>LR812528.1:16332329-16732329 GCA_903798195.1 Danio kyathit
AAAAAGAGCAAGGGTGTTCCTTTGGTGACATGCTGAAAATGGCGGACGTGAAACAACAAATTGAGGATAGGGTAATGTGCACCTGTCAATCAATATTGGGGTGCGGAGGGACTGCACTCCTATGTCAAGTTGCGGTCGGTCTCAAAACCGCTCCAATTGGTCCACCGTTTCTATGTTGTTAAATTGAAAAAAAAGGACTGGGTGTGTTTATATCACCCCAATATGACGGTTTATACACTGTACCTATACACATGTCTGTCCAAACAGCTTGAAAAGTAGATTTTTCACCATAGGTGTCCTTTAAAACAACCAAGCAACTATCCAGCAAAACCTTGGCACCAACATTTAGGTGTTTTAAAAGGCTATAGGATATATGCAGAGCTAGTGTTTCTTCCCATACTGATAAACTTCCGGTGAACGGTTAATGTGACCTTTTTTCTATTTTATACGGTTCCTTTTACAGCATTGATATTGTAATATAATTAAAATACAATCAGTTAAATAGACTTTGGCATTCATTTAGTTGTTGAAGCGTAAAACGAGACAAAAAGCCGTTTACTCGCACGCGCCCGTCAGAATCGTCAGGCTAGCGCAGAAGCTCCATTGAATATACTGGGGTAAAATAAATGTTCATATTTTAAATACATGGCGGGGAAAAATGTAATTTAATGCAGTGCTTCTTGTACAATTTGAGACCCACTTTATATCGGATATCAGTCAGCCAGTGGAGATCGCTGATTTATAAAGAAAACAGACCTTAAACCTGCCTATTTTGCAATGGCATACAGTTTACCGGAAGCGCTTAACCCAGGTTACTGACCAATTAAATGTCCTTTAGTATAGTTCCGCATATACCCAGGGCTTAATTTGTGCTGGAACACGCCGGATCCGGAACCTCTGAAATCTGATCCGGCACCTCATTTTACCGATCCCCCTCTTCAACTGCCTTCCTTCCCCGTCCGCTGTTCACTTTCACTCTCTTCCACGACTCCTCAACCCTCTTCGCTTTCGTCCGCGACACCCCTCCGCCATCCAATGCCCCTCCATCCCCCGCCCCCACTTTTCACTTTTGTCCGTGACAATCCCCCCACCCCGCCATCCCCCTCTACCTCATTGAGTAACATGCCGGATCCATTAGCCCGATCTGTTCCAGGACCTCACAATTCACAAATTAAGCACTGCATATACCCTATTACTGTATTGCCAGGGTAATGTATGTGGTGTCCTGGGTGTTGCTATAGAGTTGTCACCACACTGATTAAAAAGTGATTAAAAGTGTGGTGACAACTCTACAGTATAGCAACACCCAGGACACCACATACATTACCCTAGCAATACTATAATAGCCTTTTATAACAACTAGAAATCTACCGAGCAACGTTTTGGTAGTAATTTACAATACCCTACCAACGTGGTTCAGAATACCTTAGCAATTGCATAACAACACCCTGGAAACCACCCACAGTCTACTAATAGTGTAGCAACATTTAATATAACTAAGCAGCATGCACATTGGCATCCACATCCCCCTTTCAGTAGGGTGACAACCTTTTTAGAATTTCTTGGTAACTGAATAGCAACACTCTAGTAACCAACCAACACTCTAGTGTAGCAACCTTTAAAAAAATTAGACTATTGCCCTAGCAACTCGGTAGCAACACCCAGGATTCCACAGACATTAACCATGGTGTAACAGCCTTTAAAAGACTAGGAATCACCCAGCAACACCTTGACAACCACCTACAATACCCTACCAAACAAACATTAAGAACTTAACTTAGAAACTGCATAACAACCCCCTGGTAACCACCTGACTGCCTAGCATACCTGCCAACACTCCTGTTTTTCCCAGGAGTGTCCCGTGTTTCAAACCCATCTCTCGCCACCCTCCCGTTTTGTTTCTCCCGGAAAACTGTCATAATTTCACCCCGCCCCCGGTCCTCATCTTTTTGGTACACTCTTTAACATCCCTGGGTCACCAACTTTGGTATAGTATCCTATCGCAGCGAACACAAACACACACCCCCACCACCAGCCCCCTGTCTCCCGGAAATTCTGAGACAAATGTTGGCAGGACTGCTGCCTAGTAATAAAGTAGCTGTCTTAAAAACATCTATACTGCCTAGCAACACCTTGGCAACCATCAACAATACCCTACTAGTGTGATGTCAACCATTCACAACACCTTCACCCATGTAACCAGTCACAAGATCCTAGTTATGGCGTAATAGTAGTGTAGCAGCAATATTGAAGCAACTGCCCACTTAACAGAGTAAAAATGATATATTACATAAATAAACAATGAGAAACATATAAGAGGCTGGTTTATGATCTAATATGAGACACAATATAAAGGTTTTTGTACCAATGTAAACAAATATTGTGCAGTGATTTTTTTTTTAAATATACATTTTTAATGCTCACATATTCATAAAAACGTCATAACAATACATCTCATTCAGAAAGAATATCTGAATTACTTTATTAAATGTTAAACCGCTTATTAATCTCCATTTATTGTGTAACCAGTCCAGGAGGTTTGCTAAAAATAGATGATTGGCAATTCGTTCCCTCTAGATCACCCATGTTTTACTAGACTGCTTTGTGTGTTGTATGCAAATTAATGCCCATTTGAAACTTGTGTTTTATCGCCATTTATATTACAATTTCTCTTATTTAGATTTGCTGGGGTGATTTTTTTTTTAAATCGATCTCTATAAACCTCCAACTGCATTTATATCCTATTAGCCAAAATTTAACGCACCATATTTATTTGCATATTTAAACATGGATAATTCTTTTTAGTCAACCTTCATCAAGGGCTGGACGATCGAGAGATAGATAGATAGATAGATAGATAGATAGATAGATAGACAGACAGACAGACAGACAGACAGACAGACAGACAGACAGACAGACAGACAGACAGACAGACAGACAGACAGACAGACAGACAGATAGATAGAATGTAATTATAACATAAGCAAAATGTGCAAAACAATAAACTGTTAGGGTATCTAAAAAAGATGACCATATAAACCTAAAATATCAAACATACAATAGTAGTTTTATTATTATTTTAATTCCACTGTGCTGTTTTTCCATTGTTTTTAATGTAAACATGCACTTGGCTGAAGTGTACATATAAGTATGAACACTTTGTTATTATGCAATTTCTCACAACACATCCCATGATGATTTTATGTTTGCTCAGTTGGTGAGGAGTGGGCGTTCTTTTAAGGCTGTTAAAATAAAACAAATGATTATAAATTATTATTATTATTATCATTAAATTAAATAAACCCAACCTCATAAGGAATTGTAACTATTTTGCACACTGTAAAAAATACAGGGTTCCACACAATTCATTCATGTCCCAACACAAATTGATTAGGTTAACTTAAATTTTAGTGGTTTGAACATAAAACAATTAAGTTGTCTCAAAAAAAGAATTTCAAGAGTTGTGTTGTTTCAGCTCAGTTTCAATAAGTAATTTGAACAAGCAGCAAATTCATTTCAATTCATATCCTTCATACTAAAATGTACCATTTTTAAAAGGAGGCATGCCTCCAAACCACACTTTTAAAGGGCCATGAAATCAACACGAACTGGAACCGCGTCTTTTTTAAAAGAAGACAAGCGGCAAATCTGCATTTCGCCATTTCCAGATTCGAAAAGCTCTTGGGTAAAAAAATATTCCTTACAAACATATTTTTGTCGCGCGTTAGCAGACTCCTGTAATCCACCAGTTGTGCTCTCATCACGGGAAAAATGGAAGCAAAACCTTCGTTGCAGCACATTTATAAACGCAACACTGACGATCCATGTCTCCAAACAATTCTTCTAATACTTGTTTGAATTACGGTAGGCAACACAAAGTGGCGTCTCTCTGAGCACTGTAACAGGTAAAAGGAGTCTTCGACGCTATATCATACATATTAATGAAGTTGCATCTCGTTCACAATAGAGGGCGCTGATTGATCGAACCAAGTCCTTCTCATGAATTAATGCTGAAAACTCAATGACGTCACTTTGTACTGGCCGGTACAGACAGCCAATCTCCACACTGGAATTTACACAATGATCTCATCGCCGAGACATACCTGTAGCTTCAAAATTTCTTTTTAAACCAGAAGAACAAATTTGCTCTAAACAACAAAAAAACAACAATTTTTCACTTTTTAGTGAAATATATGTGTCCTAATAGTGTTTTTAGCTACGTGGGACATATATATGACTGTCAACATCTCAAAAAATGTGTTTGGATGTTTTGTGACCCTTTGAACTTAAACTTCATTGGGACATGAGCAAACCACATTAAATATTTGAAAGAGATTGAATAAGCCACTAAATTGAAAATGAATTCCCATGAAATTGAATTGTTTTTGAATGCATTCAATCACATTTGTGTTTACACTATGAAAGCAATCCAATCTAATGAGTGGTTGATTATCCCTGGAAGTAGCCAAAAGTGAACAAAACTCACACCTAAATTTAGAGTAGTCTATTTGTGGTTGGTTTGACGAAATCTCATTGTGATACCAAATGTACTGTAGCCCTATTGTAAAATTCGATGTTTGCTAATGTTTTTATTTACAAGCACAATTTATTGATTTAAATAAAATAAAATAACAACACAAAAATGTCTTCAACTTAAAAAAATTAAGTTAGCAATGCATATAGCAAATAAAGTTCAGCTCAACACTGGTTTTTATCAAGATGGCAGTTTCTTCTTGTGGCTCCAGAACTCCCATCCTGTTCCCCTAATAATGGACGTCTATCTAACAGAAAGCTGCGATAAGCACTGAAAGGCTTCCTGTCGGCGAGAATACAAACCTGATAAAAAAGCAGATACAACACTAGAACATGCACCACATAAACTATGGAAATGCTTAAAATCATAGAGACAATTTATGTTTTGGGCGCCTGTCAAACTTTTGAAAGACAGCAGATGATTTGTAATGTTTGAGTTTTGCATATAACCTGCAGTAAATCACACACCTCAAACACAGATCACTGAACTGCAGTACACTGACATCTCCGTCTCTTTAGCTACACTGCTGCAATGCCATTATTTACACAGTTGTGTACCGAAACTGTCAGTTTTAACAGCTGAAATTAAAAGTGATGAGGTCAACGGGAAGTGATGCCTTTGAAAATACCTAACAAATACCAAGCATTGTTTGCTAAAACACCAATGCACAATTAGGTCAGGGCATTTAATCTTTAACTTACAATTCAAGAGGCCATTATTCTACTTATAGTAATGCAAATGATTTCTCAGTATTGTAAAAAAAAATTTTACTGTCATTTTGATCAGATAAAAACACATTTGAGCATTTCGAAAACATTTGAATAAATTTGCAAACTTGAACGGCAGTGTATATTTAAAGTGAATAGGTATTTATCAATGATCAGCTGTTTTTGTTTTATTTATTATACTGTTCTTGGTTTTCTAAAAGTCAGTGTAAAAAATCTAGAGACCAGGGGCCCATTTCAGAAAGGAGGTTAAGTGAAAACTCAGAGTATTTTAACCCTGAAATGAGAGAAACTCCGGCTTTTCCGTTTCAAAATGGCAGGTTTGTCAAACTCGAGAAAGCAGGGTAAGTCAAGCCTGTTTCTGAAAGAGGGGTATCTTTAACTCAGAGTCAGTTACCGTGGTAACTTACTCTGTGAACCTAACCTGGTCAGGAGCAGGTTTTATTCTCTAAACTCAGAGTTTCTGTCGGTCTCCTCCCCTTTTTAAAGTCGAAGTGGTATTTCTCGCCGTAGCCTTACTTTTCCACCCACCTATTTTTATGAGCATTTTGAATATGCGCATTAAAAACAATTGATGGAAACGCAGAGATGTGCATAACTTTTGAAAACACACATAAAAAACATATGCGCATAAATGAGTAGGAGATACTTTTATTCAATAAGAAAAGATGCGCATAAACTGCGATAGAAACACTTTTACTGAACAAATTCCAGTATGTGCATTAAAAAAGGTTTGTTATAAGAGATCATATGATGATGAAAATGTGTGTGAATAGATAAACCAGCAGACTGAGGACACTGTAAAACATCTTAAATGTTGTATTGGTCATTCTTAAACGCCTTAACCGTTTCAGTATTAATGTTATTATTTTATTAATTACCTCCAGAGCGTCTGAAGCGTGTCAAGAGCGTCCTGTTCTCTGCGTCTCATGGCTTCAAACGCCACCACGCATTCATTGTGTGTCAGCGTTGTCTTCTGAGGCGCAAGTCATTTATTAAATAAAGAAAAGATTCACGCAGCTTCTTCTACTGCAGTAAATTTAGTTTTACTGTTGATATTTGGCACTAGTAATCAGGAAGTGATGATTTTATTCTCTTTGAATAATTGGATGGAAACGCTGCTTTATTCGCACGTCTTTTATGCGTTATTCCAGTTTTGCGCATAAATTTAATTAATAATTTTGGATGGAAAAAATAGCCATTATCTACATTTCAGTCACACAAAGAACAAAGTCACGTACGAGAATGGCATGTCCTTTTTTAATGAATAGTTAGCTTAAATTCACTGACCTTCGACATGTACTGTAACTAGAGTAATGGGATTATTATTCGTTCGAAAAACTATTTTTTAGTTCTGCTTACATTCTAAATGTCATATCAACCTCTATCACTCGATCAATAAAAAAGGCAGACACATAAGTGCACTTTTAAATCTATTAAAACTGATCAATGTGTGTAAAAGTGGGAACCTTAAATTAAACATTTTCATTGAACGTTAAGGTTTTATGCATTCTTGTTTTGTCAAATTTGTTGTAGAAACTGTGCAGTAGCCAATTTTATGTAATTTAATGCAATTACATCTGAGATAACTTTAAAATTAAACCCAATTCCCTACTTTTTTAAGTAAAAATTTAATAAACGTTACATTACATTACTTATTTTATTATACTTAAATATTTAAATACTTTAAATGTAAAATTACGCATTAACTTGAGCAGCTGTTTTCCCATGCTAACTGTTTCTGTTTCACTGATGCATTGGTGTTCCTTTTTTAAATATATGCTCATATTTGCTATAACTTTACATGAGCACATCAAGTTCAGTTGGAGAAAGAAATGCTGATCTCTTTTTTTCAGATGTTGCCATGGTCACTCGTAATATCTGCGCTCTATTGATAATGTCTTTTTATAGTTGGGGTGTGCGCGCTTAACTCTGTGGGTCTACTCAAAGTTGAATGACCTAACTAAGACCAGCTATTGTGAAACTGAAAACTTTGAGTTTTTAATCTCTCTGTAAATCAACTCAGAGTTCAAGTTTAAACTCTGTGTTGGTTGAACCTCCTTACTGAAACAGGCCCTAGATGTCAGAGAGACTTAAACCTTTTTTACAACTCTAAACAGTTGAGCTTTACCATTTCTTAATCCATTCATCTGATCTCCAGGTCTGACAGAAGCACATTTAGCTTAGATTAGCATCTTTTTTGACATTTTTGAGATGCTAATCTCAAATCTAATCAAAATCTAATCTAATCTGATTCAATAATCTATGCTAAGCTAAGCTAAAAGTGCTTCCGTCAGACCCGAAGATCGTCCGAATGAATTCAAAAATGGATTGTCATTTTTATTAAAACTAGCCTCATTTTACAAGTCCTTTAAAAAGTTAAATATTTGAGTTTTAGCATTTCTTAATTTCTAAACCATTAGCATCTCAAAATATAAAAAAATATATATATATGCTAATCTAAGCTAAATGTGGTTCTGTCAGACCTGGAGATTGTCTGAATGGATTAAGAAATGTTAAATCTCAATTGTTTACATCTAGGAGAGTTGAAAAGTCTCTCTGAAATCTGGTCTCTCGAGTTTTCAGACTGTTTTTTTTAAGGTTGGTGGTAGGGCTGGACAATATATCATTTCAGCATCGATATCGCAATGTGCGCGTCCGCAATAAACACATCACAGGCAGGGGCAGACTTAACCAATAAGCTAGGTAAGAAGCCGCTTAGGGCCCTGGAAAAATTAGGGGCCCGACCAATGCCAAGAAGCCTATATTAATCCTATAGCTCTTTTATACATTTTCTATGTTGTAAAATCTATAACGGTTAAGATTTTAACGTTATTATTTCTTTTTAAAACCGGGGCCCCTCTGAATAATGGAACATTTCTTCCATACTGCACATGTGCGAGGCGTGAGCGCTGCGCTTCAATCAAAGACACTACTGCCACCCAGTGTTGTTAACCTAGCGACTTTTTAGACCAAAAATTAAATAAAAAAAAAAGGGAATGTTTTTAGGCGTTACTGGTGATTTGTAGAGACTCTCATGTGTCCGTGCTGTACCGTTCCTAATGTTACTCTTCGCAACGAGCTGCAGATGACGGTCTCACCCCCGCCTCAGAGCACTCAAAGGCAGCACAGTGCCACACAGCCGTCTCACACCTGCAGCATTGAGAGATGTTTCCTCTGCAATACCAACAACATACGTTTTAGTACCGCGAGCGTGAGGTATTTCCCTGGTACAGTCAAACCGATCTGCGTCTCTTCTGTTTTAAGTTGAATAATTTAGATGGACCATATATTATTTTCTTGCTGTTGTTCACAATCACAAAGATTTTATTGGCACCGGTCTGCCAGTGATCAGAGTGGGGGTAGGTAGAGTGTGCAAGAGGGAGAATTTTGAGAACATTTTATTTTTCAATAATGCTAGGGCCCCCAAATCACTAAGTCTGCCCCTGATCGCAGGATCTGCAGTATCAAGCATTCAGGCACTCAAAATTATAATGTTTTTAACTATAATAGTATTTATGTATAAATACGATGAAGACTATATTAAGGCATTTTACGTTTGATTATACATTTTGCACCGTATACTGTTAGACCTCCAGAAATCCATAAAATACTGTTTATTTAGTTTGTATCTTTGCTGTACTGCATTTATCAATGCTTCTGATTGGTTTAGTATATTTTATGCAGATGCACTTCCCTTCAAAATCATACAAATCAATATAAAATGATGCATTCTTACTATATTGAGCCATTTATTTCATTTGGTAACAATATACTCAATATCACAATATGTATCGACACAATATGTTTTTTCCAATATTGTGCAGCCCTAGTTGGTGGGTTTAACAGGCAAAGCTAATCATTGTTTATTGAGGTCTATAAAATTAGTTCATTCCTCTAAATTCAAATGATATACAAAGTATCAAGCTCAAGTCTAGATTGTGTGGCTGATTGTGCATTTTATGGTTTCAACATGTGATGTGATGCATGAATGGAGGCACACAAACTCAGATGCACAGGAAGTCAAGAGAGAGAGAAAAGGGAAATAACTTGAACTTCTTTGAAAAGAACTATTGTACCATGCAGATAACTACGCTAAATCTATTGAAACATCTCTAAATGCAAGCATGTTTCAATACGCTTGTAAATACAACTTGTGCGTTCATTTAAAAATGTAATCAAGTTCATACACATGAACATCAAAACGGGGTTATATTGTAACATCTTTCACTTTTACTGACATTATTTCATTACCAGTAGCAGTCCTGACGATAACTACTGGAAATGTATTAATTTTAATAATAAATTAAAGTTAATAATTAAAAGTTTTTTTGCTTTAAAAAATCTATTGGAATGTATAATTTTGCATATGCTGAATGCCACTTAGTTTAGATTTTTATTAATATGTTTAATTATTACAGCCTTTGGTAAGTTAGTGATAACATTCTTAAATAATCAGCATACACACACATTTTTCAGAATGTATATTAAAAGGAGAAACCATACCAATACTCTTACATGATTATATTTAGAATAGAATTAAATTGTCTGCAGTCCTCATAAGCGAAAATCAGTTTATTTGCTCCTAAAAATGTCCCATGGTGCACATTTGACATATGTCCAAGAAAAGAGAGCCTTTTATTGAGGATCTATGATTTTATGTGTAGATAGCTCTAGCTTAAATATTGCAGTTTTAAAAGGGTTTCAACAGGGATATCTGAAAAACGAATGCAAATTGTATAAAAAAAATAAATAAATAATGGGGAAACTTTTTTATTTGCCTAATTTAAGTAAGTTCAGACCTCAAACATTGTCATGTTCTCAACAAATCCAATGGCAATTTGCAACTGTATTAGCCTAAATTATTGCATTTCGGGGGCCAGTCTTTGTAATAAATTTTTCAAAAAATCATATATTTTCACATTCTGTTGATTCTTAAGTACTAAATGGCCTATAAACTGAACTATATGCATATGCATATTCATTTTTTGATCAAATCTAAATAAAAAAAAATTTAAATCTAAAATTTACATGCTAAGGGTGAGTATCCACCGTCAGGGATGGGCAGTATTTCTGATACATGTATTTCCAACACGTATTTTAAATACAAAATAGTATTTTGTAATTTGATGGGGTTTATATAAATGGCTTAATATTTTGTATCAAAATACTTTAGTGTCTTGTATTTTTGTATTTTGAAAATACTGTAAAATACTTTGTAAGAAGTCTACATGATGACATCATACAAATGTGGCCTTTGATTGATGCTTTCTCAGTTATTTGCCAAGGCTTGAGATCAGAGTAGAAAACTGATTTATATTGAATATGTTGATCAATGCTTGGAGTATGGATGGAAATTATACATCACATATAAAGAAAGTAACAGACAAATATCAGGGGTAAATTTGGGAGCAGGTCAAAATCAGACAGGAAAATAAGACAAACAACATAAAAAAAGTCCTGCAGTGGCGATACCTATACAGAAATAAATTGGCTGTTTCAAATGCCAGTAGCTATTCTGCAGGTGCCCTTTATAGTTAATTACAAACTTTGACATTAGTTAATCAGTAAGAGACAAAAATATGAAATGATAAACTCCCACATTTTTTGAGATCTCGTGTTTTATATTGTGTATTGAGGAGTACAATTGCAAAAAAAACAAGATTTATGGAAATTACTAAAACTGGACATTTTAGTAGTTTTCAGAAATCGTGATTTTACATTGAGTATTGAAGATTTCAATTGCAAAAATGTAGAAAAATAAGACTTTTCAGAGATGGTGGCAATTTTCACAATTAGGAGATTTAGTACTATATTCCAACTCATTATCTGCATTAAATGGTTATTATCATCTTCAAGACAGGATTTTCTGTATGAAATTTGTACAAAATATATAATAAAATCAAAGAAAAGAAAAAAACTAGTTTTATTATAAAACTTACATTTTTTATTCTTACAGTAGAGGTGATGCTCAGAGAAAAGCTTTTTTTATCAATCATTGTTTACTTCACTAAATTAGCTTAATGGTGAAGGGATTGATCCAATATGCCTATTGATTGAAGGTTTATGAAGAAATTTTACCGTAGCGTGTTTTTCTCAACCAAAACATTTCATGTTGCTTGTTGTCAATGGTAGCGTTTTGTTATTTTAAACGGCTGCATCATAGCAAAGCGCTGAACATGCGTTTTACGGTACACTGTAAGAAATGGCCGTGATTTCAACGGTAAAAAACTATAAAAATGCTACAGTACAAATCCGTAAACTGGTTAACAGTATGTTTCCTTAATATATACGGCGAATAACCATAAATTGACTTTCCCAGAATTACCTGCATGGCACATCACTTTTTATGCTTTTTGTTGACATTACTATGGATCATTTTAGTTGTTTCTCCATCAGTTATGTATATTAGAGATTTATGTTACGTCTAATGTTGATAAACAATGTTTATTTCATGACTTTAATTTTATGCGTGTTACCATACTGGTGTTTAGTAGCTGTGTGAATGACACTGAGCACCCTCTTTACACCGCTACACTTTTCTGCTTGTGGGTAAAGTTGTTTGTGATGAGCTTTGGTTCGTTATGTATGAACTTTCTCATCACCACCTGTATATGGCGGTGTTATCATGTCTATCTGTGTAACAAAAGATGTGTAGATGTTGCTAATTTAAAATACAGACATATTACCTCTATAAATTAATAAAATACGGTAGTTTACTGTAAAAATGAGAATTTACTTTTATGGTTAAATACCGTAAAGCGGCCGTTTTTTTACCATAAATTTTACGGATTTATTTTTTAGTGTAAGCACAGCCTTTTTTCTGCCATTGCTAGTTGAACTTTGTAACTTTTGAGTTGCCATCAAATCACAGTGGAGGAGGGGCAGGACAATACCAATTAACTGTCACCACCAACACAATAACACATAAGGGCAACTGACTGAAAAAAAATGCTATACTGAAAAAATGCACATGGCTGAGCGTATTTTGAACAACGCTTGCATTTATGCGGTGCAAAAACACAATGGTGGACCTGCAACCTCAAGGTGTCAACTTTGCATTTTCGGACTGTGACTATGTTTACATGGGCATCAGTAATCAAACTATTTGCTTTAATCTAATTAAGAGAATAATAAGACTAAGGTGTTTACATGAGTTTCTTTTTGAGTGTTACTTTCATGATCACTTTTTACATGTTACAGCACATAATTCGATTAATATCACTGCGTCACCACTCTATCCACATTTCCTCCGGAGTTTCATGTAATTTTGAGTGTTTCATTTTTAATTTGTCGACTTTAACTGCAGTTTGGCACTTACACTTTCATTTACGAACATTTCATGCATGCCCCCTGTGACAAACGAGATATTGGATGCAACTATGAACTGCTGGAAGAGTTGTTATAATGGAATTTCATACCGCATGCTGAATGGAAGAAAAAGAACCTCCGCATTTCACTATGCAGGTGTCTGTGGGCTGCACTGACTCGGTAGGTGCAAAGAGTGTCAAACAGCTTTGTGTGTGTGTGTGTGTGTGTGTGTGGACTATCCTATAGTCAAATTATTGGTGTCCATGTAAACGTAGTCATTGTTGCCAGATATAGCTGAGTTTTTCCAGCCCAAAAGCTGTGGCTATGTCCAAAACCCACCCAAAATATGAATCAATATTTTATTTTATTTTAAATCTAAACTAACCTAGTTACTTGAACTGTCATAACTTTTAACCATACAGCAACCAACACCAGCAGTCACAGAACCACATTATAACTGGATCACGTCGAAACACTGACTACGTTTACATGGACACCAATAATTTGATTTTAATGTGATTAAGACAATACTCTGATTAAGAGTCTACCATGTAAACAGCCATTTTTGATTAATTTAATCAGATTAAGGTCATAATCGAACTAAAGAGAAATCGAATTAAGACATATGGGCCCAGTTTCACAAACAGGGCTTAGATTAAGCCAGGACTAGGCCTTAGTTAAATTAGGCTATTTAAGCCAAATTTATAAAAATGGCCTTAGAAAAATACATTACTGATGTGCACCTGGAGAAAAAAATGACACTGATGTATTTTAAGACATCTCACTGCAAGTTATTTTGAGTTGAGACAGCTCAAACATGCAATTTAATCTTGACTAGCCTTAAACCTTGTTTGTGAAACCGGGGGATGGAGTATGCCGATTTTAGTCGCATTATTAAAGTGCAGTACAGACATGTAAACACCTTAATCGAACTATTACCCTCATGTAGGACTTTAAGCTGCTCTTTGCGACAGGGTAGTCCACACACACACACACACACACACACACACGGCTGATTGACACTCTTTGCACCTACCGAGTCAGTGCAGACCACAGACACCTGCATCGTGAAATGCGGAGGTTGTTTTTCTTCCATTCAGCATGCGGTATGAACTTCCGTTAAAACAACTCTTCCAGCAGTTCATAGTTGAATCCAATGTCTCGTTTGTCACGGGGGGCATGCATGAAATATTCGTGAATGAAAGTGAAAGTGCCAAACTGCAGTTAAAGCCGACAAATTAAAAATGAAACACTCGAAATTACATGAAACTCCGGAGGAAATGTGGATAGAGTGGTGACGCAGTGACGTTAATCGAATTATGTGCTGTAGCATGTAAAATGCGATCACAAAAGTAACACTCAAAAAGAAACGCATGTAAACACCTTAGTCTTATTATTCTCTTAATTAGATTAAAGCCAATAATTTGATTACTGATGTCCATGTAAACGTAGTCATTGCCTCCCGCTCACCCACACACTGCATGTTGTGTAGATTACACTACCTATTAAGAGTAGGTTTTACTTTCGAAATGGGGTATGAATTCATCTTATTGGGTGTTTTAAATTATTTTGAACATAATTAGGTGCTGCTTCTCAATCAGACAACACTTCTATGTTTGTTCTTGCTGTCAATTGAAGAAAAAAAATTATTAAAAAAAGTGTCATGATAAACCGCCGTGAGTTTTACTGCAGGCGCTGCGTGTGTATGCAAAGGGAATTCAGATTTGTCCAGGGGGTCAGATTTTGATACCGCTTTCCTTCACCTCCTCTTGCAGGCTGGGCCCACGCGGTTTGCGCTATGCACTGGTTACTACTAACTGAATGGAGTTGAAGCACACAGTTATGTTTTGCTAAATAAGTTGCATATAAAATTTACGTTTCAAAACCGCCCAAATTTTGTCAACCCACCAATGCCGTTTTTTTACCTACACAACCGAATTCAATTTGGCAACAATGTTTTCGGATCCCTTTTAAAATGGTGTCATGTCAGCTATCCAACATAAACAACATGCTAAAATGTACATAAAACACACTGATTAAAACAAAGTTATTAACCAAAGCAAACGCTGATTATTATATTGCTTAATAAAGCTTTAATTTATCTGTAATGACACAGTTTCCAGCTGTGGATTACGCATTCAGCATCAAGAGTACAATACAGAACATCTACAAAATTACACAAAGGATTCAAAACCAGAAGTCTGTCCAGCCATACTTTTACACTGCCCAAAAACCAAACATATCTTCATAGGCAAAAATAAACTAAAGAAAATGTACAACTTGATGATAAATTAAGTCTTAGGAAGCAGTGTATCTAATGGTTATCAACCAAACTTCATAAATAGACTGTACAGAAACTCTAAAAAAAAAATAATAATGATAAAAGCTCTTGTATTTGCTTTTTTGCCAACGTGTACACCACATAAAATAAAAGCGGTGGATCACTACTAGACTTTTTCTATTTTCCCCAACTCTGATGACCATATGGCAAACATGTAGCAGAAGTTTCTCTTGGTTGCTTTGTTCAACATCGAGTCCAGTGTTGAAGAATGATTATTTATAGTGAAATGCAGTGATATTTAAATCAAAACACAGGATATGACACATAAGACACAAACTTGCTCAAATGCTCGAAACATAACCATATATTTTCAGATCCTGCAGGCCAAAGCAGTTCATGTACACTAAACGTCACCATTTTTTGACTCTTTTGTTTACAGAGATTTGTGTTTGGGCAAATGTCGGCTGGTACTCAGGTTTGCAAGTGCAGAACAGCCACATCTCGTGCACACGGCACCAAATGGGTCATCAGTTTTTCACAAACAAAGGTAATCTGACAAACATACAACTGTACACTAATGGAAAATTAAGTCCAGTTCCCCACACGACGTTACGATAATACAATCCTTGAAGAATTGTCATATCAAAAAGGCCATTACAGCATATTTCCGCAAACACACACCCACACACACACATTCTCTCTCTCACAACCACACGAACAAGGAAAAGTCGAAACATTTACAGTGGATTGTAGACTTTTCATATGAGGTGACTTTTTGACACAGTTTTTCTTTTTTCACATGTATAAAATAAGAACCAGCAGATATGGTTGAAAGTCAAGAGAGGAACTTGAATAGTTGCAGAAAGCTTTCCCCTTCCCAAATTAAAATGTCATGTTGGCGTTTCGAATACGACTGACAGACATTGAAAAAAACGCGTGTTAGTCACATTTGTGCAAAGTTACATTCGGTTCTGCCAATGTTGCAGAACTACAACACATTGGGCCTTCATTCAAGAGCTGGATTAATCTAATAGTCAATTTGTGAAGTCATTATTTAGCTAAAAAACTAACTGAATTATGCAAGAATGGTTTAGCAAAATGATCAAATTCAATTTACGCAACTGTTATTGGAATAGATGATCAGTTGGTACAATTCATGAACAATTCATGAAACTATTCTTAGCCAAATTTCTTAATGATAGCAGAACAGTTTTTACGAAATGGCAAACAAATTGCGCAAGAATCATTTTGTGAAATGTTTTTGTATTAATCCAGCTTAATCTACGCAAGAACAATTCTGAGAAATGATACAATTCTGTGGTCAATTTGCTAAACAGTTATTTGAGTAATTCAATAACATGCCCTTGCATTGACTGGCACACCAAACTTAACGTTTCATAAAACAATTTGATCTAAATTGTCAATAAGACAATATAAGGATAAATGGTTTGACGAATCAAATTCTAATATTTATGGCAAATAAGGATTGAATAGTTTTATATTTCAATTCAATGCAGCAAAATATCCAAGAACCATTGCGAGAATTCATAAAGCTAGTCTTGTGTAAACTGCCACATCAAACTTAAGACATAAAACCATTTTTATCTGAAACCTTCTAATAAATACTTCATAAAACATTTAATTTTTGCAAAAAACAAAACAAACAATTTTACTAAAACTAAATTTAATGTGACCAAGAATGGTTTCGCAAAACATTAATTCAATGCAGCATTTCATGCAAGAGTTCGTGAACTAATTCTTAAAACTGTTCTTGCGTCAGTTGACAAACCAAACTGATTTCTAGCAATTTTATCTAAATCGTAACCAATTTCAACCAATTTACCGAAGAAAGGGTTTTACGCACAATTAAATTTAATGCGCCAAATTACACAAATGGTTCGGCGCAATTATTCAGTGCCACAAGTGTTAACGAAATAATTCTTAAAACTTGCATCAATTGGTACTGAGCAGTTCATGAAACCATTGTTAACCAAATTGCGAACTTCAAAATTGTAAATGATAGCGGAATAGTTTTACGAAATGGCAAACAAATTGCACTGGAATCATTTTGTGAAATGTTTTTGTAGTAATCAAGCTCAATCTCACAAGAACAATTCTGAGAAATGATCCAATTCTGTGGTCAATTTGCTAAACAGTTATTTAAATAATTCAACAACATGTCCTTGCATTGACTGGCACACCAAACTTAACGTTTCATAAAACGATTTGATCTAAATTTTCAATAAGCCAATGTACAGATAAATGGTTTGACGAATCAAATTCTAATATTTATGGCAAATTAGGATCGAATAGTTTTATTTTTTAACTCAATGCAGCAATTTATCCAAGAACCATTGAGAGAATTCATAAAGCTAGTCTTGTGTAAAGTGCCACAGTCATAAAACTATTTTCATCTGAAACCTTCATCTGAAACCTTCAAATAAGTACTGTACAAATAAGTAAACATTTAATATTAGCATAAAAAAGCATTTTACAATTAAATTTTATGTAAGAATGGTTTCATGAAATGTCTTAATTTAACGCAGCAATTCATGCAATAGTTTGTGAACTAATTCTTAAAACTGTTCTTGCGTCAGTTGACAAACCAAACTGATTTCTAGCAATTTTATCTAAATCGTAACCAATTTCAACCAACATTTTAACCAAAGGGTTTTACGCACAATTAAATCTAATGTGATAAATCACACAAATGGTTTGGCGCAATTATTCAGTGCCACAAGTGTTAACAAAATAATTCTTAAAACTTGCGTCAATTGGCAAGCCACACTGGATGATGCATAAAACCATTCTTATCAAAACGGTTACTGTAATTTGAACAATTTTTTTAACCCCAATTAAAAATTTCTAAAATATATTTTGTTACATGATTACATTTGATGCAACCATTTACACAAGAATGAATCAGCTTTGAATGATTTCACAAAACGTCTGTTCGTGTTTGGTGAATGAGGCCCTCTGGTCGTATGAGGTACAGCTAATGCAAAACGGTCAACAAAAAGCTGAAATGTTTATTATACCATAAATGGATAAAGAAACGGGGTTTGGAAGCTTGTTTTGGATTCACAGTCTGATATATTACTTCAAAAGCAAGTATTATGATTATTGCTAATTGATTATGTTAATACTTCAACTCAATGTTACAAACAAACGACATTCATTTCGTGGCCTCATGCACAAAACACAAGTTTATTTCCAATAGTGAGCCCAAAAGTCAGATGTGTTCAAATTAGAATAAACCAACACCAAAAAAACAACAACAATGGAGGGTTTGGCATTGGGTTAAAACAGTGTACTTTTTAAATGGCAGCGGTTGGACTATGAAGATGTACTGTACTTCACTTGTGTGTGTTTTTGAATAACAATAAGAGTTGAACTGCCCAAGTGAATTGTGTAAGACAATACTGCCAGTGCTGACACGGGTACTTAATGATCAGCTCAAGAAGGCGGGCAAGAGAGACTCAAAAAAATGAGGAAAATGCAGAAGAAGCGGTTTAACGACAAGTGCTGGAAGTACAAAACAGAAACTAGCAGTTCCTCGAACAACAACAAAAAAAAAAAATAGGAATACGGAGAAGAATGTCAATTGTTTCGTGAATACTGTTTGACTGATGGCAAAGTTGGATTGTGTAAATGGGGAAATTGAGAAGCCAAAAAGCACATGGTGTGACTGTGAGGTCTGAAATGTATCAGAGCGTAAACATAGCACTTTCTAAAATCATTTTGTGCTTTAACTCAAAAAAACTGAGTGTATATAAAGAAAACCTAACTTCACAAACTCTTCACGACAAGCAGAATTTGGTTCTGAAATGGCGTCGGATGAAATGTTTGGACAATTTGGAGGTAAGCGTTTATATATATTCAGTCAAACATTTGCAGGAAAATACTGACAGAGCTTCTCAAACAAGCAGCAGCATGGAGGAAATGTTTAAGCAGACCCTGAACCTGGTACAAAAGCAACCAGTGCAGAGAATGAATGAATGAAGCAGGGGAGATGACGAAGGCCTTGAAGAAAAGCAAAACTCTAACGATAAAAACGTCCACTCTTCAAATGGCACTACATTTCATAAGATATGAGATTAAATCTGCAGATATCATATTGAGGTTTAACCTAGGCCTTGAATACTGCAGGGTGGCTGCAAAAACTGCAAGCATGTACAAGTGTTGCGTCGTTTTCTGGATAGATCCACAGTATCCATATACAAACTTCTGCCAAAATTCCCTATGCATCACCTCAGAAGATATTGCTGTCCGGTAAACATAAAATGGACCTGAGCGGATCAGTTTATGAGCATTCAGAGGTCCAAAAATGTATAAAATATGGCAAGAGTGCTGTATGTTCAGAGCAACACTGTGATAAGCATGTGATCCATTCATTCGCGAGTGACTTCTCCACCCCACTGTATCATTTAAAAACTGTACCATTCATCCAAACGTATGATAAAATGGATGTGTTGGACACGTATTCAATCACCACTACGCATTTTGCAAGGACCTTAAAAAAAAAAAAAAAGAAATCGATATTTTTCATCAGGGTTTTGATGCCCACTGAAGTGCCGCTTCGTCCTCAAAAGTTCTCTCTTCTTCGCCCCTTCATTACTTTTGGCTCATCTAGAACAAGGTCTCAAATCATCAAGAGACCTCACAGGAAAACAAATCGAAAAAAAAGCACCAAGGACATAAATAATCTATTCGAGCTAAAGTCACAGGTTAAAAACTATAAGTTGGAATAAAAGTCAAAACAAACAAAAATGTTTGCAGTTCATTTGTCCATCTGCGCCCATGTGGTCTTGCAGTGCATAGTCCTTGGCACACGGTGCCGTTTAAACATCCAGGATTTCCTCTGCTGTACCTCCGCAACGCAACCGGTAGCGTCCGGCCCTCCAGCTAATGGTGGGATCCCAAAGAGCAGACAGGAAAATCTGAATGGTCATGGACTCCCTGATGAACCAGGCCACTGCGTAGTCCAGCTTGGAGAAGGATGGAGGGCCGCCCTTTGAGGAAAGATTTTAGTAAGACAAGAATTAGAGAAATGACTAACGAATGCAGCACTTACAAAAATATTAGAGATAGAGAAAGTATGCACAGCAAGTTTTTTTTCAGGTTGTCATGACTATTTTCAATTTCATAGGGTGTCTTTTACATCAGCGATAATGTAATCGAATAAAAATATAGACCTAAGCATTCATTTCGTTTTTCAAGCGTAAAACCAAACGAAAGGCTATTTTAAACGCAAGCGCCATCAGGAAGTGCAGTTTAATGCAGTGCTGCTTGTTTACAAATGATACAGTATTTTGTGAAAGGCTGGAAACTGTTAGCCACTGATATCCATAGTAAGAAAAAGAAAACTACTATGGAAGTCAATCTGTTTCCAATAGGGCTGCACAATATATCGTTTCGGGATCGATATCGCAATGTGCTAATCTACAATAGTCACATCGCAGGATCAGCAATGTTGAGTTGGGATTATATTAACCGTGAAATCACAGTTTAACCCTAATGAAAGATTTTAATTTTGATACGTTTCTAAGACCCGTGACTAGGATTTCAAGTGACTTTAAACCATGAAATTATTTATTTATTTATTTATTTTTCGGGGTTTTCACCTTTAGTTTATGGGACAGTGGAGAGTATGAACAGGAAAGCGTGGGGAGCAGAGAGAATGGAAGGATCCATGGCATGGCCCCACACCAAAATTCTTCCCGCCACAGCTACATTACAGCTTCTCATTCAAAACCTTCAGTTGTTTTTTTTTAAAGGGCATGCAGGAAGTTTTGTGCACGAACAGAAGAAATCAGCACGCAAGCAAAGAGATTCGCATGCGTGTGTTACTTGAATGCGATCTTGACTTGTAATACTGCGCTCATTGAAATAACGCCATAGGTAGTTGGAAGATCTGTGTAAAAAGCCTGCCAACACAGCTGGAAAAAATCCTAGAGGAAACACTGGCATAGGATCTTGAGGCGGGAATCGAACTTGGGTCGCCGTGAACACCAGATGTCGATGTGTCATCGCACTAACCACTCCGCCATTGGTTTAAAATTAATACAATACAGTGTTATTTTACATTTAATAAAAAATGGAATTTCTGTTCTTCAATGCTGTTAGACTCCACAGAATACCATAAAACAATTCATTTTTAGCTTTGTTCTATTGTATTCATCTATGCTTGCAAATTGTTTATTATGCTTTTTGCAGATGTTTTTAAAAAAAATTATATGTAGAGAGATTTAGGTAATCTTTTGTGAAATTATGATCATATTGCAATAAATATATTGCAGAAAAACAAAATATTGCAATGTCAGTTTTTTCCAATATCGTGCAGCCCTAGTTTCCAACATTATTCAAAATATCACCTTTTGTGTTCAACAGAAAAAAAGAAACTCAATGGGGTTTGGAACAAGTGGAGGGAGAGTAAATTATGACAATTTCCATTTTTGTGTGAACTATCTCTTTAAGATTCATCAAAATTTAAAATGGTGGTTTTATACAAGAATGGAGCCTAAAGTAATTTGTAGACAAATCACCCTTCACATTTCACATTTCATGATCCAACAAACTCAATATGAACACATTCAAATCAGTGAAAACAAGCGTCGGCCAATGACAACACTGGTACCAAACTGATCCCACAAAACCTGACAAACAAGTCCGTTCCCAGCTGAATGTTGTGTGTTGAACATGAAAACCAGTTTACAGAGTTTTCCTAGGAATTTCAGAAAAGCCAATGCTGGGACATCAAGGTCTATTTATGCATCAATGTTTATTCAAGTAATGTGAGATTTCTGAAAAGAATGAGGTAAACGTTGACTTGATTTTATGCTTTTGAAATTAAAATAGTTGTTTTTTATAGTAGTAACATGTTCATTGCAGACAATGACTAGATTATTATTAAATTATCAATATTAATTCAACCCCCCAATAAAGGCAGTTGAGATCAGAAGTGCGAGAAGAAATTGACTTGCGTTTTACAAAATCACCAAGAACCACCATTTCAGCTGAAATTCTTTAAAGTCTGTGTAAACTGGACATTGCCGAGACTTTCAGTTCAGTATGTTGATGTACTTCCAACTGAAACGGAATATTGAATAGGGGGCGGGCTTTTTTTTTGCGCATCATTCCTTCATAGCGTATTAACAGTAAGGGGGCGTGGCTAAGAAAATCAATTTACAGTTGCTATGGAAGTCCTCAGGTTGACGTCAACAGAAGGACCACCACTCCAAACGCCGCAGCAAATTGGCAGAATTTGATTGAAGATTACCAAAACAAACACATGTCAGTGGATTCACTTGCACAGATGAATTATTCAGCTTAAGAATAACAATGTGAGCTAGCAAAATAAACATTGTAAATTGATTTCACGTAGAAGAAAAAAGTTAGCTACATCTTTGAAGGCCTGAGGGCAGGTGAAAAACAACAAATGTACATTTTTGGGTGAATAACTTTGTGTGCTTTGCTGAAGCAAGTTAAAAAATCTCAAATTATGGAAAGGCAATATTGATTTGACGCCAACAAGGAACTAAAGTTTCTTCAGTAATTTAAGATTTCAGAGAGGAATGAGGTTAGGAATTTAAACCCAGAAAAAAAATAGTCTGGGGCTTTACAAAACTGGCTTTTATACCATAATGGAGCCACATTTTCTGCGTATTGATTTTTTACACAATCTAGCTTCTCACCTGTACTCCTCTGAGCTGGATATAATCCGAAATGAACCAGGCGAGGCAGTGGCACAGGAAAAACACCATGATATCCCAGCGGAACACATGATGAGCGGCCCAGCCGATGATAAGACTCGCCACAAAGCACTCCGAGATGGGCTCGATGATGGTGGCTGGCAGCATGTTGATTCTCAGCTTGGCCCATCTATTAACAGCGGACAACAGAAGACGTTTCTGAGAAGCTCAGCGGTATTTTTTTCCACCACAAAATGGGAAATGGATCTATCCTTACATAACAACATAATGACTTTCAGCCGGATGACATATTCTGATAAATGGACAAATGGATCAAGATATGATTCTTACTATGCTGCAATTTAAAAAACAAAAATCCATCTGTGCCGCGATCAGAAAATTGCAAACAACAACAAATAACCCAGTCTCATCACTATGCCGGAGGAGGCCCTATCAGGAAAACAGATTAGTTTCACTTGCAAACACAAGAAAAAAGCTGATTGAACAACTGCTGTACCTGATCATGCGAGACTGGAATTGTGCGATGGAGTATGAGCCTGAATTCTGCATGGCTACCTGCGTTGCCATAGAAAATTTCCATCCTCTGAAAGAGAAACACCACATCAATGAACTAGGAAATAAAGGACATTTTAGCTGAGACTATTGATATACTGTACAGTTGAAGTCAGAATTATCAGCTCTCCCGAATTATTTTCCCCTAGTTTCTGTTGAGAAGATTTTAACACATTTCTAAACATAATAGTTTTATTAACTCATTTCTAATAACTGATTTATTTTATATTTGCCATGATGACAGTAAATAATATTTGACTAGATATTTTTCAAGACACTAGTATTCAGCTTACAGTGACATTTAAAGGCTTAACTAGGTTAATTAGGCAAGTTATGGTAATTAGAAAAATTACTGTTTAATGATGGTTTGTTCTGTAGACTATCGAAAAAAATATTGCTTAAGGGGGCTAATAATACTGACTTAAAAATGGATTTCAAAGAATTAAAAACTGCTTTTATTCTAGCCGAAATAAAACAAATAAGACTTTCTTCAGAAGAAAAAAAAATAGTATCAGACATACTGTAAAAATATCCTTGCTCTGTTAAACATCATTTGGAAAATATAAAAAAAATATATAAATAAATATATTTGTATAATATATAATTATAAAATTATATATTATATAATTCTGACCTCAACTGTATATGTTTAAAAAGAAGATTACATTAACGATATCATTCTGAATCCACATTAAAACTCAACATTGGTTGTCTTTTACTCGCCCTTGTGTTGTTCCACATCCATATGACCTTCAGATGTTCCTTTCCACACAATAAAAGCAGCATAGCCAGACCAGATTGTCAAGCTATATAAAGCCCTATTAATCTACAATTGATTTGAATTCAAATATTATACTGCATATCCACATAAAGGCAGTACACATTAGGTAAAAATAGAAATTGAAATCATTTAAAAACTGTTATAACCGAATATAGAGTGAATATATAGATTACAGAACAAACCACAATTTCCTTAATTTCGAGGTCACTGCTTTAAAAGTAAAAGAGCAGCTAAAAAGGCTTATTTCATGAGTTTCATCTATTCTGATGCACGATATTGATATTTGATACGGTCTTTGAAATCAAGAACACAAATTTCAGCTTATTAGTTACAAAAAGCTCACTTATAGTCAGGTCACTTATGAAAGTATTTCAGTTTTTTATTAATAAATTATTTTATTGTTGGATTTAAACAGCCTCGGCCCCCATTCACTTTCACTGTATTGAAAAGTGCTGCATGAACATTCTGCTAAACATCTCCTTTTGTGTTTCACAAACTAAGTACAGTCATAGATTTTTGGAACAACATTATAGTGGGTTTAAAAAAAATCTACTTATTTCTTTAAAAAGAAAATGTAATTGTTCATTCATTATCACGCTCTATTCTCAGACAGAGGAATATGAAAAACAATGATCTGACTGGATCAGTATTGTACGGATGAGTAATGAGTCTGGCAAACCTGTCTGCGATGGCCTTGGCCATGAAGTAATCTTCAGCGATGTACTGAGCAAAAGCAATCAGGCCGCCGGCTTGGTCCAGGATGTCCTTCCTCATGAGACACGACATCCCCGTGACGCACTTGATTCCAGTTACATTGGCGGAGATGTAGGAACGAGGATGTGACGTTCCAAAATAAACCTGCAGGATCCCACATGGGACACAACTGTTTATTTTTCACATAATTAATCTCTAAAGATTTGATGCACTCAGAATAGCACTACAGATATAAACACTTCCGACAGTTCATTATTCGTAGGGCTGTCAGTTTAACATGTAAATATACAGACTTCTATTTGTTTCCTGTCATAGGGTATACAATTTAAAAAAACAACTGACTTTTGTCTAACAATCCAATTTTTTTTATAGAATTTTGTGTTTTACAGTCCGGTCTTCTTTATCTAGCAATTGAAAGTTTCTATCTAGAGATTTTGAGGGGGGGAAAAATGACAAAAAAAAAACAGAAATAATTGCAAGAAATCTTATAAACTTGGAAACGCAAAAAAATAAAGTTGCAATTTTGTGTCAGAACAGATATGAAGTAAGAAATGTGGGAAAAAAAACACTGCAAGAAATAAAGTCAAAAGATGCAACTAAATTCTAAAAAGCCTATAAACTCACAGTTGCAAGAAATCGCTCTAAAACTACCAAAAGATGTAAACTTAAGGTTTTTACTCAAATTTTCTACAACTATTTCTCAGAAAAAAATGTCAACATCGCAGTAACAATTGCGAGAAAAACAGCAATGAAGTCAGAAATGTGAAAAAAAAAACACTTAAACTGTAAGAAACTGTAAATTCTAAAAGCCCATCAACTCACAGTTGCAAGAAATCTCTCTAAACTACTATTGACCCATTTCCACTGAGTGGTACGGTACCATAACTTACGATTCAGTACGCTTTTATGGTCGTTTCCACTGTCAAAAGGTACCTAAAAGCGAATCGTTTGCAAAAGGTACCTAGCACAATAAAAGGGTACCAAAAGGCAGAGCAAAACGCGCAACTGAACGCTTTTGGTTTACAGAGATACATCACTCGCTCGTGCAACAAGCCAGGAGAATGAAAACAAAGGAACCGCCATTTTTAAAAACACAGCCGAGACATTACACTGTAATAATATATACATATAATAACAAGCCATGGTCGACCCGAGCTTAAACAAACCTTGTTGTCGTTTTGATGAACAGCCACAAAGCCAAGAAGAAGAGCAGAATCTACTCTGTACCCCGTAGTTTTTTTACAAGGCCGTCTAAAGTGCAAGCGGTTTTATTTTCTTGTTTGCACTCGCTGCGTGTCTATTTTTGAAATAACGAACTTCAGCTGATGATAATAACATGCACGTGATTATTGAAGTGCTTCTGACATCAGATCCTTTGAGAAATGGACAAACGCGAGAGTGAAGCGCAAAAAAACAAAGGAGAAGCCCGAAAAAACAAAGAAGCAAATGATTCTTTCAGCAACCTAAAACATGAGCAAACTGCCATGTTTAACTATTATCATAACCATTTGGACTATTATGAACTCGGAATGACTGAAATACTTTCTAACAAGAGGTTACATGTCCTGGTGAAGATAAAAATACAGATGAGAGGTTTGCACTGACTTTATGTTGCGCGTTGTTTTTGAACCAAAATAAGGACTAAATGTGTGCTGTGTGTAGTATTTCTGTAATTGGTAACATATCGGAGACTGTAAGGGTCTGTATGTGTTCATATATTTTGCATTTATTTATTTATTTATTTTATATAATTGCAGACGTTTCCCAGTGATTGGTTGCAGCTGGAAGGACATCTGCTGCGTAAAACATGTGCTGGATAAGTTGGCGGTTCATTCCGCTGTGTTTAATAAAGGGACTAAGCCGAAAAGAAAATGAATGAATGAATAATTGCAGATGTTACAGTAGGCTATTTCACACTGTCATTGATCTGCAGTTATAATCAAATTCTGTTCATAGAAAGGTTAGTAATGAACATTTATGCACAAGTATTTATGTGTATAAAGCCTCAGTTTTGTGAGAATTGCTTCTCATATGATATGTGAATGACCCGTACAGCTGTACTGTAGACATTTTCTCGAGTGAGAATGACGTCGACTTAAACTTTCTGTCGTACACCATGCCATTGGTACCCTTTTGGCAGTGGAAACGCAAGCCTGATAAAGGTGACCCGTACCGACCCAGTCAGTGGAAACGGGCCATAAGATGCAAACTCAAGATTTTTCCCTTAAATTTTCTAAAAATATTTCTCAGAAAAAGTCCACTTTTCAAGAGCGGTTGTAATTGTCAAAAAAAAACAATCCATTGGCATAAAATGTAACTAACTAACTGACTAACGAAGCCTTCATTCATTCATTCATTTTCTTGTCGGCTTAGTCCCTTTATAAATCTGGGGTCGCCACAGCGGAATGAACCGCCAACTTATCCAGCACATTTTTACGCAGCGGATGCCCTTCCAGCCGCAACCCATTTCTGGGAAATAACGAAGCCTTTTTCTTATTTATTTATTTATGTTTTAATGCCATATCAGCAGCATTGGCTATATTAATGGCAAAACTATACTAAATATACAATATATAACACACAATCCTATCAGAATATCAAATAGCAACAACACTGAAAAGAGTAATATACAATCTTTTAGTTTAATTAATAATAAATATTCTAAAAACACCTTTTCAAACATTTCCTGAATAAAACATTTCTCTAATATCATTTAAAAATATGCAATCTATTCAAATATGTTTTATCATCAAAATATTATAAATAGGTTTTTCTTTCCCTTTCAGTAAATATGAGTGTGTAAGTCTTGAGTGTCTAAGCCTGTTTCTGTAATATCTACTTGATTTCTCATCTATCACAATACAAAAAAAAAGTTAAATTGATTGAGAGACGATTAGTTACAAAAATAGATACTTTTATGAGCTCAAAGAGCTTTTTTTTGGGAGAAAATGTATTAATAAAGCAGTATTGCCTGCCATTAATGGACTTAAAGTTTACAGTAATTTGCTAAATAAGCTTTTTAAATGTAAAAGAAAAGTGGAACTCCTCCATATGGTGTCCCATTCCAGCTTTGGAGTCTTTAGTAGCAACAGAGTCCCAGCGTAGCAGTTTTATTACAGTGTGATAGGACAGAACCCAGATACAATAAAAAAGTGATGCACGTTCATGATTGGTCTACTAAAATCTGAAAGAAAGTTGTTCGGCACTCTTCTGACAAAGCATGAAGGTTAAGAGTGAAGGTTTCTGACCTGCTCCAATGTAGCGGCAAATCCTTGTCTGTCTGCCACGTAAGGAAGACCGTGAACCAGTCCCACCTTCTCCGTCATCTGATTAGCCATATCAGTAAGAGTGTCTGGCTTCACTGTTGAGTAATAGTTCAGGATCAGCACTGACAGCTCATAACAACAAGTTCTGCTTATTTTAATGCTGTATTTTAATTGTATTTCGAACAATATTCATCCATAAAGTAAACGTTTCAAAGAACAATAAAGTCTATTAATTGAACAGACATTTTATCATTATATTATTATGTAAAAAATCTTGAAATATACAAATATAATAAATAAATAAATCACCAAACTTACCTCGAATGCCACTGTCACAGATCCAGACGAGCTCGTACCTTGCCCCTTCATAAGCTGGCATGAGGTTATTTATTTTCGGGTTGATGCCAACTTTCTTACCACCTAAAAGGAGATTAAGAGAAACTGTGTTAATACTAATTATCTCCATTTTAGCTATAAATGACTGAATAAAATGATTTGCTGTCAACATCAAAAGACATGATTCTGATTGGCTGGTTCAGCCTTTTCATTTCACAATTCTGGTCATTCAAATTATAAATATAAAATTGGGAGTTTATATAACACTATTATAAAAAAGATAAATAAAAAAAAAATAAGCCAGAATTGTGAGAGATTATGAACTGGATGATGTAAGACAGTCAGAACTGTATAAAAATAAAAACTCAGAATAGTGAGAAATAGAATCAGATTTGTGAAGAGTAAAATGAAGCAAATAATCAAATAATTGAGAAACACTAAAAATCACAATTGTGGGAAATATCAGAATTGCAAATAGACTATAAACTTGCAACTACAAGAAATACTTGCTATACGAGGTCATAATAGCTACAGTGCATCCAGAAAGTATTCATAGCGCTTCACTTTTTCCACATTTTTTTATGTTACAGACTTATTCCAAAATGGATTAAATTAATTTATTTCCTCAAAATTCTACACACAATACCCCATAATGACAATGTGAAAAAAGATTTTTTTTTAAATTGTTGCAAATTTATTAAAAATAAAAAACCTGAAAAAATAAAAATCACATGTACATCAGTATTCACAGCCTCTGCCGTGAGGCTCTGAATTGAGCTCAGGTACATTCTGTTTGCACTGATCATTCTTGAGATGTTTCAGCAGCTTAATTGGAGTTCACCTGTGGTAAATTCAGTTGATTGGACGTGATTTGAAAAGACATACACCTGTCTATATAAGGTCCCAGGGTTGAAAGTGCATGTCAAAGCACAAACCAAGCATGAAGACAAAGGAATTGTCTGTAGACCTCCGAGACAGGATAGTCTTGAGGCACAAGGCTGGGGAAGCTTGCAGAAACATTTCTGCTGCTCTGAAAGTTTCAATGAGCACAGCGGCCTCCATCATCCATAAGTGGAAGATGTTTGGAACCACCAGGACTCTTCCTAGAGCTGGCCGGCCATCTAAGCTGAGTGATCGGGGGAGAAGGGCTTAGTCAGTGAGGTGATCAATAACCCGATGGTCACTCCAGCGTTCTTCTGTGGAGAGAGGTGAACCTTATAGAAGGACAACCATCTATGCAGCAATTCACCAATCAGGCCTGTATGGTAGATTGGCCAGACGAAAACCACTCCCCGCCTGGATTTTGCCAAAAGGCTTCTGAAGAACTCTCAGACCATAAGAAACAAAATTCTCTGGTCTGATGAAACTAAAATTGGACTCTTTGGAGTGAATGCCAGACGTTACGTTTGGAGAAAACCAGGCACCACTCATCACCAGGCTAATACCATCCCTACAGTGAAGCATGATGGTGGCATCATCATGCTGTGGGGATGTTTTTTAGCAGCAGGAACTGAAAGACTAGTCAGGATAGAGGGAAAGATGAATGCAGCAATGTACAGAGACATCCTGAATGAAAACCTGCTTCAGAGTGCTCCTGACCTCAGACTGGGGCGACGGTTCATCTTCCAGCAGGACAATGACCCAAAGCACACCGCCAAAATATCAATGGAGTGGCTTCACAACAAGTCAGCGAATGTCCTTGAGTGGCCCAGTCCGAGCCCAGACCTAAATCCTATTGAACATCTCTGGAGAGATCTGAAAATGGCTGTACACCATCGCTTCTCATCCAACCTGGTAGAGCTTAAGAGGTACTGCAAAGAGGAATGGGCAATAAATTCCCAAAGACAGGTGTGCCAAGCTTGTGGCATCATATTCAAAAAGACTTGAGGCTGTAATTGCTGCCAAAGGTGCATCAACAAAGTATTGAGCAAAGGCTGTGAATACATTATTACATTACAATTATTTTTAATAAATTTGCAACAATTTCAGAAAATCTTTTTTTCACATTGTCATTATGGGGTATTGAGTTTAGAACTTGAGGAAATAAATGAATTTAATCCATTTTGGAATAAGGCTGTAACATAAAAAAAGGGGAAAACGTGAAGCGCTATGAATACTTTCCAATGCACGGTATACTAAGTCAGAGAAAGACTAACCATCACAACTTTGAGATGAACAATCAAAACTGCAAGATAGATTATGAACTTGCAACATGCAAGTGGATTTTTAAATAATGTCAGAACAGTGAGAAATATAGTCAGAATTGCAAGAAATAAACAACCATGAGAAGTAGTCAGATCTACAATATAATATAATTCAAGAGTTCACACTTTATTATTATTTCACACGATAGTGCTTGATATAAACAGCAGGTTTGGCATGCTGTATCCAGGAGAGAACCCTAAGCTCGGAGATAATTGAGCCTAGGGTTCCCGCGGTACAACATTAAGTAGTTCTCGAGAGCTCCCCTTGGTAAAGAAGGAAAAGGGGAAGATGGGGTGGTTGGGGGGATTCTTCAAAAAACAAAGATAAGGAAGTAAGACAAGATGGGCTATTTATTATTTGTTTGAAAATACATGTCTAAACAAATAAATAATAAAAAAATGTTAATAAAAAAAGTGCAAGGAAAGCCAAATTACAGTTTCAAAGAGTCTCTCACAACAGTTACAACAGTGCCTCAACAGGCCATATCTGCAACCAGATCTATTTTTAATTGTTAGAGAAATTCTGAGAAAGAAACACCAACATGTTTACCTTGTGGGACAGGATCTTTCTGTGTGTTTAATGACTGCATGTCTTTGGCTCGGTGACGGTGCTACACCGGGGCCATGGGAATCAGAATTTTGAACAGCCCTGGTTTAGGTTTCTTAGTTCTCAGGTTTGTTGTCGTTATATTCAATTGTTCAAATTAGCAAATAGTGAACATGAGACTCCCAACAGTCAGTTACCTTGGTGCCAACCATGCAGTTTCGTCATTTTCTGCAGACAAAGCAGGGATCGAACCGGTGATTTTTTTGTATCATTTAGAGGTTAGAAGAGTGCGGTGTACCTGCATAGCATTTTGCTAGCTGGTTTAATAGTAATCAGTTTTTTTTTTCCATTTTAAAACGGTCACAATATTGCAGCACCAAAAGTGGTTTTGCTCATTTACATACATCATATTACATAACACGACAGACCAACTCACAATAGGCCTTTTTCACACTTCCTGGTTCCGGTAAGCGAAACAGCGTACCACAACATCCGGTTCCAATGCAACGGAGTAAGAATGAATGGCAGAGTCGTCTCATCGCTGTTATTGCAGCGTTCCCGGCTGCTCCAACTCAAAAAAACGACACGCTTACCTCAATTTTCACGATTTCCCGAAAGACGAAGGACAGAGAACATCTTGGGTGAAATTAATTAGACCGGATGAACGTCGTTTCAAGTTATATGCGGGAGTACGTTCATGTGCCGTATGCACTTCAAAGCGGAGATCGTCATGTTTTATCAAATGCTGCTGGTCTTGGTATTATTTTGATGGGTAATTATAATATAGACACAATTCCAGTTAAATGATCTGCCTTCCACAAACAAGTGCTCCTATCATGATCATTAATCTATTATGGTCTTAATCAATTCCTTCAGAGACTCATATGTTATTTAGAGGTATTAGACCATCCTTCTGATAGATCGTCTTTTGATATTACTAAATCTAATGTTGGCCAATTTTGTTTTACAATAAATACCAAGAGTAATAAAGCTATTTGTACTTTTTTCCAAAGAGAAATCATTACTGTACCTTATATGCTATTTTATTGGATGTCTTTATTAAAGGGTGCTGAAAGAAAGAAAGTGTGTCTGTTACTACAAAAATATCATGTTAGAAATCAAATTAAAGAAATATTCTATAAACTTCTCCACAGATCTTATCCAGCAAAACATTATTTACAGAATTGTAAAAGCAGGATTGTTGTGAATTGTTTTTGTAATGAATATGAGAAGACTGTTTTACACTTATTTTGGCTTTATGTATAGTCAACTTATGTGGTGAAGTGCAAAATTTATTAATAACTTTCAGTGTTCAAAACCTCTCTCATCATTATGGGAAAATGTACTTTTTGGCTTTACTGTCTATCCTAATCAAGAGGAAAATAGTTTTATTTATTTAATTTGCTTATGTTGTTAACAAAACTGTACATTCATAAATGTAAATTTAATAAACAGAAACCAAATGTTAAGATATTGATGACTGAAATATGCTTGTACCAGTATCAGAGACCCCCTTAACAAAGCTCGACCCACTTTATAATTTGTGAACTTTATTACAGATGTACATTTTGTATATTTGTATTTTATTTATAATTACCCCTGGCATGTGTATTTTTTGTATTGTAAAATGTTATTTGCTGTTCTTGAAATAAATAATGTAAAAAAATACAATGAATACCTTTATTTTTCCGCGAGTAGGAGCTAAAGTATGTTTGCAGACTTGAGAAAACCTTACGAGCATTAAACAACCTGTAATTTATGTGGCTCCTTGTTCTTTCTTATTGACCGATCGCAACTCACCTGCATTAAAGGAAGGAGCACAGTTTACGGACGGGGCTACTAACACAAAACTAATCCTGCTGGATGTTAAATAGCCTAGTTAATCTTGCTTACGAATGGCTTCAATGAGCAGATCGTATGTTGTTAACTGCGCACCTTACTGTAACCTACAGTGGCAAACGCTTTGTATAAGACAGACTTTCTGCACAAATTCTGCAAATCGGTATCATCTTTTAAATGCTGTTTTATTTACGTCACTTTTACACAATCACCGAACAACGTCTTCTTGTCCAAATTATGGCAAAGATGACAGCGAGAATGTCATCCACTGTCCTGAGGGTGTCCTGTTTCAGCGACCGCTGGCGAAGCCGGAAATAGCGGTACGCTGCTGCGAAGGGCTCTTCCGGTGTTCTATTCCGCTGTGAAAAAGGTCTATTGTGACTCTTACATTTTCTTTCTCAGAAATGCCAGATTATATCTCACAGTGTACCAGAATTGTCAGGTAAAAAGTCTGCATTATGAGAGAAAACATATCTGCGTGTTTTTGTAATGCCCATTTAACAGACCTACCACAAAAGCTTCAAAAAGCCTCTTCATAAATTATAAACCAAGACTTTCAGCACGCTTTCCATCTCCTGATTGGCTGTTGTGCTAAACAACTCGGAAAGGTTTTAAACAACACACCCTCGCAGACGTCGCATGTTTTCTAACATGGCTTCAGGTTGATACAAAGCATCTCTGGCACATCCCTGACTGCGTGTGCTGTAACAGATCTGGCTGAAGGCAGTAGGCCGGATAACAGGACCCAGGAGAGACACCCGCCCCAGTCACCAGCTGTTCCTAATGAGCAAGAATCAATATCCATTCCAAGAGCTAAATTTGCATATACACAGCTGAGTTGTGGGTCGCCACGTTCCTCCTCCGAGACTCTGGCTTTTCCCAGCACACGACTAAACAAAGCGTCAAGGAAAGACGAGCCCACAGGGGACAAGAAATGTTCCTCAGGACGACGCTGACTGATTTTTCTCCATTACTGGTTTCATTGAACATGACAAGAGATTATAGTGAAAGAACTTACCTATAAATAACCTGGCGTCAACATTGGGATATTTACCCAGCAGCTTTTTACATACATCGATGGCTGGATCGTCATGGTCTTGGACACAGAGCAGGATTTCATACTGTGGAGAAAATGAAAAAAAGACTGTTTTGAGCAACTCTGTCCGTTTGAGTTATTAGGGTACAATAATACACTCTGAGACTGAGGTAAAGTGAAAAACACAGTTCATATTATAAAGTTTTATTTAATTCAGCACAATTTCTAGATTTATAGTTGTGATTTATTGTTGTGTAGAAGAAATACACTACCTGACAAAAGTCTTGTCGTTTTTAAGTCTTTAGGAACAGCAAATAATAACTTGACTTCTAGTTGATCATTTGGTATCAGAAGTGGCTTATATGAAAGGCAAAGGCCTCTAAATTACGCTTATGTTTCCAAAATAAAATATGATCATGCCTTAATTTTTAATTATTTAATTAGTACAGTAAGATCTGTCTTTGCTTAGACAAAAGTCTTGTCACTTAACAGAAATTCATGAAAGAAAGTCATGGCCCAGTGGAAAAAGAATTAACATTGTGTATGACTCCCATGAGCTTGGAGGACTGCATCCATACATCTCTGCAATGACTCAAATAACTTATTAATAAAGTCATCTGGAATGACAAAGAAAGCGTTCTTGCAGGACTCCCAGAGTTCATCAATATTCTTTGGATTCATCTTTAATGCCTCCATCTTACCCTAGACATGCTCAATAATGTTCATGTCTGATGACTGGGCTGGCCAATCCTGGAGCACATTGACCTTCTTTGCTTTCAGGCACTTTAATGTGGAGGCTGAATTATGAGAAAAAGTGCTATCCCGCTGAAGAATTTGCCCTGTCCTGTGGTTTGTAATACCTCAGGCTGTTGCAGGCCCCCATACTGAATGTAACCCCAAACCATAATTTTTCCCTCACCAAACTTGACTGATTTCTATAAGAATCTTGAGTCCATGCCGGTTCCAGTAGGTCTTATGTAGTATTTGTGATGATTGAGATGACTGGCATCAGTTCAACATGATTCATCTAGAAAAAATCTACCTTTAGCCACTTTTCCAAATAATTAACTGGAAGTCAAGTTATTTGTTGCTCTTACAACTGGGATCGATGAGAGACCTTTTGTCAGGTAGCGTATTGAAGGCAAGCCAAATATTGACTGCTGATACAAGTTTATACAGTTTATAACTTTACATACACAATTGAAGAGGCGTTTAAGCTCACCAATAATTTAGTTATGTCATTAAAATTATGTAATACTGTCTGATATTATTACAACCTGAAATAACCATTTCCTATTTCTACCCTACCCATCAGGATCAGTACGCCACACAATTCTTCAGAAATTATTCTGAAATGTAAACATTTTTAGCAGCATTTATTTGAATTGAAAATCTACTCTGACACCAACAATACATTAGGCATGGGATGATAACCGCTTTCAAGGTATACCGCGATTTAGAAATGTCAAGGTTTTAAAACAGTCAACATTTTCTGCAATACCGTTCCTAAGGTATGCGTACGATTTTTTTGTTTATGTTTTTTTTTTTTTTTTTTTTTTAGAACAACAGTATCTCCAGCAGAAAAGATTGTGTTTTAAATTGTAACAAAAATCTGTGTTTTTGAAACAAATGAAGACAGCAGAAGTCAATAATTTATTTAGCCTGACATGTTTACTGTTCCAAAATATTTTAAATGTTTTTCAAAATAAAATATGTCGTCTTCAAAAGGGAAAAAAGTTTTAGTTTTTTACCCAGACATTTCAGAAGAATATATTTTAGAGCAGTGAGCACAATACCGTGAAACCGTGATATTTTTATCCAAGGTTATCATACCGTCAGAATCTTATACCTGCCTACAATACATTCAGCCAGTTTTGTTCATCTTCATATGGAAGTTTGTTATCAGGGCTGCACAATATCGTTTCAGCATTGATATTGCAATGAGTGCATCCACAATAGCCCCATCGCAGGATATACAATGTTGAGTTAGGGTTATAGTTTATTACAATCAGGGCAGAGTTTAATTATAATAGAGTAAAAGTTTATCATCTGCTTGCGTTTATAAAGAGATAGTTCATCCGAAAGTTAAACTTTACTCACTATTTTCATTTCACCATTCTTTTGTTTAAACTTTTTTTTTTATGTTGAACAAAAAAAGATATTTTAATCACTCATAAACCATTGAAACAAGTGAAGGGTGAGTAAATTTTAATTTTGGGGTGAACTATACCTTTAAGGCCTTTTAACATTTCAGAGTTCAAAACATCAGGCCACCAGAAATTATAATGCTTGTAACTTTAATAAAAATTATATTATATATAATAAAGACTCCGCAGTGTTGATTATTCAATATCTCTACCTAAATACATATTAGACTCTCCAGAAAACTAGAATTCACATTTATCTTTGCTATATTGTATTTATCCATGCTCGTAAGCTATTTGTTATATATCATTAGAGGTTCACTTCCCAACAAAATCACCCTAATCAATCTAAAATGAAGAGCTCCTTCTAAATAAAGCTGTATTCACATCACAGAAATCCAAAATGTCACAATGTCAGATTTTTCCAATATCGTGCAGCCCTACTTGTTATAGTGCAAAAAACGTTGTTTTAATTGAAAGCAATGTTCACATGAAACTATTTACACAAAGATCCAACAAACCCAGAATGACGCTACATTGAAAAAATAGCAGTAAATCGAAACTAGGCTGCAAACAGGATCAACCAAAAATAAACTGCAAAAAAAGAAATGAAAAGTGTCCTCTGTAAACCATCAGAGAATTCAAAAGAACCACAAGCCCTTCTGAGAAATCACTCGATTTTCTATTGATCTCAACGCTCTGCACTTCACTTTTGAGTTTACGGGTAAAGAAAAGCGTGGCAGACCACAAAACAAAGGCTGTGCGGAATCCCTGTTTGAGGCTTTTAGTCGCACCAGTCCCTCCAGCAAACCTCATAATACTGCTCCGCGACCTGTTTCCATGACTGTGGCGCCGGACGCCAAGCTCCAAGACAAAGAGCCTTTTCTGTGTGTCCAGAGAAGCGGGCGAGCGACAGAAAACCCAGAGCGGGTCAAACTGAAAGACTGGGAGGATTTGATTCAGTCTGAGAGCAGCCCCTTTAATTTGGACGCCGAGCAGAGATTGATGAACTGTGCTGAGATCAGCCTTATGCATCTGTTCTGGCCGAGAGACTAAACATCAGGTTCTGACACAACACAACAGATGACACTCTAGCGTCAGAGAAAGAGAGAGATGGAAAAGAAGGGGAAATCCAAGTGGGCTGTGTGTCATGCTTTTAGGTCACATTACTTTTGGGGGTGAATGGAAGTGCTTGTGTTTAAAGGATGGTAGATAATCAAAGTTTCCATCCAAATAAATTTGCTAATGTGATTTTACATGCATAGAAAGCATGTCAAATACAAGTAAGTGTCTTCTTTAATGCTTCCATTGAAGTTTTGTGAAGATAATATGCGTTAAATAATATTAATGCAAACAGCATACTTGTTACAAGCTTAAAATGGCTGAGTATTTTAGAGCTGTACTGTGATGCTTTAATAGATTTTATTAATTTGTGATCAAACGATTCTGGTTTTAAATATGCAAGATTTTTTGGTGTAAAAATGGTTACACTCAATGACTTTTAAAGGGCACCTATTTTACCCCTTTTACAAGATGTAAGATAAGCCTTTGGTGTCTCCACAATGTGTCTGTAAAGTTTCAGCTCAAAATACCCATCAGATTATTTATTTTTCCTCCAGAATCTGCCCATTTTGGTGTCTGAATACAGTGTAGCTGTTTTGTAGCCCGTGGCTTTAAATGCGAATGAGCTGCATTCCCCGCCCACCATTCCCACATGAGTGTCTGCTTTTCCTGCGTTACATCAGATAAACAGCAGTCAGTGATAGAGACAGACATGAATGAAGACGAAATACAGCTCATTAGTCAAAAATACCAAGTAAGTTTATTTCATGCAAGCCTTTCTGAAATGATGAGTCACACACAAATGCCGTTTGCCGTACACATACAGTGCATCCGGAAAGTATTCATAGCACTTCACTTTTTCCACATTTCTTTATGTTACAGCCTTATTCCAAAATGGATTAAATTCATTTATTTCCTCAAATTCTACACACAATACCCCATAATGACAATGTGAAAAAAGATTTTTTTAAATTGTTGCAAATTTATTAAAAATAAAAAATCTGAAAAATCACCTGTACATCAGTATTCACAGCCTTTGCTCAATACTTTGTTGATGCACCTTTGGCAACAATTACAGCCTCAAGTCTTTTGGAATATGATGCCACAAGCTTGGCACACCTGTCTTTGGGAATTTTTACCCATTCCTCTTTGCAGTATCTCTCAAGCTCTATCTGGTTAAATGGGAAGCGACGATGTACAGCCATTTTCAGATCTCTCCAAAGATGTTCAATAGGATTTAGGTCTGGTCTCTGGCTGGGCCACTCAAGGCCACCTATAACCGTACACTATAATCGTTTTTGTTTTAAACGATACAATATAAATTTGGCTTAAAAAGGGTACAAAAATATATAAAATGTCAAAAAATAACCCTTTTTTAGCATAGAAATAATTTTTTTAGAATAGAAAAAGAATGCAAAGAGTAAATGTGTGAAAATCTGGTATGCGCATGATTTTTTGCCTTCAATCTTTCACTTTTTTTAAGTGTCATTGACCCTCAGCATTTACATTAATATTTATGGGTCAAAGACAAGCATCAAAAGCTTTTCCTGTACATTAGTATGCATCCCATTTAGTGTTTTTTTTCATGATCAATAATTTCTGCTTGCCATTCACATTTCCTCTGATTTACAGAAGACACTGACTAAAATATCAGCCGGTGTAACAATAGTTTAAAGCAAAACATTTTGGTAGACATGTTTAAACCATTAAAATGGCATTGCAGCCTAACAGTAGTCATTAATTGTCATTTTAAATCACTCAAACCACTAGGTTTTACTCTTTTATCAGCAACTTAGCTTGTTTCTAATCATTTAAAAGTATTATTAAATTTAGGATGATCACTAACTCTTTAATACATTTTAAAATACAGGCTAGAATGAGCAAATTGATATTTCTTACATAATTCTCTTAAGTTCTAGCAGATTTCAGCATCATTTGCTTGGAATAGTGCAGTGTTTCTCAACCACGTTCCTGGAGGACCACAAGTCCTTTACATTTTCTGTGTCTCCTTAGCCAAACACACCTAATTCAGATCATCAGCTCATTAGCTGAGACTGAAAGACCTGTAATGAGTGTGACAGACAAAGGAGACATCCAAAACGAGAAACGCTGGCGTAGGGTTTTGTTGGGTTTTGGGCCACAAGATTAAATCATTTCTTCTCATGTAATGTGTCACAATGCACAACAACCAATGCCAACAAAGTCTAGCATGTTTAATTACATTTTAAATGCCACAAATATTCTTAAAGATAGTCCGACTAACTGGAATTTGGTAAAGTACATATCCTTCTTGCAGTAAAAAATGAACTCTTTTACTCTCAGTCCAACTCAAAGTGGTAATAGAGAAAAAGGAAGAGCGTGGTTCCCACATTCACTACAGTAATTACACTATGAAAGGCAGAGGTCAATGCTGGCCATTTTCCTGACCTCCACTGTCGGTCACAATCAGCGTTTCTGGCATTAAGAAGCCCAGAGCTCATGTCGCTCCTGGCATTATTAATTTAGAGGTCCATGCGTCTATTCCAGGAAGCTTAATTGCCCAAAAAAAAAAAAAAAGAAAAACCCTTTATATTATTTATTTATTTTTTGCTCTCAGAGGAAAGCCAAACGGGGAGTGGATTGGTTTGGATGTAAATACCAGGCAGGCAACAATATACTGCAGTTTAGGTGTGTCCATTTCACAGAAAACACAGACCAAACAAACACTGAGCTGGGCAAACCACCATGACACACACAGTAATCCTGCCTGCTGCAATGCAAAATGAAACCACTGCTTAAATCAGATGCTGGCAAACAACAATCGACTTCAGCTGCCCATATAGTAAGAAAAACATGTCCTTAAACCATAAATCTGATCATGAGCGGATCTGAACATTGGGGGTGGAAGCAGATGATGTTTATTTGCTTAAGAAAAAGAAACAGTAGATGGCATTTATCAGCACACTGACATGAGCACATAAGGCATGACTTGGCAAAAGTTTTCAGGAAACGGTTTGATGAGAGATTAACCCAACAAATCATGCTCATGGTACAAATTAGGAGATCTAAATGACTGTTCAAGTGTGCTGCATGTTGAGCACTGTTGAGCCAAAATTGAAAGAATAAGCAGTGACAAAAGCCGGCAGTGTTGTCATCTCGTGTTGGCCAAGTCTGGGCCACAGAGATGCGAACAAATAACACTCAGACTGTTTCTCAATTCCAAGAACGCAGAGAACGGACTTGTGTTCTTGTTGAGATCGGTCTTGCCAAGTTACCTCGGAAAAATGAACTCGCAAGAACACAGAACATGTCCTGTGAGAAATTAAATGGTTCACATGGCCTTCACGCATTTTAACGGGAAATTATTTAAAGGGCCACGAAACCCCCTGTCTCAGCAGGGTGTTTTCACACCTCTAGTTTGAAAAAAGTCAGGAAAGTGGGCGTGTCCAGCTCTGGGAGTGTGAGAGTGTCGGGGGAGGGAAAGAGGGAAGGACTTGCAAAGAAGGGCGTTTACATTTGGGCACGCGCTGATTTCACAGGCAAAACAAACACACAGATGCAGTATGTTTGATACCGCACGGCGAATGGGAGAAAAAAATCCTCCACATTTCTCTGTAACTTATGTACTCGGTAGATAGCATCAGAAAGCCGTGTGTGTATAGACTATCCTGTCACAAAATGCGGCGAAAATCCTGCACGACGGGAATAGTTTGTGTTAACATGTTTACACTCGGAGAGCAGCATTTACAGCGGATCTTTCAGTCTATATTATTGTACTGTAATATTGCAGTGATATTAACATACTGTAAACTTAGTAACTAAATCATTTTGATTATGGTATGTCTTTAAAAACTGAAAGAGCACTGCTGACGATACAAACTAACTTTGCAATCTGGGTTAAACAAAGGGCACTGATCACACAAATCTGTGGACAGACAATCAAACTGGAGCTGTGTCTTTTTATTAAAAGGAGACGAGCGGCAAATCCGGATTTCATCATTTCCAGATGCGAAAAGCTCTCGGGTAAAAAAATGTTCCTTACAAACGCGTTTCTGTCACGTGCACTGTAATCCACACGTGATTCCAGCAGCTCTCTCATAGAGGGAAAATGAAAACAAAACCTTTGTTGCAACACCCACGACCCGTGTCTCCAAATTCTTGTTCTTTCACTTGTTTTGGCAACACAACGTGGCGTCTCTATACTGTAAACAGGTAAACGGTCTCCGGAGCTATCATGCATATTAATGAAGTTTCGCGTCATACACAATAGAGCGCGCTGATTGGTTTGAAGCACGTCTTTGTCATGAATTAATGCCGCACACTCAGATACGTCACAATGTTCTCGAAAGGACAGACAGCCACTCTCCAGGCTGGATTTACACCTAAGTATCTCATGGCCGTGACGCAGCTTCAAAAATTAGTTTCAAACCGGAAGAACGAATTTGCTCAAAATAACGCAAAAACAACCAATTTTCACTTTTTAGTGCAATATATGTGTCCTAATAGTGTTTATAGCAGCGTGGGACACATATATGACTGTCAACAGCTCAAAAAATGTGTTTTGGTGTTTCGTGACCCTTTAAACTTTACAGCATTCATACAACCATTTCCTGACTTTTTCCTTTTTAATATAACTTATAACATGCAGAACCCTTACAAAGATACTTTGCACAATAGAAATAAAACCGATTTTATAAGAATTTCAGCAAATAAACACCCTTACTGTGTTTAAGCCTTTATTAAGGTTATTCATGTGAATGTTTACGTTCACTAGCCGTGTTTCCATCCACCTATTTTTATGCGCATAAAAAAAACGGTTGATGGAAATGCCAAGATACACATAAATTTTGAAAATGTGCATTAAACAGCCATAGATTACAGACATGTGTGCACACATACATTTTTCTGTTGTTGTTGTTGTTTAAAAACACTTATTTTACACTCCATTTTAGCCTTCCATCTAGACAGAGGGCGTACTCACACCATGTACAGTTGCCTTGAATCGGGCCAAAGCACTCTTGTGTGCATAGTGTGAGTACACCCAGAGATCCTACTTTTAAATAATTAACACAATTGTATTGAAACTGCTTTCCAAAGTGGATAAATTTGAAAACTTGAATTTCGTGTGGCAATGCAAACTATAAAACGATGATTTTTAGTCATGTGATCTAAAATGGAGAACGACAATGTACAGCAGCTGTTTTGGACGCTTTCAATTTTGTTAAAGATTAATGTCAGTTTGCACATGCTCCAAATAGCTTTTCTTCAGAGGACACGGTATGTTCATTTAGAGCTGTTGTTTTGCCATTTCTCAGTCTATATTTTCACTTGCATTTGCAACCTTGTACTCCTGTGTAACTTGCAGCTACTGTTCACCCCACTGTTGGTCCATTTTTAAAACTCTGTGCTTTTTCTCAACATTTCAAATTTCTGGAAAAATAATAAACACCAGGCTGAAATGGCGCAGCTCAAAGAATCTTACATCTTAAGGCTGGTTTATACTTCTGCGTTGAGTGATCGGCGTGTGCGTAGTCGTGTATTTATATTTTTATGTGCTGTTTGTGATGCTCTGCAATAACACTTCCGAATAACTAGCTGGCAGTAGGCTTTTATGTTCTTCTGTGTCGAGTTTCTTCGCTGGTGTTTTGTTTTTTCTGAACGCTTTATTTTAGCTAAAACTCGCTCATTCTAAGGCGGGAACCAGCGGATGTGCAGCAACTTTAATCATAAAGGTAAACACAAAACAAAAGTTTCCATCTGGAGCTCCTTCACAGGACTCGACAATTGTAAACACTCACTCCATCGGGCTCGCGGCTCTCGGCACCACTTACGTTTGTCACCGAGCCGACCAATCACAGAACTTGCACTACTGGTCGTTTCGACATGTAGAATGTAGTTACATTTTTTGATAGGTGCGCGTCAGCGTCAGTGTCAGCCATGGTGAGGGCTTTGAGACCGTGCAAAGGCTGCGCCGGAGCATACGTGTGCGCTTGACACATAAGTATAAATCAGCCTTTAACGCCATCGCACTACAAGGACGAAAGGTATTTCAATGTGGATAAGTAACTTTTGAGAAACGATTGAAAATGAAAGTGTGGACGCAGAGAGTATTTAGCATTTATGCGGATTAGTCTAGACGTAGCCGATATTAAACTACAAACTAGTATTAGTGTTCTGCTTCTGTGTGAAGGAAATAACGGTGAAAGCCAAGAGGTATCAATTAGGGGTGCACTGATTTTTTATAATTGCAAGCCTAAATTGATATATAGGCCAGTCAATAATATGAATTAATATGAAATAATCTTGATATGAATTGTTCTAAGCCCGATTACAAAACCAAAATGCAAGCAGAGTGGTAAGTAAGGAAAACTGCAAGCAAACTTAAAGATCTTTTTTTAGAAAAACAAAAGCTGACTTAAAGCTTTTGACATAAACCTGCAGAACAACCTAGATGCTTTAATTAGCATTTATATGAACATCACAATCAGATTCATCAATCAGGATGATTTCATTTAGACTGAAACAAAAGATATCCATGTAAACAAAGCCACTGACATAGCAAATATGCTAACATGAGTTTTAGGATTGTACAAGTTGAAACGCCATATGAGAGAGGTATAAAGTGTCAAACAAGATTACCCAGAATTTAGCTTTAGAATGACCCAAGAATGACTAGTTTAAGGGTGAAATCCTTTAAGTTACTAGTTGTCAGCTGTTCCTGTGATGTCATTAAGAACACTCTAAAGAAAGCGATTGTAAATTTGATAAAGTATCAGCTCTTAATAGCTGAACATCTGGCCCTCATGAAATGCAGATCTAGATCACATTCCACAGCGTCGTGTGCGTCATTTCATAAATTCCTGGAAGCCTGAGCTCACTGTCACAATTGCTAATACTCAATACATTTTTTTGTTCTGCAGCAACACTGACTGAAAAGAAAAACGTGTTACATTTTGCAGGATGTAAACCTGGCTAGATATGTGTTAATCTAAGATGAGACTAATAAACTTGCAGTGGCGTTTCATATGTTATCAAAGCATAAGCAATCATAATCAGCCAAAATAAAACAAGACTAACTTGAATTTAAGTAGATTCTCTGTTGGCCTGAAAATCTGAAATGCCAAGGGGAATGAACATCCAAAACATAAGCCTACTTTTTTTTTTTTTTTTTTCGCAACAAACATTTTACATTTTTATTCATTTAGGTGACTGGTGAATATTCGAGATACGCGTTTTATCAATCCAGGTATCCCTGAGAATGAAAAGATTTTGTGTTGAGGTGGAGAGACCACCTCTTGTGAGTTAATTCTATGGCTGTAAAGTGAAATATACAGTCAAAGTCAGAATTATTAGCCCTCCTGAATTATACATTAAAGGGGTGGTCCACTACGATATCATATTTTAAACATTAGTTGATGTGTAATGTACCTGTGTGAACATAAACAACATCTCTGAATGTAATATGCTCAGCTCAAAGTTCAAGGCAAAAGGAGACATTTGCTTTTACAGAGTTAGCTTAGCAAAGCCTACAGCGAACGAAGCTTGGGGACAAAAAAAAATAAATCCGGGTTAGTGAGATAACAAACAGTTCTGGTTATGCGCATACACTCCGCGCAGTGAAGGGGTGTGGCCAGAGGTGCTGTAATGTAAAAGCAGAGAAAGGTAAAATGCAGTCCAAACGCTGCTATTCCCACAGAGCTTGTACTGTTTCTATATGGGCTTCCAAAGTACACGACACAAAGACAGAAGTGCTTACGGTTTCATTTTAATTATGTTCCCGAGAATTAAAAAAAATATATAGCTCTAGCATTTGACAAAGGAGAGCTTCCAGACTCTCTCCCAGTTCAGTGCTGGATTCAGCTAAAAAATCCTCCAACCAACGAAGGTGTGAATTGTGAGCCACAACCTGTAAGTATTTTTATTTGTTAAAATTGATCTATGACATGCACAGTTTCTAGCGTTAACGGTATGCTGTAGCAAGGACGTAAACAAGAATGTGAACAACGGGAATTGCTGTTTGGCACCGTTAACAATTCAGCTACAAATTCATATTTATCAGCCAAACCGCTGTAAACAGCCACAATCTTCAGCAGCTCTGCAGTGTCTCTCTATGCAGCTGTTGTCCGTTTGGAGGAACTAGGAAATACGACCGTCGTTTTCATGTTAGCAGAGTGGCTGTATATAATCAAAGTAAGATGAATGAAAAAATAACATGATTTTGTACAAATGAAGCATGAGCACACATTGCCTTGCATCCTATAAACACAACCAAGCCTTGAAAATACACTCTGGACCACCCCTTTAAAATAAAAAAAAAACATAATAAAAAGGAAAGTGTTCATAATTGCACGAATGGTCATTTAATCAATAATCACTTTTAATTATAGCTGAAATGTTTTTTTTTTTTTATCTGGTAGATGATGAGGTTTTTAAATGCACAAGTTGAATGAAGTCAAACAATGCCATTATTCCTCTGCCTATGACCATGTTTAGGCAAGAAATACTAATGGTTGCTTTTGACATTCAGTAAATGATAAGAATGAGTGAGGACGAGCTGCACTAGAGATTTGAAAATAGCTGACATGCTCCAACTGATTTAATCTGACTCAAACTTCATTGCTTGGCAAACTACCCAAAAATGCTGAAAATCCCAATCCTTGCAGGCATATCTAACACACAGGATGACTGCAAAAGTGGAGTCAAAAAAATAAATAAACCGCGATTCTGTGGCATTCCTGCGATGCCTAGAGAAAAAAAAAGATGCTTGGAAAGAAAGTCAATTCGAAGTTGGCATATTTGTTAAAAGCAATTCATTACTTGACTCGTTATTCATCATTCACACTCAAGTTTTAAAGTATTAGAACGATTCATTTGTACAGTACATCAAGCGTTTCCTTTAAACAAAGCTAGAACCGAAGGAAGATTATACTTCCTCTTGTAATTGCATATGGCAAGAGCTTCATGCCATCTGCTTAAAAGAGGGAAGCTATTTATCGTCTCCAAAGAGAAATTAAATATGCATTTGCACTTGCTTTGATCTAATTAGGCCTGAATTAAAGAACTGGAGAAAACTTCCACCTAGCAAATGCGTTCAATAATGTTAATGTAACTGGCTTTTGTGGCTAAGAAGAGAGAAGTAGATGCATGATGCAAAATGAAGATATAAAGTGTCTCACAATACTTTCATTTGTGAGGCCAGCATCTTACTAGCTGATCTAGCAGATAAGCCAATCATTTTTCCATGTTACAACCACTAAAAAAAAAGTAATACATAAACAACCTATTATAAATATGCATAACCTATTAAATGCAAAAAAGCATCAATAATTTAATTTAATGCTACATATGAATTTGGGCATCACAACACCATATGATCAATTGATAATAATTTTGAGATTTGCTAAAATTACATTTAACAGGATTTTTTTTTATATATTACAATAAAATAATGCAATCTTCATGCACCTTCAACATAAAAAAGTATGCACAAGCTCCAATATAGTATGATAACAATATATCCAAACATAAGATTGACTTGGAATCCAACTGGCGTCAATAAATAAAGCATAATGCATACCAAGCGCAAAGAAATATATAGTCTGGAACACAGACAAAGTAACCCTATTTGTTCAATTGCAACAATGGGTGGTTTCAATTTTAGTGCAGACAATTGGGCAAATTGCTAGTTTTCAATGCTAAATGCCTGGAACATCTTAGATCACTTGATTAGCTTTTTACCCCCTAAGTAGATGCTTTAAAAAAACAATGTTTGCTGGAAAAAAGCACAAGGAACAGGGGAAACACTTCTCCATCATAGCAAACAGAAACAGCAGCCAGCAGGAGGACTCAACATCTGTGCTGCTCAAACAGCTGTGTGGTGGAAAATAGAGCAGAACGTACCATCTGCACATACATGTCTGAATGCAGTGCACCGCTGCAGAAATAATGCACCCCCATCATTTACGTTCACGTCAGTCTGAAATCTGTTGATTGGAGCATATAAAGAGCAATGGAGGTTTATCCACCTCTAACAACAGTAGAGATGGCGTTAAACTGTAATCAGTAGAACAAACTGAAGAAGAAGAACATTAACCTTTATTCAAATGCGAGTCACTGGGAAAGCCAACTGAAATGTTCTGTATATGCAGCCGTAAGTGTTAGCTAAAGTAAAGGGTTTCTATAAGTTTCACCAAGTCAAATTGAAGATCTTTTAACGGCCCAGCAGAAAAAAAAATGTACTTGCCCCATCAAAAAACAAATTCTAATTACTTATTTCGGTCACACTTTATTTTAATGGTCCATTTTTTGAATTAAGTTACATTGCATCTACATGCCAACTAATTCTCATTAGATTATAAGTAGACTGTTAGGTTGTGGTTAGGGTTAGGTTTAGGTTTAGTGTAAGTTGACATGTACTTGCAAAGTTACTTGGTCAGTTAAATGTCTGTTGAAAGAGCAGTATCAACAGATATTAAGCAGACAGTCTACTAATACTCAAATAGACCATCAAAATAGTGTTACCGTTATTTCTTAGCCACATATTTAAAATAATGTGTCAAAACAAGCAGGCCCTAGGTGTACACATACATTTTTTTCAACATAACTTAAAAAAAAAAAAAACTTTAAAAATTACATTTATGCACAACAGACTGTTAATTTAATAATAATATTTAATAACATTTGTTATGAATATAATTTTGCTAAAAGTTGTATTGAGATGCATTGTTGGTGCTTGCATGTGTGTTGGATTGATTGGGTAGCTTTACATGAAGGAAAATTAAGACCTGTTTAAATCGATTTAAGACCTACAAGACAATATTTCACTCAATTTACAACTTTAAGGCCTAAAATTTTGTTTTTGAAGTTTAAGACATTTTAAGACTTTAAGACTCCTCGGATACCCTGAGTTAGATATAGCACACTATCAACTAGGGCTGCACAATACTAGGAAAATATGCAATATTGCTTTTGAGGATTTTGATAGCGATATTCCTTGTGATATAACATTTAGGCCCAATCCCAATTCTACCCCTTAGCCCTTCCCCTTACCCCAGACCTCGTACAAAAATAGAATTGGGATTGGGCCTTAACCTAAAAATTTGTTGTTGTTTTTTTTTTTTTTTAAATCAACATAAATGCAAGTTATTGAGTTAAATTTAAAAAGTCTTATATACATTTTTGTTTTATTTAATAAAAGAATAAATAATTATTACAAAGCATTTTCAGTCTCGGTTTTCAAGCCAAGTTTATCCAGAGTTTTTGGTTTTGGCTCTGAATTTTCATTTTGGCGTATTACTAAAAACAAACAGTAATTTATTGCACCTCTCTGGGGCGTAAATATTTTTTTTTTTTTTTTTTTTTTTTTTTTCCTCAATGATTTAACACCGAAGTGAGTGTTTGGAGTGTTTTGGTGTCTGACTGGAATATGTGATCCCACAATATATATATTTCTATCTCAGCTCATGAATGCTTTTAAATCAACATGCTCTTGCTCTGCAACATAGGCAGAATGCATAATGTCAGAATGCCCATATTTAACAGTCGACTAAGGCCCAATCTCAATTCTACCCCTTAGCCCCTCCCCTTACCCAATTCTCTTTAACTTTAAAACGTTGGGCTAAGAGGAAAGGCTAGATAGCCCTCGAAAGAGAGATCTTTCAGGATCACACTCCCAACAAAAATAGAATTGGGATTAAGCCTAAGTGTCTAAAGTTTACAAACACATTGGTGAAAGAATTGAAGAATTTGAAATGGCAGCAGCAAAAATTAATGTGCTGTCGTCCCAACCTTTAATCAACCAGAAATTACTAAATTAAAGCTTCAACACTGAAATTAGAATACATGTCCCTGGGAATAACCTTTTAAAAATACTGTAAACGGTAGATTATAAAGCTACGTATTTTATGCTGATGTATGGTATTTCTAAATGGTATTTAAGTGTCACAAAACAGTGTTACTACCGAACAGTCCCACCCTTAATGACATTTAAAAGTAGAGATACTATTAAAGGTAGAGGTACAATTAATCTGCTGCCATTTCACTATAAGATAATAAACATTCATTTAACTTTATGGTCATCTGCCCAATATAAAAACGATCAAACGGATCTATTAAAGCCATTTAATTGGTACCTTCCACATGGCACGACACACAGCAGATGCACACTCTATTTATTTTAGCTTAAGAATTGAAATTTGTGAATGATTTTGCACAAAGTTCTAGACCAGGGGTGCCCAGCCCTGTTCTTGGAAATCCACCTTCCTACAGTGTTCAGATGCAACCTTGATCAAACAAACCTGCCTTTAAGTACTAAGTGCTCCTTCAGATCCTTCAGTTGTGTTTGATCAGGGTTGGAGCTGAACTCTGCAGGAAGGTAGATCTCCAGGAACAGGGTTGGGCACCCTTGGTCTATACGTTTCCTTGCAGTTTTAAAATTAATCTGAGTCACACTTTATTTTGATGGTCCATTTGAGTATTAGTAGACTGTCTGCTTAATATCTGTCGATACTGCTCTTTCAACAGACATTTAACTGACTATAAGAAACTTTACAAGTACATGTCAACTTACACTAATCCTAACGCCACTCTAACAGTCTACTTATAATCTAATGAGAATTAAATGCAATGTTGCAATTAAATTCAACAAACGGACCATCAAAATAAAATGTTGACCTTCATTTGTCCTCATAAGTGGTTTGCCTTTTGTTTTTTGTAATCTGTTTTAGGAAAATTCATATCAAAGTTTGTGTTTATCAACATGTATATCGGTTAGCGGCTTCCAGAGTTATCGGTATCAGCCAAAATTGTTCAGATCTGTATATCCCCATTTTAAAAAGCAAAAACCGACCTAAAACAAGCTAAAATATTATAGTCTTCATTGAAAACAGCTCTGCAATTTACACTGCTTTACATTTTCAAAAGGATTGTCCAGTATTTTAACTGCAATTCAATCTAATAAGAAAATGTGCTGAGATGACCCAAAACAGAAAACTTTGAACTGATTAAATTACTTAATTTGCTATGCATTTCATTTTTTATACTTGTATGAATGTTAAAGATGTTTTTCATCTCAGAGTCTCATCTCGTCTTCATTAAAAATGTTTCTATTTACAATCTTTAGAAAATGAATGAGAAAAACACCAAAGCAGTAATATGCAATAAAGGACTGCCTTCGGATTAGATTTAGATTCATAAATCGAATGCATTGCAGATCTAATGATATTACTTGCATTTTTTTTTTTTTTTAATACAACAATATCAAGCCTTTCCCTCATCAAATGAGACTGCTGGAACTGGAGTCTCTGGTCTGCGCAAGTCATTATATTGCATGTCATACACCAGATCCATTTCATTTTTAATTTAGAAGCTCTGACAGATGGCTCACAACAGAGCACAATCATCCAATGGGAAATCAGTTATTTGGCGGAGCCGCACCACCTGCGAAAGCACCTCATTAGAAAAGCATCAGTGATTTATCCAAAGCTTTGTGTTCAAGTCAGGATGCAAAATAGAAGCACTGTAATTAGATGGTGTTGGTGCTCAGCAACAAAGATTAGTATGTATTATCAGGGGACGCACCCTGCGTGTTTCCATCACGTCTACGATAACCACTTCATTATAGATGCACAGTTGCCATCTTTAGAATCCTGAAGGGTGAAACACATCCGGGTCATATCTGGTGAACGAAAACCTGAAACTCCAGTGAAGACTTTTAGAAATTACACCAAAATGCTAAAAAGCAGGCTTTTGTTTCTTCATGTAAATATGATTTGCATAGTTTTGCAGTAAAATGAGAGCAGGACTTGTATTTTTTTAAAGTCGTTAAGATATAGTTTTGCGTTTGAAAATGTTCAGAGCTTGAATCGCTTGTTGGGATGGGCTTCGGATACATACATTTGCCTGGAAAATGTGAACACCTATTCAAATTCCCGATTAGACCGAATGTATTCTCCAGTGCCTAAGGAATGCAAGACAGGAATGTCCTGCACACCGAAAGCATAAACTTTATTTGCATAAAAACAAAGCAGCATTACTCCTGGGAAATATGTTTCGAGCTATGTTTTATGTTCATATTATCTTTAGCTTTCAAAGTAGGTGGCTTGCAGCAACTGCCAAAGATGCCACAAGCAACACAAAGTGCCAGTGTGAGTTGAGGAGACCACGCTGCACATCACACGCAATCTACAGCAATGCTGAAAAACAGCAAGAGCGCATTCAACAATCTCCTCTACCCAACCATTACAGCATCTCCAACAGCAGGCAATGATCCACCAACACTTGGTGGGATAACATTGTTTCTTCCATAAACGTAATGAGAGTTTAAGTGCACATCACCCACAACACCACAGTCTCTACAGGATGTCACACATTTAGCACTTAGCAAGAGCACACACGCTGTTGCAATAGTGAATTTCCCCACATCATTTCCCCACATTGATGTCCCTTTGAATATCACAAATGTAGGACAAAGTGATGAATAGCAACTATAAAACGGTATCTTGCACTCAACTGGCATGTAGCTCATTAACCTAAATATCTAATTAGCCAGTAAATCAAAATATTTAGGTATTCAGATGTAGTCGAGATGAAACAAGTTTAAAACTGAGCATCAGAATAGGGAAGAAATTTGATTTAAATGAATGTGATATGAATAGTACTGTTGGTACCATTTCAGAAACGCTGCCGATCTATTGGAATTTTCATCTCTAGGAATTACAGAGAACGGTCTGGGGAAAAAAAGATAATCAAAATCGTAGTGCAAATCTGCTAGTGGAGTGATGACGCGATTATGATTATTCATAGCGGAGTTTTCTTATCCTATGAGAAGAGCCTGCTTCTTAATTATTCATGAGAGCATGTGCTCTCTGTAGGCAAGACAGACCTGCAAAGCTGTAAGACCCAATAACTGGGTGAGACCGCATCCGCATACAGCAAGCAGTATTTAGCTGTTCATGAAGGGTCGTAACGTTACGTGTTTGTTTCTGTGATTCACAGGGTTTGTTGCATGTGTTTCTCCGCGATGCTGTCAGGGCCGATACAGCAAAGATGTAGGTTCGCAACAAGCATTTTTGTCGAAAGAGCTGTACGAGCATTGGAGAATGGCAAACTTTGTCTTTTATCAGTTGAGTTCATTACCATTCAGACACGTCGGCTATCCCTGCTGCTGTGGTTGCCTATGTTTAAAATTCTCCAGGCAGCGTTAATGGTTGGAATAGACAGGGCAAGAGACCCGGTGCACTGCTATCCACTGTGTCTGCATTCAGACCCAGGGATTCAGGAGGAGAGAAGTCCTCCTCATTTATAGTGATTACATGATTATTTTTATAATGATATAACAAATTGTGGTTATGTGTATATGAAATAATGAATAACAAATGTAGCAGGGCATTAACTTACTGTTTATTTCTTTGCATTTTAACTTTGTAAACTATAAAATCATGGGTTTCCTCATGGTTGGGGTCTCATTTTTTGAGTCAACTGACAACAGTTGTTCACTCTCCTTTTTTCCCCCTGCTCTGCTGGCCACGCCCACTCCTCCCTCTGCTCCACGCCCATTATGAAGCATTTTTTTTTTTAATTCTGAGGTAGACTTGAACCGAAAGAGGGGGGTTTCATGACCCTTTAAAAGCCACTGCACCTTCATTACGTTGAGGTGCAAGTCATTCATTCCATAAGAAAAAAAGGCCCACAGTGGCTTCTGCTATCACAGCAAATCCAATTTTCTTTTTTGATAGTTGGTGCCAGATGATCAGGAGGTGACGCTTTTGTTCTCTTTGATTCTGCTTTATTTCACAAATGTTTTTCGCAATATTAAAACTGTGCTAAAACTTGGGTCTTTGGAGGAAACCTAGCTAGTAACTCAATGACCATTCAAAACAATTGAGGTCTGCAAAACAGCATCTCTGAACACAACAGCACATCAAATCAGCAGCAGAAAACCACTCCTGTCAGCTGAGAAGAGCAAACAATTCACACAGGCTCAACAAAACTGGACATTAGAAGACTGGTGAAGGGTCATCTGGTCTGAAGAATCTTGAATTCTGCTGGGACGTGAGGATGGTCAGGCCAGAATATGGTGTAAATATCATGAAATCATGAATCCATCATGTCTTATGTCAACAATTCAGGCACCGGGTGGTGTAATGGAAAAAAAGAGATTTTCTTGGCACACTTTGGGCCATTTGAGTATCATTTGTAGACCACAGTCGAACGGGAGTGACCATGACAATCCCTTTATGACCACAGTGAACCCGATCTTATGACACTACTTCCAGTAGGATAATGTGGCAAGTCACAATGCTAATATCGTCTGAAATTTCTGAGCAATATTTCCAGCACTATGAAGAATTAAGGCAATTCTAACGGCAAAAGGGTTACCCTGATTTTCATCAAACCATTTTCATTAGCATTTCCAAGACTTGAATTAATTCATTTAAATGGACGATCTGAATTCACGGAAATGAATCAAATGTGTTGGAAACTCAATTGAACTAAATGAAACACAGGATGTGTTGGATGAATTAAAAGAGATGGGAAGCCATTGCAGAGTTCATTCAGAAGTCACGATGCCCCAATATCTTATGAAACGGACGTTACTGACTGTAGGTGGTTTTAACAGGATGTGTGCAAAAGCTAATGCGTATTCATACAGAAAGGGTATGAATAGTATAAACAGGTCCAAAAACTAAGGTTCTGCCAAACCTGCCAGTGACGTAAAAACATTTACCAGCCAAACGATTTGTTTACCGTCTCTCTTTTTGCAAAAACAAGCAGTTTTTACTACTTTGTAATGTAATGTAATATGTATTTATATAGCGCATTTAACGTGTATGGCAGGGGATGTCCAAACTCGGTCCTGAAGGGCCAGTGTCCTGGAGAGTTTAGCTCCAACCCTAATCAAGCACACCTGAACCAGCTAATTAAGCTCTTACTATATATACTAGAAACGTTCTGACAGGTGTGTTGAAGCAAGTTGGAGCTAAGCTAAGCAGGACACCGGCCCCAAACCGAGTTTGGACACCCCTGGTGTATGGCCATACACCCAATTTGTGCCGGAAAATGCCGGATCCGGCACCTCTGAAATCTGATTCGGCAGCTCATTTTACTGATCCCCCTCCTCAACCGTTCTCCTCCCCTATCCGCTGTTCACTTTCACTTTCTTCCGCGACTCCCCAACCCTCTTCACTTTCGTCCGTGTTTTATCACGCATATGCACATGAAACCTGAATTGTCAGCAGATCATATGGGCATGATCCTGCCATATACAAAAACAGAAGAAGTCTCTAAAAAAAAAAAACTGACTGTAATTTACACTACATTGCATAGTAATTCACAAATTTACCCTTACAACTGGTGACTAACACTGCTATAAATACTCGCCAGTTCTTAGATTTACTTGCAATTGGTGCTTGGTGAGTGTTAATTTTATGCCTCGAGTATAAACAGCATCACATAGCTAAAACAAGTTTGAGAATTCTACTTAACTTAAAAATTCTTTTAAGATTTAAAAGTGCAAAGCTACCCATTTGTTCCAGAGGTTCGACCTTAATGGTTATCATTGTTTTAAGCAGTGTTTGTCCTAGGTTTACATGGGAATAGATGGGCCAATAAAAGTGTTATTTTTAATTCAGAGCACACTTTTTCTGTTATATTTAGTTTGAATTCAAATGAAACATTGGTTGAAAATAAATAGTATGGCTATTTGAACACACATTGATGTAAATGATGCCACTTAGAATGTGTGAGATAGAGAGCACTTTCGATGATAGATTTGATCTGTGGAACCCATTTAAGTCTTGCGGTTGACACAACACACATAGCTGTTAGTCCAAACAGGCCTTGGCTGAATGTGTGTTGCGATTAAAGTTTCACACACTTGACACGAAGAGCAGCACTGTGGCTAAAAGTGTGATTCAATGACTTTAGCTAGGCCCTGCAGATTATTTTCTGATTGCCATCTGGTTGATGCATCATATTTCTCTCACTGCTAGCAGGAGTACATATTCCATTAGGCCTGTCACGATATTTATTTTTTGTCGTACGATATATTGCACCAAAACATATTGCGTTAAACAATATTAGTGTCATTTTAAGGCCATTTTTTCCCACCATTATAGAATGGCAGAATGACAATATAATGGTATCATAATGCAAGTACACTTTTCCAAAGAACACATCATATTTTATTCTTAAGAATAGTTCATTTAATTATAGTCGTTTTAACGATTTAATAATTAGGCATTAGAATCAGAATGGGAAAATGTATATCCTAAACCAGGGGTGCCCAAACATTTTGTTATAAAGGGCCAAAAACAACGTTGATTGAGGCTTGTGGGCCGAAGGTAAATGTAGTTGCCAAAAGTAATTTCCTAATTTATTTGATAATATTTAAAAGATAACTAGAAAACATTGCATTATATTAACTAATACGACATAATTCTTTAATATTTTATAATGAACTTATTACAGTAAATACAAAAACATCTCATTTATAACAGAATGAGTCACACTAGTGTTGCACTAGTTTTTGCCTCACCAATGTGTTCTGCATTGTTCTCTATTTGTCGAGTGACATTGTTTATATTTTTAAAAATCAAATGAATTTACAACATTTAATCTCAGTTTGCTTTTTTTGCAGCTCAGCAATAAAACAGTCAAAAAAAAAGTTTATGCCAAATCAGAAACAACGATCTCTATGTTAAAGGCATTCGCCCCAACCATCTCCGTCCATTCTCAGATGGTCAAATCAACGGTTACAATGGGCCAATTTTGGCCCGCGAGCCCTACTTTGGGCATCTCTGTCCTAAGCAAATACATAATAATGATCAATGTTAACAAAAAAGTGCAAGGTAAATAGAACTAGAAAAGTAACATATAACAAATTAAAATATACTATAGTAATTTATAGTAATTAGTAATTGTGACAGGCCTATATTCCATATATACAGAGAGCAATATACAGAAAGAAGACAAATATCAATGAGTAACCATGTAGAAACAGTTATGCTAGGTCTCGAAATATGCGCTTGAAATTTTATCTATGCGACCTGAAAGTATATTTGGGAGCATTTAAGCGAGTGCATAAAATTGTTGCCGTGCAACCAGTTTTCACTGCAAAATTTTCACCACATGCACGGATTGATAATTCAAATATATGGTTATATATAAAAATGCATCAAAATTATCGTTTGTTTGTTTCTTATGTGACAAAAATCATTAGAAAATTAATTAGCGATAAAGTTTTTTGAAGATATTTTGTAAATGTCCTACTGTAAATATATCAAAACTCAGTTTTTGATTAGTAATTTGCATTGCTATGCACTTTACTTGGACAACTGTAAAGGGGATTTTCAAAAAATACTATGGAAGTCAGTGGTTGCAGTGATTCAGCTTTCTTCGGAATATCTTCTTTAGTGTTTATCAGATTAAAAAACATCATAAATGTTTGGAACCACTCGAGGAAGAGTAGAAATAGTGAGTAATATACAGAAAGAAGACAAATATCAATGAGTAACCATGTAGAAACAGTTATGCTAGGTCTCGAAATATGCGCTTGAAATTTTATCTATGTGACCTGAAAGTATATTTGGGAGCATTTGAGCGAGTGCATAAAATTGTTGCCGTGGAACCAGTTTTCACTGCAAAATTTTCACCACATGCACGGATTTAGGAGAAATTCACGCAGAATGCATCTTTGCGCCAAAAAAACGCCAAACACAGCACTCAGGAATAGTTTAAAACAGTTGTCATATCAACTTGATACAGTACACAAATCCTGCAATGCTTGTCCCGCTTTCAAGCTCTTACTATTGACCCACTGCTCTAGAACAGAACGCGAATGGATTGGTTAATATCAGCTGTCAATCACTCATTTCAGATGACAGGGAGCTACAGCTGTGAAAATGTAAAGGTCTGGATACGAGAGAATGAAAGTAACACTGACAGATTTTGTTTTTGAAATCACCTGAAGTTACTAATAATGGCACATCTGATCAGTGATCATGTGGTGATCATGTTAATCCACCATTTACACTTCTCGAAGAGTGGATAAAAGACTTCCAGTGGGTTAAAGTCCGCTATGAAAATGATTAAAGCCATTCACAGAGTATTTAGGTAACAGTGTTTGCCACTGAATCTACACATTTTAATCACGAGATGTTCTATTGTTATTTAATCCTTCATTTAGACGTGACGATGCTGTCAGTCGTGCGACTAGCACCGCGTTCAATATCGCAAAAGAGCATGCATTCACTAAGATAAAACTAATATTGCAGCTCATAATAGGCCGGTATTGGTATTAAGATGACGTTGGTAAATAATAATAAGTTATATGTCAATATCATCTGTGCAATATCAGACAAGCAGTGCGTGCAGGGTCTGGTGGGCACATGTAGGTTTTTTGTTTGTTAGTTTTGATTAGTGTTGATTTCAAATGCAATAAAATCTGTTAAAATAAAACTTGTAGTAACAGTGCTCATAATTTTTAGTGGGTGCAACTAAATTTTGGCTGGTGCGCCTAAATTTTTGAAGTTAGGAGCACCTGTGCTACCAAGCAAAAAGGTTCATTTCGAGCCCTGTATGCTATGCAGTCATGTAAATAATGTAACATATAGGTATTTTATTTAACAAAGGAAAGTATAGACCCGTACTGTAGGAAAGAAACATTAAATGACTTCTGTTTTGATCTGGCGCTATACAGTATAAAGAAAATAAAATGAAATAATTTGACTTTCAATGAGGCCTAATATAATGGTAGGGGAAGCACAAAATAATTCTGGATGCTTTGGAATTCCAGGCCTTAACATTTAGCCATAAAACTGACAGAAACAACATCTCACACAGTGTTATCAGGTTATATAGTGCAGGTCAGAATGAGTTACGTCCAGAAGTTTCAAACACATATAATAAAAACCTGGCTGTCAGCTGCAGCTCAAGCTACGTGAGGGTCAAACAGTTTATAGGATGGTACCTTGGGATAGTCCAGCTCAAAAAATGTCTCGAGATTGTTTATTAGATTGGGGTCCACACCCTTGAGGGGCTTCAGCAGCGAAACACCAGCCAGTTTGCTGTATGGCACCTTGTCTGGGGTCTTCTTGTTGAGATGCAGACGGCTGAAAAGAGAAAATCATGGAGGTCAGCTTTTTTATAATTACATTGTGCATTACATATAAAGCAGGGGACAACATCCGTGAGAAGAGGATGTTCATGTTCCTTCCTTTGTGTGGGATGGTGAATTTCAGAGGGGATTTTATGGGATGCCGGGAAGTATGGCTGCACGATATTGAAAAAATTTTGATATTCATTCATTCTTGGTCCCTTTATTAATCAGGGGTCGCCACAGCGGAATGAACTGCCAAAATTTGATATTGCGATATTTAATTTTTCTGCAGTAAATATTGCGATACGCATACAGTTTTACAAGATAGTTTGAATAGCTCTATTTGACAGTTTTCTGTGGAGTTTAACAGTATTCAGGTAATAAATTGAATAATTACAATGCAAAAATGGTTTTTCGTACTTTGCAAATATCTACAAATTCTTAAATCGAGTAAAAATATTTTGTTTTCAACTTCAGTTTTTCCTTAAAACAAGCAAAATGATCTGCCACTGGGGTGAGTAAAATAATCTTATTTCCGCTCTGAAATGTAGATATTTGGATTAGAAACAAGACAAAAATTGTAAGTGAGAAAAACGTTGTGTAAATCATATAAATTCCACATAAATACAGTAATTAAATACAATTCTGTGGCTTCTGGTCAACTATAATTCAGACTCAACATCGCAGATTTTGCAATGTGAATATTGTGGATGTGCACATCGCGATATTGATACTGAAAAGATATATTGTGCAGCCCTATCGGGAAGCATCTTTAAAGGGGGACATTTGTGGAATTATAAAAGAAAAGCATCCAAAAACTGTTTTAACAAGTGAATTTACTCTTATTGAGACATTCATTATCAAGTGAGTCATTCATTATCAGATGTGTGATGTGACAATAATATATTTGTCAAAAACAGTCCTGAATTGAGAAGAATTTAGGGGGTTATCAATAAACACCTCACTAAAATGCAATCACCAAAGTAGGGCTGCACGATGTTGGAAAAATCTGACATTTTGTTTTTCTGCAATATATATTGTGACATAACTACAATTTCACCAGATGATTCAATTAGATTGATTGGGATGATCAAGTCTTTTTCTATGCATGCAGTGCATAAATCATAATAAATTACAAGCATATACTGTAAATACAACAAAGATAAAAGTGAAATCAACAGTGCTTTATTGTTTTCTGGAGATTCGAACAGTATTCAAGGACAGAAATTGAACAGTTACGCATAAAATAAAATGGTTGTCATTGTATACAGTATTTAAAAATAATATCTCTTTATCTTTTAATAAGTAATATAATGCGGTGTGACTATTGCGGATACACACATTGCGATATCGATGCTCAAATATTATGCAACCCTACTCCACAGCTATTCTGATGGTCACTTCAACTGGTTTTACTATTTTATTGGAGAAAAACTATTGCCATCATGTATGCATGAAAATAAAATCAAGGACCTTCACAACCTGTTAAAAAATGGTTTTATTAGAAAAAATGTCAACAGAACATAAATCGTATTTCAGATATTCTAAAAATTGCAGCTTTTTAATTAGTAAATTAGTAATTTATTTCAACCACTACAATCCAGAAAATTCTAATAAAATAAGTGAGAAAAATGAATTTAGGATAAAAACAAATAAATTGAAATAAGACAAGACATTCAAATCCAGAAAAATAAAGTAAAAAAAAAAATCCAGAAAAAAGTAAGTAAGAAAAATGAATGTAGGATAAAAACAAATAAGATAAGGCAAGACAAGACAAGACATTCAAATCCAGAAAAATCAAAGTTAAAAAAATATATCAAAAGAAAATAAATAAGTGAGAAAAATGAAATCAGGATAAAAAAACTAATAAAATAAGATATAATAAGATAAAATAAGACACGATAAAATAAAATATGCTAAAAAAAATAATTCATACAGGGGAAAAAATTTACAAGACCTACTCGCTCAAAATCAAAACACAGCTAACAAGACAGTAATCATACTAGGGCTGCACGATATTGGAAATATCTAACAATGCGATTTTTTTTCATTCTGCATTTATATATTGTGATATGAATACAATTTCACTAGATGAGTTGAATAACTATTTGGAGAACTGATCATTTTTAGTTTGATTGGGACGATTCTGTATAGGAGCGCATAAAATATAATAACCAACATCTCTACAAGCATAGAGAAATTGAATGAAGAAAAACATACAAATTAAATAAACAGCATTTTATTGTTTTCCCGAGGAGTCAAACAGTATTTAAGTATACAGTAATTGAAAATCAAATGTAAAATAATACTGCATAGTCTTCGTTTTATAAACAATTCTATAAAATTAATCGTTATTTATTTGTCGAAGTTACAATTTCTTATGCCTGAATGCTTTTAAAACCGGCGTCAAAAAACACTTGCGAAATGATGTGACTATTGCGAAAGATCACATTGCGATGCTGAAACGATATATTGTGCAGCCCTAAATCATACAGTTTTTTCCCTAAAATTCTTATAATTCACATACACATTAAGAGAAAGTCTGAAGAGTAGATATACTGTAAAATTAGAACAACACACACTTGTTTGTTTATTTTCAGCTGAAATCAAATCTCTAAGAATAGTGTATAAAAAAAAACTACAGTCCAGTCGATGCCAATAGCCTAGTGGTAAAGTGTGCCGACATATAGCACTGAGGGGCTCACGGCGACCCAAGTTCGATTCCCAGCTCGAGGTCCTTTGCCGATCCTTCCCTCTCTCTCTGCTCCCCATGTATTCCTGTCTCAACTCCACTGTTCTATTAAATAAAGGTGCAAACTCCTAAAATATAATAATTTAAAAAAATAAATAAAATAAAACTACAGTCCAGTGTAGATTAGCGAAACAAATGAACAAAAAGACTTTTCCCCAAGTTTATAGTAATTAAAGCACTCTATTAAATTAATGTTGCAACAAAAAAATGCTTGCTTTCTGAGAATTCCCTGCATGTGTGAAAATACAGTTGGCTTTGACACAATTACAAAAAAAAAAATAAACTACAAGAAGAAATGCGAACCAGGCTGATCTGTTGAGTCAAATGTTGGTTTCTCTATTTGCAGATGACCAATTATAACCAAATGAAGGCCGCACCACTAATGCATGCTGTCGGACGGTGTAATATTTCAAACAGGGATCAACTGTTTGTTTGCAGTTTGACTGGCAGCTAATAGATTATCTATGTACCGCAGCAAGGCAGGTGATCCAACTGGTTTAGTTTCCAAAGTTACTGCAGTGTCACCACTGTCAGTTTCAAACACTTGTCATACTTTGAAAAAACTATCATAGTGCTTGAAGTCTATAGGACTCCATCATCAAGGTAACATGAAGTTACAACCTACGAGCACGTCTCTAGCGCAGCTTTTGGACCTAAATCCCATTAAAACATTCCTAGATGCCGCAGTAATGCTTACAAACCCTCTCAAGTTCAAATTCTTACTATCAACTCATTCATGTTTGTCTTGTTTTGATGGCACAGTGCTCAGGTGAAGTTAAGCGTATACATTTATGTAGACGGACCTGAATGTTTATGTTTAATTTCTGGCAATTTGAGCTGTTTTCTGGAAGCCTCTGGTTCTCAGGAACTGCACTTCCTATCTGCTCCTGTCTGAAGGGTCTGGAGTCTTTCCTGACACGCTTGCCAGCTCTTTACAGAACCAGCGGAAAGCTTCCAAGGCAGACGCAGCCATTAAAAGCTGTCGGAGCATGTTTGGTTCTGATAAGTTAGTCTATCTCGACTGCCAAAACATCACTGCTGGCACTTTCTTGTAAATGTCAAACCACATCTCAAGCTAAAGCCAATGCAAAATGTGATGCGAGTCAGTGATGTGAAAAAAAAGACGACAATAAACTAGACACTAAACCACAAATGGTTGTTTAGAGCATGAAAAAGTCATATATATTGGCCACGCTGATTAATCTGCAGATATTTGGCCATTTAAAACTAAAATCTCTGAGCTGTATCAAGACAGTTTAGTCTACAGTTATGAAAAATATTATAGAAACTGATAATCGATTTAACTGATATTTGTCAAATGGATAGTTCACCCAAAAAGTCCTACTTTGCTTCTTAATTGGCTACCAGTTTATGTGCGATCTAGCAATAAACTGATCTATGGCTCTTGAAACAATCGTTCCAAATTAGATACATTGCCTTATGAAGAAAATTTCACAGCCATAGCCATATCACCCTGCAACCCAAGACCGGTTACTCACTGAAGCCTGGTCAGTACCTTGATGGGAGATCACTTGGGAAAACTAGGTTGGAGTTGGAAGCGCTGTTAGTGTGGCCAGCAAGGGGCGCTCAACCTATGGTCTGTGTGAGTCCTAATGCCCCAGTAAAGTAAAGGGGACACTGTATTCTGTCAGTTAGAGCTGCACGATTTTTTTGCTTAAAATCAAGATCACGATTTTCTCACGATTCTGTAGATGTAAAATAAAGGTTAATATGAGTAGCCTATTATTATTGTTATTTCTCAAACATATGGTATAACAACTAAATAATAATAATATTATGTGTAGCTCTACTGTTGGTTAAAATGCTACATTTTGAATAGACTTTGAATGATGGACTTGAACAAACTTTAAATTTGTCCTGGTCATTAATGCACAGTAAAGTGACGACATCAGAGTTCAACTTTTCATAATTCTGGTGTTGAATTATTATGTTTGAGACATATGCTTGTAATCTGTCATTGACAACATTATTAGACCATTTATTCACTGGTAAAATCAGACATTTGTCATTATCAGATACCCTCTTACATTATATTCAACATCATATAGGCTAGAGTAGTTATACTGACACTGTTAAACATTTATTCTCATGCACAGCACTCTGTGTTCGCTATGAAAGAAAATCATATAAATGTTTGTCGTAATCATAACTCTAAAATGCGATCTGATTATTTAAAGGATGTGCGCACGCTTTCGGTTTAATTTTCACTGCTAAGTGCGGTTCATACTTCCCGCGCGGCTCCCAAACAATCACTCTGTGCCACAAACTGAATGTTATTTACAACTTTATTACCTGTTATTCACAGCCTATGCAAGTTCTGTTCACTAAAGTAGACGCGCGCGTCTATCATTAAGTAGGGCACGCTCACAGCTCACATCACGTGTGATTTCACGGCCACGAATACATCATTACATGAAGACAGAAATGACATTTTGGGGTGAACTATAACTTATAAATACAGTATGTAACTCTTTCAACGTCATTTGGAGATGTGCATGTCGCTGAGCAACGCATGTAAAACAATGAGAAGACTTGTGCGGCCGCCTTTGGTTTTCTCCTGAACTTGAAAATATGATTGGCAGAATCAAAGAAATGCTGGATTAAGATCGTCTAGGGGGTCGAATCGAGATCGCGATCTTTTTTCGATTAATCCTTCAGCTCTACTGTCGGTGAGTCTTTCGGATGAGACGTTAAACCGAAGTCCTGACTCTCTGTGGTCATTAAAAATCCCCTGGCACTTATTCTAAAGAGTAGGGGTGTTACCCCCAGTGTCCTGGTCAAATTCCCTCCATCAGCCCTTTTCCCATCATGGCCTCCCAATCATCCCCATCCACCAAATTGCCTCTATCTTGGTCTCTCCACTCCACCAATAGCTGGTGGTGTGGTGAGCGCACTGGCGCCGTTGTCCTGTGGCTGCCATTGCATCCTTTAAGTGGATGCTGCACACTGGTGGTGGTGTGGAGAGACCCTCTACATGATTGTGAAACGCTTTGGGTGTATGGCTACACACGTTAAATGCGCTATATAAATACACATTACATTACATTCTGAAGAAAACTTTGGCGTGAAAACAATCATAGCCGCCATATTGAAGTGTCATTCCAAACTGAGGTGCTCAAAACTGGCCACTTCAAAAAGACCATTTGGAATGAAGGATTAGGAAAAATACACCCGATGGATACTTCAGATTATGATTCTTAGAGCAGTGAGACAGTTTGGTGTCACAAACTGTGTTGAGTTTAGAAGCACTCATACCTATGCTCCAATCCCTCTGAAGGGAAAGAGTGTGCACACATCTAAGAAAAGGCAGTTGATCGATCAAGCCAAACAAAATAGAAACAAAAGTAAACAGCACTGCCACTACCACTACCAGATCTCAAAAATTTCATTGGACAACGTTTCGACCTATAAGGTCTTCATCAGGTCACACAGGAAATACTAGAGAACTCAGTGTGTTTAATTCCTGAATTAATCTGGTTTTTGAAGAAATTAGTGAATCACTCATTAAAGGTCGTGTAGTTGATTTCAGAGAGGCTAGCAATAGCAACCTAGCTTTAAAAGCTAAAGATCCTGCCATCCCCGGATAAATCACCATCCAACGACACGCCTCGCCCAAAACACAGACAGAGCAGAGGCTCAAGTGACAAGATAAAAGAGAGTCAGATTACCTCTCATTAACCAGTGAGAAAATGTTACAGTACAAAGTGCATAAAAATGAAATAAGTAGTGGTAATGACATATCCTGTCTGGCTGAACAGGGAATACAGAGATAAGCGAATACACATGTTGACAGGCACGTAGGACAGCCTACGGCAATGTTACTTCAGACCCAAACATTTTGATTAGACAAAATTTTAATTTGACGTTTTAATATGACTTCCACTGGTCATATTGTAAGAAATGGGTTATTTTTTTGTTTTTCTCCTGTTGCGCTCAACAAACAACCAAATGAACAGAGAAGGGTCTCATGACCTTAAGGCCAACTTCACACCTTTCTCGAAATTTCAGGAGGTAAAATATTGACCCTCAAGCATGACTAAATGACCAGAGAAGGGTCTGATGACCTTAAGGTTAACTTTCTCCAAATTTCAGAAGGTAGAATATTGACTCTAGATAATCATGCTGACACTACTAACCTTAAATTTGTGCTTTGCCATCAGAAATAATGTGCACCTAGCTGAGAGAGAAGGTGGGCCTGATCAACTCACTCTTCTCTCTTACCTAATAGGCTGACCTTTGGCCAGCACCCAAATTTTGACTATAAAGGTGAGGGTTTCTTGCTGAAGCATTGGAAGTTCAGCCATGGGATAAGTGCACATCGACCAGCATTCTCGGACACACGTGTTGGTTTTCCAATGTGACTGGAATGTTTCCAATGGGCTCCCTAGTCTTTTAAGAGGAAAATTATGGCACGTCTCTGAGGTTGTATATACTTATATCAAATTGCTTGGGATTTTATTATCTGTCTTTTATTCATGTAATGCTTATTACTCATCTTTATTTCACATTATAAGCCTTTTATGCAATTTTGTTGTATTTCAATGAATGATGTTCACGAGTATGATTCATGATTATTGACTATTATTGTGATAATTGATGCATGTACCAGCAATAAACAGTTGTAATGCTTGATTAGTGGTTTATGGACCGTTATTGGTGCATTCTCTTATTGATTAGCACCACACTTGCACAAACACAAACCATACTAAAACCTTTTTGGTATGCAGAAACATATTACATACTAAAATGTGGGGCATACTAAAACACAAATAAATACATTTAAACCTACAATGAGTAGTACTGAGATGTAAAGAATAACAAAACAAAAATGTATTTTTAAACGAATCACTGATATGTTTTGTTACATCTACTACTAGTGTCCACACTACTCTTAGCATCCTTTCACACCTAGACGTTTGTTTAGGAACCTGGCACGTTTGCCCCTTAGCTCAGTTTGTGCAACCCACAAACGTGCTCGGATCTGCACCAAAACTATCGGTCCAAGACCACCTGAATGAGGTGGTCTCAGCTTGGTTGAAACAAACTCAGGAGCGGTTTGGTTGTAGTGAGAATGCGATACGATCCAACAAACTAACAAACCAGGTTATATTACAATGTATTATTATTATTATCAAGTAATAGGCATATATAGCTGTAAGAAGAGAAAATGATGAATAGGATGGGATGTCTTATACCTGTAAAAGTGCGTTTCCTATCGAATTGAAAGTGAAAGCATGCTGTCCAACTGAACTATTAAAAACATATATATAATACCAACATAGAAATGTTTTTAATGCGCATACTGGAATTCGCTCTGTAAAAGTGTTTCCATCGTAGTTTATGCGAAATTTTTATTATCAAATAAAAAGTTTATCCTACTTGGTTATGCGCATTTTCAAAATGTAATGCGCATCTTGGCGTTTCCATCAACCACTTTTATGTGCAAATCCATGTTGGTATTATAGAATAGACTATATAGAAAGTCTGATCTCTGATTTGGTGACGATGTCTGTGGGGGTCACCATTCAAAATGAACCTTTTCGCTTATAAAGTCTTATTTCTTATTGTCATAAATTAAAATAATGACTTACGATAGCTGAATGGAATCCCGAAAAACTTTGACCAATGTGAGGAGAGTTTACTCACAAGTGACTTGTTTTAATAATTTTGGACTGTTTAGAAACTTTGCGAACCACAACAAGAACAAAAAGCAACATTGTAACTATTTGAATCTCTGTTTTGGAACAAAACAATCGATCTAAAGGTGTGAAAGCACGCTTACATCTTCGAGCTTTAAAAACAGAGCGTTCTGAAAATGTTTAAGTTCACAATTTAGTTTGGAAACACTGGTGTTCTGTTTCAGTAGATCAGGGATGTCAAACTCAATTCCTAAAGGGCCACAGGTCTGCACAGTTTAGTTCCAACTCTAATTAAATACACCTGATCAAACTAATTGAGTCCTTCAGGCTTGTTTGAAACCTACCAGTAAGTGTGTTGAAGCAGGGTTGGAACTAAACTGTGCAGTGCTGCGGCCCTCCAGGAATTGAGTTTGACATCCCTGCAGTAGATGAACTAAAACGCAAACTTAAAAAAAAATAAAAATCGCTCTCTGACTGGCCTTCTGGACTATAACATATCATTCTCTGATTCGTCAAACCTCACAACAAGTACAGAAGCAGACAAAATAGCTGCATGTCCAGTGAGCGTGAATGGTCACGTATGATCTCATCGGATGAAGGTAGTTCATAAAGTAAAACGCAAGTTTGAACAAGAAGCGATTTCATTCAGCAATAATGTTTTAAAAAGAAAACACACTGGTGTAAACGCTGCCTAAGACAAGGACTTGTGCTTTCAGTATCATATGTATTTATAAACGACAGGCCTAAACCAGGCAAGAAACTAAAACTTTAAAAAAAGCTTCACAAAATGTCTAAAGCTGTAACAAGTAATAAAGGAACTAGTCCTTCTTGATGTCAATGATAAGCAAGTAAAAAGACAAGGCCTGCTATTCTAGCCTATTACAGCCTATTACATATTACATATGTAATGCATTTCCTCGGCTCTGCTCATGAGTCAGTGAGGGGATTTCTGAATGCTCTGGAAGCAGCTCTTCAGCATAGTTGATGTGAGAGACGCTCCTGCTGGAGGTGTTGGCTTATCTCATGCTCTATTAACTATGAAGGGCGACGCGGTTTCATCTCACTGCATCACGCCATTAGAGGAACAGCAAAACACACACCTCCTCCTACCCAGTACCAAAAAAATAAAAATTCCAGCAAAAAGGCCAAATTCCTAAAAATAACAATGACTGCATTTTAATGAACCATTGGGAATTAATTTCCTTTGATTACTCATGGTACATTGATCCCTGTGAGGCTGAAACTCTTCTATAATGCATTTCTTCCTTCATACAAAGACTATGATTTATATATGGGAGGCACAATTCTAAAGCTTGGTGCATTAAATGGTCATATGCTACTTTATGCAACAACTATCATCATTCAGAAGTGTTCTAGAAGTACAATGAATCAGATATACTTGTTCATTTCGGTTTAAGCATGGTGTTTGCCAATGTCATACCACTAAGTATTGGTAAACTTAAGATGTGTGAATGGACAGGCATTGTTTGTGCGGAGCTCTGATGGTCAATGTAGGTGAACATATAAGGAACATTTATGCTTCATATGCTGTAATCTATGCTAGAGCCCGATGATTTTCTGTGATGTGGAAAACACAGAAAAATAAATATGATTAAATATTTAACACTGAATGTCATGGATTTTGACATACTGTATATAAAACAGAATGAGAAAAAAACATTAACTTAACACTAGCTATGTTTCCATCCAAAAAAGTGAATTAAATTTATGTGCAAAACTGGAAATATCGAATAAAACATTTGCGAATAAACCAACGTTTCTATCTAAATAAGAAAACAATTGTCAACAATTCTGATTAACTGGCACCAAAAATCAAAAGTAAAAACAGAATTTGCTTCGGTAGGAGAAGCTGCTGGAGTCGAATCCTTATTTAATAAATTACTTGCACCTCAGAAGACAATGCAGACACGCAATGAACACGTGGTGGCATTTGAAGGTGTGAGACGCGGAGCACAAATGCTCTTGACAATTCTGGAGGCTGTTAATAATAATATAATAACACTAATGCTGAAATTGTTAAGAAGTTTTAGAACGACCACAACAACGTTTCAGATGTTTTACAATGTGCTCAGCCTGCTGGTTTGTCCATTCACACATATTTTTATCATCACATGACCTCATAACCAAATCACATGAGATGTTTTTAATGCGCATACTGGAATTCGCTTTGTAAAAGTGTCTATGCGAAATTTTTATTATCAAATAAAAAGTTTATCCTACTTGGTTATGCGCATTTTCAAAATGTAATGCGCATCTTGGCGTTTCCATCAACCACTTTTATGTGCAAATCCAAATTGCGCATAAAAATAGGTGGATGAAAACATAGCTATTTTTGGCAAAACTCTTAGTAAACCTTGAGTAAAAGTCGACTAAAGGTTATGGCAAACTGAATCTGAAATTTTCGTCCATAATTTTCGCACTATAAAAACTAAATTCAACCTCACGTTGTGTCAGTCGTATTGACATACTGCCTCCGAAACTTTAATTCGTCATAAAAAAATTCAAACTGGGTTCGATTTTTTCCACTTTTCGCATATAAAAAAGCGATTTGAAAGGTGTTTTGATAATCCAGACCCACCATACAAGCTAAAAGCTAAATACAGAATGCCGTCAATTGAGCTACAGATAACATCATGAAAAACACTGAATTCAGTGCACCTCTGCCCTGCTGCTGTTTGGTGGTGTGTGCGTGTCCATAGATTTGACGTACTGCGCATAGACATCATAATAGAAAGCATGGTCCACTTTCATTCTGTTGCGTCGACTTGTCAACGCGGCTGCCATCTATTATACATCAATAGAACAGTCTCTGTTTAGGATTTGTTAATGTACATGAATATGTGAAGAATGACAAGCAATGCATCAAAATTCCACCGATTTCCTGAAATCAACTTTGCATTTCAGGACAATCCAGCGCAGCTCTTTAATAATGAGCTGAACTCTCAATCCTCTCTATGCAGTATAGGATGAACACAATATGTAGCCTATTCCTCTTTCTTTATCTACTTTGGAGAAGAAAGAGAAAACCATAGCATCCCATCTTGAACTGACTCCGAAATGTTTTGCGTTTTTTCGTAATTGATTAATTAATACGCATCAGACTCGCTGTGCAAGGCTTATTTGCGTGACAAATTTTTCGCATACGAATATGAAAAAAAATGCATATGAAAATTTCAGGCTTCAATGTGCAAAAGACCTTTAGTCAGGGTGTCCAAACTGGGTCCTCAAGGGCCGGTGTCCCGCATAGTTTAGCTCTAACTTCCTTCAACACATTTGCCTTGCCTGGAAGTTTTAGACTAGAAAGAGCTTGATTAGCTGGTTCAGGTGTGTTTAATTTGGGTTGGAACTAAAATATGCAGGACACCGGCCCTCCAGGACCCAGTTTGGGCAGCCTTTAGTGATGATTTCAATTCACTGGATATACATAGTTTAATTTAAACATTAAAATGCAGTATAGAAAATAAATGTTGGAAAATTAAAACACGGTGAGGAATATTTAGTATATGTAAAAATATATATAAATATTTGATAAAAAAAAATTATTGTAAACATTTAAACAATACGAGACCCCTGTGTTTTGATTTGTATTACATAAATTTAAAAAACCAAGAAATAAATATTTGGTGGAAAATCCCTGCTTTTACAAACATCAAATGTAAATTATTTATTTTTAGTTTTGAGTTCGGTAAAATAAATAAAACGGGAATATTGCCAAAAATAAATGTAAATTACAAGCATGAAATATTATTCAAACCTGAAACATAGGCTTTTGATCATCGTTTTTAATGAACCATACAATGAACAAACAAATTGCACATATGGGCATGGGTATTTACCAAGTTTCACCACAAAATAACCATGGGAAAAAGCCAGTCTTTGTAATGGTAATCCAGGAATTTAGAAATCGACTGTTCAATGCTAATGGTTTGAAGAAGTTACTTCAGTGCGCGTTATTCATCATAGAAATTGCTACACAGCTGAAAAAAAGAGAACGGAGCAACTTTCTCTTAGTGACAATCCAGTGTGAATAATGTGCAACTTCTCTACTTTATGCAAAGAGGAAAGAATTACATAAAGACGATTTTACTAAATAGATCCTATCACGGCGGGTCAGATGACACACCGCACATAAGAAACACTGGAGCTCTACAGGGAACTAGGAAATGAATCACATGAGAAAGGATTCCACTCGGGCGAGGTTTACACGATCCCCACACCTGACGACTGAAACTAGGTGTCATCCGAGTTCTTAAAGACACTCTCAATTACATCACTCCACCAGTATTTCTTCATCACACTAACGGCTCCCGGACAATGCCGTTGGAGAATTTACCAAACCAGATCAAGTGTCAGCTTTGGCAACAATAGACAGAACATATGCATATATTATTTAGGAATCTGCCAATTTTGCTTCCATAATTTATGGAAAAAAGACATTCAAATACCAATTTGAATGTTTACTTTCTTAAACTTTATTTATCTGCTTCTAGTTTTAAAAAAGAAGATACACTTATATACTTAAAAAAAAAAAAAAAAAAAAAGACTTTTAATGCGTTTTGACCATTCATTTATACAAGTGTTTGACTCTGTGTGATGATCATGAGAATTCAGCTGAGCCTATCAGCAAGTACTTGACCACCAAAAAACAATGCTTGACTACAGGACCGTATGTGCACAGACTTGAAGTGTTTCTTTACTGCCACCTACTGACCTGGCATATATAGAATAGCATTGCCATTATCAATTTTATTTTATCTCTTTTTCATTGTCTTTGACAAACGTACACCAAACCTAATAGCTTCATTCTTATCAATATATCAATTACCAGATTTATATTTTATTCTAGTAAACATTACTTTGTTTTTCTGCCTGTTAATAACAGCAACTTATTTTTTAATGGCTGCAGAAATGTCAATGCGATTTAGCGCTCTGTTATACTCACAATTAAGATCTTTTTCATTATTTAATTAGAATTAAAAATAAGTTGAAAATACATTTGCAGTGATCCACTGATGATAAACAAATATGCTATTAGGACAGCACAATATTTCGAAAAATGTAATATTATGTAATAGAAAATGCAATATTGGCAATAAATTAAAGTTATTGTGTGCGCAAAGCATTTGTGTATTACACACTAAGGTTGTTTATCCAAGAATCCAATATGGGGGCTCCCCTTCCAAGAAGGTGGTATTATGCTATTGCCTTGATAGGCCCAAAAGGAAACCTTGAACCTCAGAGCAAAAATTTAAAAATAAATACTAAGCTTTTCAGACATTCACATTGTTGCACATTTTTTAGCCTGAGTTATATTTAATTAGATCAGAAAATTTGTAGAAATATCATTAATAGAGCTGCGGCAAAAAAATAGTTAAGGGAACTCAATTCTGCGATTTTTAAAAAGCACTGCTATCAATTCTGAGCTTGGTTTTTAACAGCAAATGTGCTAAAACAGAAACAAAAGCGAGTGCAACAAGTTACAGATGTTGCTACGTTACAAAATTCAAGTGAACTCTGATCTGCATATTCGCATCATGTAAATGTGTGAGATTAACCGAAGATCAAAACTTCTCTGTACAAGAATTTAAATATGGTGCAATCACTCGTGTTATTCAACGTCAAATTGTCTTGTTTTATTTCACCTCTTTTTGAAGCATCGTCCAACTAGGGATGCAACCATTAGCTAATTTCCCTATTAAACGCACTTTAATTCGTCATGGTTGATTAATCGTAAAGGCTTCTCAACACCACATTTCTGCACGGAATAAAACTGCTGCAATTACATAAAGTTATGCCAACTGTGCGCTAGTTTAAAGTTCCGAGCTTGTACCCCGAGGCTAATACCCACGCACACTGGATTAAATATGGCTGAGGCTATTAACTAAGGGCTATTCACATAACATGTCTTTTGTGCACGCAAGTTTGTGGCTTGCGCATGCATATTGGAAGTGACGCGCAGTTAAAAGAATGCCTCACTGCAAGCCATGTGACAAGAACTGACCGATCAGCTTCATACTGTTTTGCATATAGACATTTGTACTCCAATGAGAAAAAAAAATACAAAATAAAATAAACTAAACAATTTTGTAATATAGTTGATCAAAAGTGCCTTTCAGACAGAGGTTCAGCAGCCTGACTACATTTGTTCTCTTTAAAAGAGACATACTTAGCTAATATGTAGCTTAGATTTACATTAGACAAATACAATTTATTTATTCATTCGTTGTGCTGTCATTTATTTTAAGTGTAAAATTATTACTTGTGTTTAAATGCCAAAAACTTTTTTCACTTATTATCACGCCCCATTCACACGGGGCGTCAGCTTCACTGCTTCTCATTCACTTTGAATGGGTGACGTCAGGCGTTGCCGAACTGCATTGTGGATTCATCGACACCGCTTCAGTGGCGTTGCTCGCTGCAGAAGTTGGGACTAGGCTCGTTTGAGGTGCGCCTCGCCTTAACTGCAATGTAGATGAGAGCAGGCGGCTGCAGTAAGAGGAGGGCTCAAAAAATACATCAGAAGTCAGACACCTCCCGAATCTCGCTGTTTTGCCGCCTGGAAACGTCACCAGTGGTGGAGATCGCGTTCGCGTTTTTTATCGCGGACGAATGACCTCATGAAAAAATACTATGGTGATTTATGGTAAATATTATAGTGTTTTTGAGCATGTTTTTCAGTATTGGGTTATGTTTATAGTTGTTGTGATACCAGAGTAACTATAGAATTCAAATAGGCTATTGGTTATAGTATGGTTCAAAAACACTATACTGTAGTGTTCCTATAAATTACTGTAGTATTTTTTAATGTGGGAGTGGATGCAATTAAAAAATATCACTGTTTTTACAAAAAAATGGTCACAATCACAGAAGACGAACAGCTCATTACTTAAAAAGGTTTATTTAAAAATCTGTATATTCAACAGTGGTAAATGTGAAAAGAATGTCAAAATAAACAGCTTATACAGCAAGAAGGCTTTCAAGAAATCTCATTTGGCTACATTATAAATTAAGCAGCTATAGCGAGATGCTTTTGAGTGACAGGTCATGACAAATGTTTGTTTGTTTATTTGTTTGTTTTGCTAGGAATGTCCCTAGAATTTGGCATTTTATTGAACAAGTGGTCCATTTCTATAGTCATTTCACACTTTCTATAGAGGGCATTAGAAGGTATAAAGGGAAATACAACTGAAGACAAAATTCTTAGCCCTCTTGTGAAGTAAAAAAATGGTATTGCATCAAATGGTATGTAAAAGTGCTGTTTAACAGATTTTGTTTTCAACAGTTTTATAAACTCCAGAATAAAAACTATAGGCTGTAGCAAATACTGTGAAAATGTTCTTGGTCTATTAAACATAACTTTTGACTTCACGTGTGTGTGTGTACGTGTTTTTGTGACATATCAGGACACAAATCTGTATAATGACATGGGTATTACAAAATGAAGGAAAATACGAGGACATTGGTGACGTCCTCACTTCTCAAAAAGCTTATAAATCACACAGGATGAGTTTTTTCAGGGAGTAAAGCTGTACACTGTCTCCTGTGATGGTTGGGTTTAGGGGTAGGGTGGGGGCAATATAATATACGGTTTGATCTGTATAAAATGAATGGAAGCCTATGTAATGTACCCACTTTTCACAAAAACAAACATATGTGTGTGTGTGTGTGTGTGTGTGTGTGTGTGTGTGTGTATGTGTGTGTGTGTGTGTGTGTGTGTGTGTGTGTGTGTGTGGTGTGTGTGTGTGTGTGTGTGTGGTTTACTACACCCCTTTCACTTATGAAATTACACAAAGATGAGGCATAATGGCAAAACAGTCTGATTACCTCATGTATGCATATATGTATGTATTGGTTTGACTTTCATGGAATAACATTGCATAAAAATTACAATACAAAACTCACACAAACATACAAAAAAGTGAAAATGACAACAAACAGGACTTTAAACTGAGAGAGAAATAAAATACAGCACATTCACATCCTAATGATTTATTTGTAACATTAAGTTACATTAGATAGGTCAGATTATGTTTTTACAAAGGTGTGTTTTGTTTTTGTTTGCGTGTAAATCTAAATAAATAAACATATGTAATGCTCTTTATGTCCTTTTTTAATTATCAACGAAAATACAAAAAAGGTATACAACAAAGCCAGGATAACTCTTAGTAAAAACAAGATGGAGAATAACGTGTAGTTTGTCAGTCTCATCCAATGAGCATTCAGCTCTGTCGTCAGCCAGTCGTTTCCAGTCATGCTTTTAGTGAGCGCAGTCTTTGGAGAGCAACTGCTGCCGACTGCTCAATCCAAGGTACCCGCCTCGCGATCGCGGGAGTTTTTTGGCGCACGTCAGCGTGACATCAGAGCTAGGCGGACGCAACTCGGACACATTTCTAACCAGCATGCATCTTGCGGTGATCACCGGTGATCGATTCTGCGCAGAGTTTGGCCATCTCAAACGAGCCTACTTTCTTAACTTTTCAAGCACCGACGGAGGCATCAGCCAATCAGATCGCTGTATGCAAATACACCAGCTCAGACAGTAGTCAATTGCGAACTCATTTCATTGGCTGACGCTGCTATGACGATCGCGTCAGCCCCAACTTCAGACATGCCTTCTGTCAAGCGTTGACGCTGAAGCCCCGTGTGAATCGGGCGTTAAGTCCAAAGAGAAATGAATTATTGTTTGTTTTTAATCTTATTTTTGTGCTGTATTAATTGGTTACTGAGCAGCAATAAATAACACTTTAAAATAAGGATTTTTCATTTGATTTACTAAACTAGTAGTGTTTTGAAATTAATGAATGCATAATAATCGCATTGACCATGATTATTACTCAGACTATGATTGTACAACTAAAATCTACAATCGTTGCATCCCTACGTCCAACAGAATTTTGCATGCTCAAACTTCGAGAATAGCGATGCATTTTAAAAATCAAAAATTGCTACAAATGTTGTTATACTCAACTAAATTTGGCATATTGCATGTTTTATTTAAATTGGTAAACCTGTTAGGAAGAAAGCAGTTGACCTCAAAGTTTAATCTGATCATGAAATTTAGCCCTTTCATTTCACTCTTGCAATAGATCAATATGAATGACCTCATGTTGGTGAAAAAAAGATGGTACCATCATGACTGAGAGCCTATGATGAACGTCAAAACCAGACCATAATAGGGCACAAGAAGAAAAAAATAGAACCCAATTAAAATCTAGCCATCTTTCAATAAATTAAAAAACCCAGTTCATTCAGAAAGAGCTGCTGTTCATTCCAAAGCCTCAAATGAAAACACACCATTTTCTAAGTGCACAGCGTCTTAAAATCTTCTTAGAACTGACCGGTTTTTCATCTAAAAATAGATCTCCAAATTGCTGAGCATGTCCAAAGGTAAAAATGATTCCCAAAACAAAAGCTCAAATTGCCACAGAGCCGTCCTGACGAAAAACATTACAGTATGTCACAAGTAGCCTTTCAAAACACATGATGTTGTGTTTTCAAAAGAGAGCTGACGTCTCGAGGCTCGTTTGAATGAGTCGTCTGACCCGTGATGACCTTCTACAGATCCTGGACAATTTTTGCATCAGCGGGTGAACATCAACACATCATTTGGGAGTTTGCAAATGTACAAAAACAATACAGCAAGACAGACGTGACAAAGATGGGACTCTGCTGAACGCGAACACAAAAAGCCTAGTTTCTGTAGAAGAATCAGAGCATGAGTGAGAACAAGCTGAATCACATGACACACTGTTGTTGCAGGTGGAGAAAAGTCCCAACCCTAAGTTCCCTAGATACTGAAGTTCGGTTCATTATGTGGCCATAGTGTCATATGATTACACCACCAGTCAGAAGATAAGACACGCTTGACCGAATTCACTTCTGGAGAATGTGTGATTTACAAAAAAGAAAAGGGAAGTCTTTTCTGCCTAGTAAAATCTGATCAAAATATAACAGAAATAATCATTTTGTGAAATATTATTAACATTTAAATGTTAATTTTAATGTTAAAATTTTAATTGTATTTGTTAAATATTTTAAATATTATTATTCTGATTATTTTTTAAATGCATTGACAATTCTTCAGTGTCACACAATGCTTCAGAAAATGTTCAAATATTTTATTGTTCTATTATGCTCTTATTTTCAAATTTAACCCATTTCTTTTTCATATTTGAAACGACATTTTGATTATTAAAAGTTTAAAACAACAAAACTAATTGAAATGTAATTGAAATAAAAGTTCTGTAACAGTATAACGTAGGGCTGGGTCGATAAACGATATTGTATTGAATTGCGATAAAATTTACGTCAATAACAACGATAAGCTCTGGACTTTTTTACATATATTGATCTAAGAGCCAATCACAAAGAAGAAATGTGCAATAATGGGAATATAAAAGTGTGTTGATATTAGAGATGCACAGAATTTTCGGCTATGGAAAATGTATCAGCTGAAAACTTTGTCATTTAATGGACCCTCTAGTTTTTGTGGATTCCTTCATTTTAAATCTGGAAGCATTAACAACTTATATCGAAATATATAATCGCTATAGTTCAATATGGAAAATAATTATTGAGATTCCATTTTTGCCCTAGTATATAAAGAACTTTACTGATCAGTTTATTGCATACTTATTTAATTTTTAAAAGAAAAACTGCATTTTTAAAAATAGTATCTCACAGCATCTGCAAAAATACCACAGCTGTTTTACATGCAAATTGTAAAGGATCATGTGACAATGAAACTGACTAGTTACTGCAGAAAGATCAGTTTTGAATAACACGGATAAAGTTCAATTAATTTTTAAAATCATAAAGATTTATTTTAACTTTTTTATGGAAACAATATTTCAGAATAATCATGTTTTTATTGTATTTCTGAAGAAGTAAAGAAAGCTTTTGAGAGCAAGGATGAAAATCTCTATATTTTCAAAACAAATACATAATCTGCAAAAAATGGCATTAATAATTAACCTGATGACTAATATATGTTCAAATATGTGTGCTAACCAGATGGGATGGGCAGATCTAGTTGATACTAGGCTACATAACAAACATTACGAACAATAAACAAACATACACAGTAAACTATTCAATTTTGTCAACAACAAGCTTTCAAACCCCGATTTACCCGAACTAATCTACTTCACATGCAACTATACACTATTTAAACCACAAAAGCCGGTTGTCCATTGAAGCTAGCAGGAGCAGCTTTGACTCCCACTGGGCTAAATTTAATGACAGACCCTTTGAGCAATGAACCCCCGAGTGACTGAAAACCCATTAGAGTTCGTAAACTCAAGAATTAAATAACAAGATAGTGCGCAGCAGCTAAGCTAACCATCATCGCTAGCGATCAGAAACGATATTAATCTTCGACTAGCCCGAAGCTAACGTGTGTATGATTGATATAAATATGAATACAGCTCTTCCTCCGTCATCTTGCGACGTGAACAGTTTGGTACATTTACATATGTTTTAAAGGGCGTTGAAGAGGAAACCCGTGTTCCTGTTAGCCAGACTCAAATGTTCACCCCAATCTGCACTGCAAGCAAAACGACGCGACGCGACAAACCCACAATGAGCAAGCTCGAGATCTGCGTCGCTGCATTTCCAGCACGCGTTTGGTGCGTCGCGTCTGAAATCAATGAAAAACCTCACTGACTTACACGTAGATGATGGACACGAGGTGCATGAGCCAGAGGACGAGGAATAAGAGGAAGCCGAAGATGGCGAAGCCTTGCAGGGCGAGATCGAGCAGGGCCATAGCTGCTGCTGCTGTCCTGTGTCCGGATGCGCTCACTGACACCCTCACTGTTCGGCCCTAATGCTGGAGGAAGAAGAGCTGATCTCTCTCTCTCTCTCTCTCTCTCTCTCTCTCTTTCTCTCTCTCTACACACACACACACATACACACACATTCAGATGACTGAGAGAGGGCGGCTCTGCGGGGAATCAGCGCATAGCATAAGTGGGTGGAGTCTGATGACACACTCCACTGGGAGGGCTTTGCAACATGGGATTGCTGACAGTGGGTGGAGTTAAACAATTGTAACATTTCAGGAATGTTTGATTTATGTCTCCATATTTTTAGTAGTGTCAAACGGTGAAGATATTTGTATAATTGTCTTTAAGCCAGATAGATAGGGTAAAAAAGAGCAGTTCTGTCTATATTCCAGAGGCTATTTCTTATATCTCCTGAAGCCTTTTGTTTTGTTTTGATTTTTTGACAGTTGCAGGCTGTGAAGTAACTGAAATTATTGAGAGGAATGGATATGAATTGTATGCTGCATGGAGCTACTTACACTCACTGGCCCCTCTATTAGGTACACCTTACTAGTACCTTGGACCCCTTTTGCCTTCAGAACTGCCTTAATCCATTGTGGCATAGATTCAACAAGGTACTGGAAACATTCCTCAGAGGTTTTGGTCCATATTAACATGATAGCATCACGCAGTTGCTGCAGATTTGTCGGCTGCACATCTAGATTCTAATCTCCCATTCCACCAAATCAAAAAGGTGCTCTATTGGATTAAGTTTTGGTGACTGTGGAGGCCATTTGAGTGCAGTGAACTCATTGTCATGTTCAAGAAACCAGTCTGAGATGATTCGTGCTTTATGACATGGCTCGTTATCCTGCTGGAAGTAGCCATCAGAAGATGGGTACACTGTGGTCATAAAGGGGTGGACATGGTCAGCCTCAGTTTCCTGTTCTTAGCTGACAGGAGTGGCACCCGGTGTGGTCTACTGCTGCTGTAGCCCATCTGCCTCAAGGTTGAACGTGTTGTGCGTTCAGAGACGCTCTTCTGCATACCTTGGTTGTAACGAGTGGTTGTTTGAGTTAATGTTGCATTTTTATCAGTTGGAACCAGTTTGGCCATTCTCCTCTGACCTCTGGTATCAACAAGGCATTTGTGCGCACAGAACTGCTGCTCACTGGATATTTTCTCTTTTTCTGGACCATTCTCTGTAAACCCTAGAGATGGTTGTGTGTGAACATCCCAGTAGATCAGCAGTTTCTGAAATACTCAAACCAGCCTGTCTGACACCAACAACCATGTCACGTTCAAAGTCACTTAAATCCCCTTTCTTCACCATTCTGATGCTCGGTTTAAACTGCAGCAGATCGTCTTGACCATGGCTGCGTCCGAAACCGCCTACTATTCAGTAGGTACTGCATTTGAATTTAAACGTACTACTCGGCCGTTGCAAAAGTACTTTCTGTACAGTATGGATGTGAGCAGTATGAATGGAATTCGGACGTACTACATCTGCCATTTTGTCATGGTCATGTGACCTACCTGCGTCAGTTGCGTCGCTTCACGTCCATTCATAAATTCTCTCGCGGGGCATCATGGGATAGCGCATCGTCCTTGGGATGCGCACTTCAGAATCTCGCCGGAAGTAGTAAGTCATCCGGGTACTTCTCGCATACTGATTTTCGAATTCTAAGAATTCAGACATTCTACTCGGATCGCATACTGATTTAAGCGTACTGTATAGTATGGAAGTATGCGGTTTCGGACGCAGCCCATGTCTACATGCCTAAAGGCATTGGGTTGCTGCCATCTGATTGGCTGATTAGAAATTTGCGTTAACAAGCAGTTGGACAGGTGTACCTAATAAAGTGGCTGGTGAGTGTGTGTGTGTGTGTGTGTGTGTGTATGCATATATATATATATATATATATACAAAATACTATAATTGTACACCTTAGAATCTTCATCAGTGACTCAGAATCAAGCATACAGCAGCATTGTAGTGTAAGAGTAAATTGCATAAAATACATATAAAATTATAAATGAGAACACATTTATTAAAAAGATAAAATTACCCTAAAGATGTTTTGCATTCATTTAAAAGAGAACCACAGAGCACTTTAAAGTCCATGTGAAATCAAAATGTACTATTATTTTGCACACATTATTATTCTTTTAGTGAACAATTAATCTGTGCATAATCCACTGGAAAAAAAAAACCTTTTGATAATCTTCGATCAAAGTCTGGCCATTTGCTTCTGCATTTGAAATGGGCAGTCCTTCTCTGTTGACATCGATTTGACGCCTTAAGCCACAATATTATTAACCACGCACCTCTTTACCATTCGTTTATTGAACTGTTCACTGAATTAAAAATTGAAAAAGGTTATTGAACTTTTTATCTCAGAATTGTGTGATACAAACTCGCAGTTCTGACTTTTTCAGCTGAATTGTGAGATGTAAACTCGAGTTATTAAATCAGAATTGCATGATATAAACTCACAATTCTGAGAAATAAAGTCAAAAATTTGAGAAATAATGTCGCAATTCTAAGTTATAAAGTCAGAATTCTGACTCTATAACTTGTATAAAGTCACATTTGTGTGATAAAGAATTCTGAATTCTGAGATAAAAAGTTAATTGCGAGTTATACCCCCGGTTTCACAAACAAGGTTTAAGGCTAGTCATGGATTAAATTGCATGTTTGAGCTATCTCAACTAAAAACAACTTGCAGTGAAATGTCTTAAAACATGTCCGTGTCATTTTTTGCCTCCAGGTGCACACTAGTAATGTATTTTTCTTAGGCTGTTTTTAAAACTGTGGCTTAAATAGCCTAATTTAACTAAGGTCTAGTCTTGGCTTAAGCTGAACCCTGTTTGTGAAACTGGGTCATAAAGTCATAAGTTATAAATACTCATATGTAAAAGGTTAACATTTTCTTTGGTTAAATTGTTCCAATAAAAGCAGGAAACAATATTTGGTTAACACTTTTTTACTGAACTGAAATCTGAAATAATAAAACCCTTTCAATGGTGTTTAGCTGCAGACATACAGGATCCAGCGTGCATGTCTCATAGTTACTGCTTTGCTGCGTCATCTACTGCCAAGTTGAAAATATCTGCAGCTCACAAGAAAACCACATAAGGCCACCCTTACAGCATGAAATCAATAGCAGCTGCTGAATTCAGGAGAATTCACATCAGCAAAATGAAAATCCGAACTCTGTTACTCATATAATAGATAAATAATAAATAAATATAATTATTTTAAGCTTTTGAAGGAATCACAAAACAAAAAGCTTAGTTTCTGGACAGTCTGTGTGACGCTTTATAATTCATTTTAGACCAAATGACATAATTAAGAAATCTGAATAAAAAATGGACAATAGCCTAGTTCAACTATAGCCCAATTACCAGTTTGTAAACATTCAGGCTGCGCACATCATGGTTGCAGATAAAAACAGAAGTGCTAGGCTTTGCAGTGAGGGAAGGACACCGATGCATTAAAAAATTTGTTGTTTTATTAGATAAGTTGTATTTATTATTGGTATTGTAAACTTGGCCAAAAGCAAAAAAAAAAAAACAAATCAGCTTGAAATGTTCTTTTAGCCAAATGATTTAATTCAGTACCATACACTATGTTTTTACTCTAGTAATACCGCACAATAGTAATATAGGATTATTACATTATTATATTGTTATATTATTATATTTTTCATTCATTTTTTTTTTTGGCATAGTCCCTTTATTAATCAGAGGTTGCCACAGCGGAATGAACCGCCAACTTATCCAGTATATGTTTTACGCAGTGGATGCCCTTCCAGATAAAACCCAACACCCAGAAACACCCATACACTCTTACAGTCACACACATACACTACGGCCAATTTAGCTTATTCAATTCATCTATAGCACATGTCTTTCAACTGTGGGGGAAACCAGAGCACTTGGAGGAAACCCACGCCAACACGGGGAGAACATGCAAAGTCCGCACAGAAATGCCAACTGACCCAGCCAGGGCTCGAACCAGTGACCTACTTGCTGTGAGGCGATTGTGCTACCCACTGTGCCACCGTGCTGCCCATATTATTATTATTATTATTATTATTCATTTATTTTCTTTTCTGCTTAATCCCTTTATTAAACTGGGGTCGCCACAGTGCGCCAACTTATTCAGCACATGTTTTACGTAGCGGATGCCCTTCTAATCGCCTACCCAATTCACCTGTACCGCATGTCTTTGAACTGTGGGGGAAACCGGAGCACCCGGACGAACCTTTCTGCTGTGAGGCCACAGCACTACCTACTGCGCCACTGCGTCGCCATTATTAATTTTATTATTATTATTCATTCATTCATTCATTTTCTTGTCGGCTTTGTCCCTTGCGGGGTCGCCACAGCGGAATGAACCGCCAACTTATCCAGCACGATTTTTACGCAGCGGATGCCCTTCCAGCCGCAACCCATCTCTGGGAACTTCCACACACACATTCACACTCATACACTATGGACAATTTAGCTTACCCAATTCACCTGTACTGCATGTCTTTGGACTGTGGGGGAAACCGGAGCACCCGGAGGAAACCCACGCAAACGCAGGGAGAACATGCAAACTCCACACAGAAACGCCAACTGACCCAGCCCAGCCGAGGTTCGAACCTGCGACCCAGCGACATTCTTGCTGTGAGGCAACAGCACTACCTACCACGCCACTGCGTTGCCCATTATTATTATTATTATTATTATTATTATTATTATTATTATTATTATTATTATTATTATTATTATTATTATTATTATTAAATTAGTGGGCAGCATAGTGGCGCATTAATATTAATTTTAATGTATATTAACATTAATATGTATATTACCATTAATATTAATGAATATTAGATTAATAATAATACTAATAATACAACTCTACATGTTTCCTGTTTGTCTATTGCAACCGACATGCACAGTTGAACGCGCCTGACTGGAAAACAATAAACAGTCGGGATATAGGCTTTATGTTGGGTGATTCCTCTAAAAGGTTAAAATTAAGGTTTATTTATTACTTCTGTATTTTATGGTCTAATGCAATTCATCTGTGCATACGTCTTTAACTCTCTTTAAGGTCAGTCTCCATAACAGGAAACTACTTAATAACTCACAATTGTGACTTTTTAATCTCAAAATTCTCACTTTTAATCACAATTGCGTATTTATATCACACAATTGCAACTCTATTTCTCAGAATTGCGAGATAGAAGTTCTGACTTTATAAGTTAAAATCCTGACTTTATATCTCTTTATACCAGAACTGTGACTTTTTATCTCAGAATTTGGACTTTTATCATGCAGTTGTGACTTAATTCTGACTTTATTTCTCAAAAGTGAGTTTATATCTCCCAATTCTGACTTTATAACTCGCAATTTCAAGTTTACAGCTTCCAATTTTGAGAAAAAAAAGTCAGAATTGCGAGTTTTGTATCACAGAATTCTGAGAAACAATTTGCGATAACCTTTTCATATTTTCTTATTCAGAACGTGCATCTATAGTTAGTTTGCTACGAGGGAATGATGCACTAAAAGAAAGTCCCGCCCACTACTTAATATTCTGTTTCAGTTGTAAGTACATCAACATACCGAAATAAAGTCGGCGCCAATAATCTAGTGGTTAAGTGCGGCGACATATAGCACCATGTTGCTCACGGCGACCAGAGTTTGATTCCCGGCTCGAGGTCCTTTGCCAACCCTTCCCCTCTCTCTGCTCCCAACTATTTCCTGTCAATCCTCTGCACTATTCTATCCATTAAAGGTTAAACCCCCCTAAAAAAAACATACTCAAATAAAGGCTTCAGCAACTTCCAGTTCATGTCAACTTTAAGCAAACATAAATGAATGAATGAATGAATTCCTTAATTTAATCCTTAATTTAATTTAGTCATTAATATTTTTTCCTAATTAAAAATAAAAATGATTAAATTTAAATAGCACTGAGGCACTTTCACTTAGTTTAGAGGAGATTAAAGTTTCTGCTGGTAATTTAATGTCTTTTAATATTAACGCGCGATACTCTGTCAGCTAAAACGAGTCAGAGGAGCGACTTGTACTTTGTGTCAATTATTGTTCAGATCGGCTCTTAGAAATCTAAGTGATCTCTTTCGTGTGGACTTTGTAGAGCTTATATCAGCATTTATGTGTGAGGATGGATTATGGATGGGGTCAGCGGGGCCTCTGACTGTCATGAGAGGCCCACAGCAGGCATACAACTGAAAAACAGACACTGTTTGTGTCTTTTCAACACCTCACTGCAGATATGATGTTATATGCCAATCGTGCTACATGGTTGTCTTAGTGGGATCGAGTGTTTAAGAGTACAAAGAACGCTTCAGTGTCAATTTGCATGTATAAATTATGATTATCGCTGTTGTTGTTTTTTTATGAACATTTTGATGTTTGGCTTATCGTTCACTTTACTTCTTTTACTAGAAACTGTGCTGTCTGCTTTTGTTCTTATTCGTTTTGTTCTTTTTAAATATTACTTTTTAGCAATAAAAAGCTATATCTTTTTGATAATATACAGTTTTATCTACAGTTGAACCCAGATTTATTAGCCCCCAATACATTTTCCCCCAATTTCTGTTTAACGGAATGAAGATTTTTTTTCAATACATTTCTAAACATAGTTTTAAATAAGTATTTTCTAATAAATGATTTCTTTGCCATCATGACATAATAACGGTGATACTTTTTTCAGTAATGAGTAATCAAATGAGTTGCTGTTTCCCTCGTTACAACGCCGTTACTGACGATAAAATGGATGTTACTTTAATTGAGAACACTAAAGCGGTTTTCATGCGAGCAGCGTCTCTCTCAGCCACATGACTGATCTCTTTCTCTGGGGTGGGTGTGTGTGTTTGGGGCTGGGGCGAGACACATAACCAACCAGTGATGATGATTGGTGTGTCTGTGAACGTGGTGTAACTGAGAACGTGATGATTGGCTGAAGGCCGACTCCCACTGCCACTGTGCGACTGTAGCATGTCAGACTGCACGAACATGGCTCCCATGTACCAATGTAAGATTTCAGCTGTCATAATGTCAGCCTGAACGACAATGAAGATGCACCAAACACAGAAGAAAACTCCCCTAGAGTTTGACATCATCCATCCGTGACACTTTCACTATCCTGCGTTCTGAAATGATTCCTCACAGCAAAGTAAACAATCTGTAGCGGCAATTTTGCATACAGCTCACCTGAATAATAAAACCAGGAAGAAAAGGTTTTGACATTTCCCCGCGGTCCTTTAAATTGTTTCATGGACTGCATCATCAGATTCGGCGCTTTTATTTGTTCTTAGATTGACGCTCATCACAGCTGTTGGCACACTGCAGGAAAGTGTCTGCCAAAACTTCATCGGAGGAAAGATCTGATTGCAATGGGCATTAAGCGGCTGTCTGTGACATGTCAAACCAACGATCAAAGATCACAGATTTTAGCCCAGGATTTCAGGAATCTTTTAGGATTTCCCAAATTTGTCTATGATGAGAAAATCATAGCTGAAATCTCACAGTGTAAGCAGGGCTTTAGAGTACATTTGCATCGTTTGCCAATCAGAGGAAGAGCAGAGCAGGTGTTCACCTGTTTACACATAGGCACACGCACAGTCAGAACCCACCAACGACCAGGAGTCAGTAGAATGGCAAATCCAACGAGTTCAAAGGTAGCTTTTGCAAACTGAAAATATAGGCACTACTTTATGGAACAAAATCAATGCCAAAAGTATTGAATTAAAAAGTCGAATAGCACAAACTGAAAAATATAATACACTGAATTAACAAGTGCTTGCATTTTAATGACTTGAATTGCCAGGGTTTTTATTTTAAGGTCTTGAAATTTAACATAGCTGTTTATTTAAGCTGTGAATATTTCAACTAAAAATATTTCAAACACGTTTTCATTCATTTATTCATTCATTCATTTTCTTTTCGGCCTAGTCCCTTTATGAGTCTGGGGTCACCACATCGGAATGAACCGCCAACTTATCCAGCATATGTTTTATGCAGCTGATGCCCTTCCAGCTCCCATCACTGGGAAACATCCATACACACTTATTCACATACATACACTTTGAACAATTTAGCTTACCCAATTCACCTGTACCGCATGTCTTTGGATTGTGGGGGAAACCAGGGCACCCGGAGGAAACCCACGCCAACACGGGGAGAACATGCAAACTCCACACAGAAATGCCAACTGATCCAGCTGAGGCTCGAACCAGCAATCTTCTTGCTGTGAGGCGATCATGCTACCTACGGCGCCACCATGCACGTTTTCATACTAATATATTCAATAATTCTTATTCTATTTCCAGATTTCACTTACAAAATATTCAATGCTGTTTAAAACTACGATGTATAATATTCAAAAGGTAATTTTCAGTTCATTTTATTTCAGTTCAAATATTCACTTCCATAAATTCAGTGGTTCGAATTTGACTGTTAAAATTTAACATTAGATCCAGGAACTGATTTGTTTGTTTTTGATTATTATACCTTGTATTTTTGAATATTTTGTAAGTACAGTAGTTTTGTAACTAAAAATACAAACCCTGGCAATTCAAGTAATTAAAATGCAAGCACTTGTTAATTCAGTGTATTTTTTTTGAGTTTGTGCTATTCAACAAGCTTTTTAATTTAATACTTTTGGGATCGATTTTGTTTCATACTACTTTACAACATTAAAATAGTGTCAATTAGTGTACAATGTTTTACTTTTATTTTATAGTCATTTGACAAATTAGGTTTTTTAAAGTAACACAATAGTTACTTTCCCTGATAATTAGTTACTTTTAAAGGTATGTAACTCAGTTACTATTTATGAGAAGTAACTATAACTAATTACTCTTTTAAAGGAACGTGCCCAACACTGGTAGACAATTGGAAAACATATTGCTTAAGGGGACTAATAATATTGACCTTTAAAAGAGTTTTTGAGAAAATTCAAAACTGTTTTCATTCTAGCCAAAATAAAACAAATAAGACTTTCTCCAGAAGAAAAAATATTATAGGAAATACTGTGAAAAATACCTTGCTCTGTTAAACAACATTTGGGAAGTATTTGTTTTAATATAGTTCTAATAATTTTGACTTCAACTGTGCATTTTCAGTCTGTTATGTTAGTACTACAATTTAAAATGATATGTAATCATTACATTTAATTTACTTCAGTTTTAATTTACTTGTTTCTGTGTTTCTATTTCAGTTGACAATAATAAGCATGATGATCACAATATCTGTAATCTGAATGTACTGAATAGTCAAATTATTATCATCTATGAAGTCATGCAGGCGACGCGGTGGCGCAGTAGGTAGTGCTGTCGCCTCACAGCAAGAAGGTCGCTGGTTCGAGCCTCGGCTGGGTCAGTTGGCATTTCTGTGTGGAGTTTGCATGTTCTCCCCGCATTCGCGTGGGTTTGCTCCAAGTTTCCCCCACAAATAAAAAAAAACATGTGGTACAGGTGAACTGGGTAAGTTAAAATTGTCCATAGTGTATGTGTGTGAATGAGAGTGTGTGGGTGTTTTCCAGTGATGGGTTGCGGCTGGAAGGGCATCCGCTGCGTAAAACATGTGCTGGATAAGTTGGCGGTTCATTCCGCTGTGGCAACCCCAGATTAATAAAGAGACTAAGTCGAAAGGAAAATGAATGAATGAAAGTCATGCATTGCATTTCTTAGGAAGTCGACTGATGTTACTGTACGTGCCAAGCTGTGGATTCTCTGTGATTGCCCTATTCAGTAAACAGATCGCCTGCGGTATGAGTGATTCTCTGTACTCTCATTAGAGCTTTGAGGAACAAGTATCTGACGCAAGAGAAGAAGTGTCTGGATGTGCTGGAAGAGGACATGTGAGCTGCCCTGTATAATGTCTTGTCCAGAGAATGAGAGGAGACTTTGTAGAGCCAATTCTGGGATTTCAGAGTAGGATTTTACAAATGTTTGGAGGCGGTTTCTGCTTTTGTTTGTTGGAGACCAGCAGGCGATGTGGAAACTAAGAATACTTTTAATATGGAAGTTGTAGGAAGTGTAAAAGATGCTTGTCTGAGGTGCAAATATGTTCCGATTTCATAGGAAGTATTGTTGGTGTGCTTTTTAAATTATAGTTTGTAGATTTATAAAACTACACAAATTTAAGCTCTTAAGCTCTTTAAACCCAAATGAAAAAAAGCAAATACACTGATTTGATGAGCCTTAAATATTATCCCAGGTCTATTCAATAAAAAAAATATATTTAAAGCACTGATTTCATTGGTACACAAGTAGGTGGCAATTATTTGTGATGGCAGTAGATGGCAATTATTTGTGTACAGAGTTACTAGACGATTCCCTTTACTGACCCATTTGAAGTACTGATTCATTTAACACATTACATTGTTATGCCACTAGATGTCAAAAATGCATGAGTCACTGAATTATTAACTTTAAAGTAATGATTAATAATACAACAGAGTACAGAGTGAGTCGTTGAATTATTCACTTGACTTATCAACTGAATCGTTTAAAGCTCTGGTTCACAAAACAGATTACATTAATACGTCAGGTAGCAACAATGTATGAGTCACCAAATAAGTCACTCAATATATTCATTTAAAGCATGGAGTCAAATAACAGATTACATTTATACACCAGTAGATGGCGCCAATGTGTCAGTTGCTAAATGATTTAATTTACTGATTCTTTATAGAATCGATTCATGCAACAAATTAAATTGTTAGGCCAGCAGATGGCAACAATGCATAAGTCACTGAATTATTCACTTAACTGATTCATTTAAAGCACTGATTCATACAACAGATTACATCGCTACACTTGTAGGTGATAATGTGTGAATCACTGAATTATTCACTTAACTGTGTTTAAACACTGGTTGAATTATTAATCACTGAATTATTCACTAAACTGATTGTTTAAATGTTGATTGAAATATTAATCACTGAAATATTCACTTCACTGACTGTTTAAACACTGATGGAATTATTAGTCATGGAATTATTCACTTAACTGATTGTTTAAACGTTGATTGAATTATTAGTCACTGAATTATTCACTTGACTGATTGTTTAAACGTTGATTGAATTATTAGTCACTGAATTATTCACTTAACTGATTATTTAAATGTTGATTGAATTATTAGTCACTGAATTATTCACTTAACTGATTGTTTAAACGTTGATTGAATTATTAGTCACTGAATTATTCACTTAACTGATTGTTTAAATGTTGATTGAATTATTAGTCACTGAATTATTAACTTAACTGATTGTTTAAATGTTGATTGAATTATTAGTCACTGAATTATTCATTTAACTGATTGTTTAAATGTTGATTGAATTATTAGTCACTGAATTATTCACTTAACTGATTATTTAAACATTGATTGAATTATTAGTCACTGAATTATTCACTTAACTGATTGTTTAAATGTTGATTGAATTATTAGTCACTGAATTATTCACTTAACTGATTGTTTAAATGTTGATTGAATTATTAGTCACTGAATTATTCATTTAACTGATTGTTTAAATGTTGATTGAATTATTAGTCACTGAATTATTCACTTAACTGATTATTTAAACGTTGATTGAATTATTAGTCACTGAATTATTCACTTAACTGATTGTTTAAATGTTGATTGAATTATTAGTCACTGAATTATTCACTTAACTGATTGTTTAAATGTTGATTGAATTATTAGTCACTGAATTATTCATTTAACTGATTGTTTAAACGTTGATTGAATTATTAGTCACTGAATTATTCACTTGACTGATTGTTTAAATGTTGATTGAATTATTAGTCACTGAATTATTCACTTAACTGATTGTTTAAACGTTGATTGAATTATTAGTCACTGAATTATTCACTTGACTGATTGTTTAAATGTTGATTGAATTATTAGTCACTGAATTATTCATTTAACTGATTGTTTAAATGTTGATTGAATTATTAGTCACTGAATTATTCACTTAACTGATTGTTTAAATGTTGATTGAATTATTAGTCACTGAATTATTCACTTAACTGATTGTTTAAATGTTGATTGAATTATTAGTCACTGAATTATTCATTTAACTGATTGTTTAAATGTTGATTGAATTATTAGTCACTGAATTATTCACTTAACTGATTATTTAAACATTGATTGAATTATTAGTCACTGAATTATTCACTTAACTGATTGTTTAAATGTTGATTGAATTATTAGTCACTGAATTATTCACTTAACTGATTGTTTAAATGTTGATTGAATTATTAGTCACTGAATTATTCATTTAACTGATTGTTTAAACGTTGATTGAATTATTAGTCACTGAATTATTCACTTGACTGATTGTTTAAATGTTGATTGAATTATTAGTCACTGAATTATTCACTTAACTGATTGTTTAAACGTTGATTGAATTATTAGTCACTGAATTATTCACTTGACTGATTGTTTAAATGTTGATTGAATTATTAATCACTGAATTATTCACTTAACTGATTGTTTAAATGTTGATTGAATTATTAGTCACTGAATTATTCACTTGACTGATTGTTTAAATGTTGATTGAATTATTAGTCACTGAATTATTCATTTAACTGATTGTTTAAATGTTGATTGAATTATTAGTCACTGAATTATTCACTTAACTGATTGTTTAAATGTTGATTGAATTATTAGTCACTGAATTATTCACTTGACTGATTGTTTAAATGTTGATTGAATTATTAATCACTGAATTATTCACTTAACTGATTGTTTAAATGATGATTGAATTATTAGTCACTGAATTATTCACTTAACTGATTGTTTAAACGTTGATTGAATTATTAGTCACTGAATTATTCACTTGACTGATTGTTTAAATGTTGATTGAATTATTAATCACTGAATTATTCACTTAACTGATTGTTTAAATGTTGATTGAATTATTAGTCACTGAATTATTCACTTAACTGATTGTTTAAACGTTGATTGAATTATTAGTCACTGAATTATTCACTTGACTGATTGTTTAAATGTTGATTGAATTATTAATCACTGAATTATTCACTTAACTGATTGTTTAAATGTTGATTGAATTATTAGTCACTGAATTATTCACTTGACTGATTGTTTAAATGTTGATTGAATTATTAGTCACTGAATTATTCACTTAACTGATTGTTTAAACGTTGATTGAATTATTAATCACTGAATTATTCACTTAACTGATTGTTTAAACGTTGATTGAATTATTAATCACTGAATTATTCACTTAACTGATTGTTTAAATGTTGATTTAATTATTAATCACTGAAGTATTCACTTAACTGATTTTTGTAATTGTTGATTGAATTATTAGTCACTGAATTATTCACTTAACTGACTGTTGTAATTGTTGATTGAATTATTAGTCACTGAATTATTCACTTTACTGATTGTTTAAATGTTGATTGAATTATCAGTCACTGAATTATTCACTTAACTGATTGTTTAAACGTTGATTGAATTATTAATCACTGAATTATTCACTTAACTGATTGTTTACATGTTGATTTAATTATTAATCACTGAAGTATTCACTTAACTGATTTTTGTAATTGTTGATTGAATTATTAGTCACTGAATTATTCACTTAACTGATTGTTTAAATGTTGATTGAATTATTAGTCACTGAATTATTCACTTAACTGATTGTTTAAATGTTGATTGAATTATTAGTCACTGAATTATTCACTTGACTGATTGTTTAAATGTTGATTGAATTATTAGTCACTGAATTATTCACTTAACTGATTGTTTAAATGTTGATTGAATTATTAGTCACTGAATTATTCACTTAACTGATTGTTTAAATGTTGATTGAATTATTAGTCACTGAATTATTCACTTAACTGATTGTTTAAATGTTGATTGAATTATTAGTCACTGAATTATTCACTTGACTGATTGTTTAAATGTTGATTGAATTATTAGTCACTGAATTATTCACTTAACTGATTGTTTAAATGTTGATTGAATTATTAGTCACTGAATTATTCACTTAACTGATTGTTTAAATGTTGATTGAATTATTAGTCACTGAATTATTCACTTGACTGATTGTTTAAATGTTGATTGAATTATTAGTCACTGAATTATTCGCTTAACTGATTGTTTAAATGTTGATTGAATTATTAGTCACTGAATTATTCACTTGACTGATTGTTTAAACGTTGATTGAATTATTAGTCACTGAATTATTCACTTAACTGATTGTTTAAATGTTGATTGAATTATTAGTCACTGAATTATTCACTTAACTGATTGTTTAAATGTTGATTGAATTATTAATCACTGAAGTATTCACTTAACTGATTTTTGTAATTGTTGATTGAATTATTAGTCACTGAATTATTCACTTTACTGATTGTTTAAATGTTGATTGAATTATCAGTCACTGAATTATTCACTTAACTGATTGTTTAAATGTTGATCGAATTATTAATCACTGAATTATTCACTTAACTGATTGTTTAAATGTTGATTGAATTATTAGTCACTGAATTATTCACTTAACTGATTGTTTAATTGTTGATTGAATTATTAGTCACTGAATTATTCACTTAACTGATTTTTGTAATTGTTGATTGAATTATTAGTCACTGAATTATTCACTTAACTGACTGTTTAAACACTGATGGAATTATTAGTCACTGAATTATTCACTTAACTGATACGTTTAAAGCACTTAATTATATTACTGATTCATTCTAACAACTAATTTGTACACAAAATGCAGATGCAGATGCATTGTACACAGCAAGTTTTGATGTGGTTATGTTTACCACTGCTCTGCATAATTGCATAGTTTTAACAATTCAAGAAAGTGACATCTAATCAACACATTATTAAAGGGATAAGAAGATGGAAGCACTGCGATACAAAACAGGTGCTGAGTTGCTGAGAACTTCCTGTATCTTTGCTGCCTTGTAGAGGAGGAAATTCTTTGATTGACTGTTTCCTCCTTAATGTAATGTCTTTCTTTTAATTCCATGTGAAAGAAAAAAAGGAAGTTTTTTTATTGTTTTATTATTACATTTTTTTTTTTTTTTTAAATATGTTTCATTCCTTTGATGGAAAGGAAAACGGAACTTCCAACTGTGATTGAAGTCCTCATTCAAATATCATCTTACCTTCTCACAAAATGAGTGTTAAAACCAAACAAAAGGATAATGGAACACTATGAATGACATATTGTGAAATACCAAAACAGTCATTGCATTTCACGGCCAGTTACAAGTCACCTAGAGTTAAACAGTTAAGAATTAACATTTTGAAATCCATGTAGCCAGTGTCTAAATAGTGTAAATTTTGTCACTTTTAGCTTAGCTTAGCATAGATCATTGAATCGGATTAGACCATTAGCATCTTGCTCAACAAAAAACAAAAAACTTTTGATAATTTTTCTATTAAAGATGGACTCTTTTGTAGAGTCATTGTGTACTAAGGCTGAAAGAAAAAGAAAAGTTGCTGTTTTCTAGGCAGATATGGATAGGAATTCTCTCATTTCGGCGTAATAATCAAAGGACTTTACAGCTGTACCATGGCAGCAGCAGGCGCACAGATATTATGCAGCGTTGTTACCTAGAGACTAACTAGAGACTTATGCCTCAGTCACACTAGAGTTTGAGCTTGCAAATTTCTGTCATATGGTGCTGCGAAAAGGGGCGGGATTAAACAAGATGATTAGACAAAAAAGCTAGTGATTGGTCCATTTAAAAAGATTTTGTAGAGAGGTCATGTTTTGGTCTTCGATTGGTCTCATGCCATCATGTGATGTGATTTCGCAGGTCATAGTTCACCAAGCTTGAATTTTGCAATGCAGCAAACTGTGAAACTTGTCGCACAAGCTTGCCTTTCCAGTCTGACACATTTGCGCGCATATGAATAGAAGTCTATGGGGACAAAAGTGCAGTGTGACCATGGCTTCACCTGAAGACTATTTTTGAGTGTTGCAAATTACCAATGAGTACGTTTACATGGGCATCAATAATCTGATTTTAATATGATTAAGAGAATACTCTGATTAAGAGTCTATCATGTAAACATCAATTTTTGATTACCTTAATCTAAACTAAGCAGAAATTGAATTAAGACGTGGAGTATGCATATTTTATTCTCATTTTGAAGTGCAGTACAGATATGTAAACATCTTAATCAAACTATTACAGTAGTGGAGGATTTTCACTGCATTTTGTGACAGGGTATTCCATACACACACGGCTGTTTGACACTATTCTCTGCACCTACCGAGTCAGTAAAGGACCCCAGACACCTGTTTGTTTTTCCATTCGGTGGTATCAAATTCCAATTAAACAACTCTCTTCCATCAGTCCTTTCATATGCAATATCTCATTTGTCACGGGGGGCATGCATGAAATGTTCCTGAATAAAAGTGAAAGTGCCAAACAGCATTTAAAATCAACAAATTAAAAATGAAACACCTGAAATTACATGAAACTGCAGAGAAAATGTGTATAGCGTGGTGACACAATGACGTTAATCGATCTATGTGCTATAACATGTAAAATGGGATCATGAAAGGAACATTCAAAAAGCAACTCATGTAAACACCTAAATCATATTATTGTCTTATTCAGATTAAAGCAAATAATTCGATTACTGATGTCCATGTAAACGTAGTCGGTGTGTCTGCTTCAGCCATGGTACGGCAGCAGAGTTCCTTGATAATTATGCCAGAATGAGAGTATAGTTCCTATGTCAGCCTAGAAAATAGCAACTCTTCATTTTCCATTTTGTCTTAGACTCTTGGCACATGATGTAACTACAGAAGAATCAAGCTTTAAATAGGAAAAACTTCTTTTTTGGAGCGAATGGCTAATGGTCTAATCCGATTTAATGATTAATCCCTGCTTAAAAAACCAGCATATGCTGGTAAGGTATGTTTTGATACTGGTATGCTGGTCTTTCTGGTTTCAGTGCTGGTATTGCTGGTTTCAATGCTGGTTTTGCTGGTCTCGATGCTGGTTTTGCTGGTCTTGGTCTTTCTGCTTTCAGTGCTGGTCTTGATGCTGGTCTTGCTGGCCTAAATGCTGGTCCTGACCAGCACTAAGACCAGCAAGACCAGCATTGAAACCAGAAATACCAGCATCGAGAGCAGCAAAATCAGCATTGAAACCAGCAAGACCAGCATACCAGCATCAAAACATACCTTACCAGCATGTGCTGTTTTTTTTTTCAGCAGGGATGCTAAGCTAAGCTAAGCTAAGCTAAAAGTGCTCTTGCCAGACTTGAAAATGAAAATCATTTGAAAATCAACATTTGTAACTCTTGTAAAATGATCGTATTTTAAAAAATAGAGAACTCCTGATTGTTTTCATTTCTAATGGGGCAAACCGAAGATGGTTGTAACACGGATCAGTTGCCTTACTTCCAATCTCTCCAATCAGGAGCTAGCTACAAATCAAATAACTCACATCGATTAGTCTCAGATTAATTCATGATTTGTATTTAAACTCATCAAAGTTAAATGAAGTGTCTGTTTTGATATTTGTAATGCAATTTGATGCTGCTAATGTTTTAGCCGTTAGCTGTAAGGTGAACAAATTTATGGCCACAGGACTCTGAGACAGCTGTAACAAAACTCTTTGTTACTTGAAATAATGAAACAATGTTTGACCACCAACCCCAAGCAAGTTTAATTGTATTTACATGTTTTAATTTCAATCTTGGTAAAAATAGACATCAATGCCAAAACACGTTTGGGTTACGTTTGACAGTTTGCTAGTGTTCAATTGTTGAAGCTGATGCACATTTGTACATTATATTCACACACAAACACACACACGCACACGCACACGCACACACACACACACACACGCACACGCACACGCACACACACACACACACACACACACACACACACACACACACACACACACACAATAAGCCGAAGGAAAATTAATGAATGAATAAATATACTTATTTCATTTCTTTCATTTATTTATTCATTTTCTTTTCAGCTTAGTCCCTTTATTAATCAGGCACAGCGGAATGAACCGCCAACTTATCCAGCAACCCAACACTGGCAACACTCTCATTCACTCTCATTCACTGCGGCCAATTTAGCTTATTCAATTCACCTATAGCGCATGTCTTTGGACTGTGGGGGGAACCCGAGCACCCGGAGGAAACCCACGCAAACACTGGGAGAACATGCAAACTCCACACAGAAACGCCAACTGACCCAGCGACCTTCTTGCTGTGAGGCGATCATGCTACCCACGGCGACACTGTGACACCCTATTTCATTTCTTATTTTATCATTTTTCTTATTGCATAATGCTACATCTGACTGTGGTGGAAATCTTAACCCTTTATAGGACACTCTGGAGTGTTACTTTTCTAGTCTTTTGAACTTTAGGAATTTTATGACAATAGAAAACATTTTATTGTAATCAGTGTCAATGAACTTACCATATACTTTACGGTTCCTTGCCCAATAAAAGGATAATATTACATCTGAACCTGCAGATGGAAATCAATGTTACATCCAACCCGGACCCGGTGGAAATAATGTTACATCTGACACGTATGAAAACAATCATGTTATATCTGAGCCCATTGGAAATCATCATAGATATATACACTAGATATCGCATAGGGACCCTGAAGATGCGTCAATAGCGCCGCCACATTGGTACAGTGCTACTAGGACAAACGTCATTCAACCGCACTAGTCAAGACAGTGTGCCAATGTGAAGATGCTGGACTTTAGCGCTTTGTACGGGTGTAGTAACGAGCAAACAAAGAAAACAAAGCACATAGTCATCACATTTCATAGGTAAGATTTCGTTTTTAATGTTTTTGTATGTTATGAACTTTTGTGCTTAACAAGTAGGCCTATGTTATTGATGATAAAAGTCTCTTAATTACTGCATTCACCATAAGGCAAAGTAGCATCAACTCGCACTAAATTCTAGGCTTATGCTAGTTTTGTTGAATAAAATAAGCAAACAATGTTATGAAATATGACAAGAAGACGCTGCGGTGCCAGAAACTTGTATTATTGTCGGTTAAGTGAACGAGTCGTTCATAACGGAGATTCATTCACAAACGAATCGCTCCCTCCGTCAGACCGAGAAGTGAAAGCAGGAGAGGAGGTGTGTTTCAGGACATGGATTAGATCAAATTAAACAGGGAAGGAGGATCATGCATTTCCATGCACACAAACACTCACTCTTTGTCAGGAATGCCCGTGCGGTCACATCCATCAATGTAGGCTAGAAAAGTGATGTAAAATTATAATATTTCGTAATTTAAAAAAATATTTGCATACGGACCACCAGGGAAAACTCCCGATCATAGATACATGTGTATATGTGTATTTCTCTGGCTTTGGACGGCCACAGTCCTCCACTTCACCTTGGTCCTGCATTCATTTCAAAGGAGCGCTACCCTGTACTAAAATGGCGGCTCTATTGACGCGTTCCTTCTAATAGACAACAGTAGGGTAGGCGACATCTAGTGTATATATCTATGGGAAATCATAATGTTACATCCGACTCCAGTGTGTGTTACAACTAACTCCGACTATGGGTGAATTGTAACATTTCACTTCTCCTGTTTGAAACTAAATTATGCATGTTTTGTTTGTGCTGTTAAGATAACATCTCTGTCACTTAATAGTGAATGATGTATCTACAACACCTGTCTCCCCCTGTAATTAGAAATAAAAAAGTTAGGCCTACATCTAAACAGGAGAACACTTCATAACAGGCTTTGGTAACGCTTTCTTTTACAACCCGCAAAGTACCGCGTAAGTACAGTGAAATAACGGTGTACTTTTCTGTACGTATAGTATAAGTATAATGAACCTATGTGTAGGTATAAGGAAACAAACTGTATATGCTTTGGTAATAAGGGGGTAACAACCAGATATTCAACACGAAAAGTACCGCGTAAGTATATTGAATTTACGGTGTACTTTTCTATAAATTGCAAAGGAACAAACAGTGGTGTAAAGTACTTGAGTAAATGGACTTTGTTACTTTACTTAAGTATTTTTTTGGCTACTTTGTACTTGTACTGAGTATCAAAAATATAAGCAACTTTTACTCTTTACTTGACTACATTTTTGATTGAATATATGTACTTTTTACTCCACTACATTTGACCGGATGCTTACCGTTACTCATTACATTGTGATTGTGCGCAACAAGTCGGCATCTTTATCTACCACGGCTAATTGGTTGGGCGGATGAGGCGATATCGCCATCTGCAGGGTGCTGAAGGTACTGTGTGCTATTTATGAGCTAAATCATGTAAACCTAATTTAGCAGCTTGCCTAATACCAGGTGTTTAATTAGCGACATGGCTGCAGCCAGTGATGAGGCCGAAGCTTGAATTTATATGTAGTTTACTAAGTTGAAAAATAACACTGCTCCTCTTTGCTTAATTTTAATACGGAGAAAACATCTTAATCAATTGAAAAACTACTCAAAATAAAAAATATTGCCCCCCTCTGATACTGAGGGATGAATCACATCAAAGTCAGCTCTGATTTTTTTTTTACTACGTTTTACTACATTTTTTTTAATTGTTTGTGCCTGTTTTGAACATTTGAGTTTGACTGAGACTTTTTGTTCTATTTTTTTTTAAATATATTTTGTTCTGCCATTTTGAAACATTAAGATGTTAAATTTAATTTATATATTAGGAAATTAAACCTTTCTTGGTGTTCTTTAAGCCTACATTCAGTATGAGTAAAATACTTAAGTTCTTTTAAAATCGGATACTTTAATACTTTTACTCAAGTCTTATTGGAATTGGTGACTTGTAACTTGTAATGGAGTAATTTTTACAGTAAGGTATCTGTACTTTGACTCAAGTATGGTTTTCAGGTACTCTTTACACCTCTGGGAACAAACCATAATGTTTGGGTAATAAGGGGGTAACAATATAATATTCAACACGCAAAGAACGTCGTAAGTTGAATTTACGATGTACTTTTCTTTATTGTATACATGTAAAGAATGATGCAAGGGTGGTGACAACCTAATGCAACCTGCAAATGTACATGCACCTGCATGAGTACATTAATAATAGTACCCTTATTCAGGGTTGAAAGCCAGGGACGTGCAGAGACCTTTTAAGGGGCAGGGGCTCAAATGGAAAAAAGGGCACTTTTTATTAAATAATAGTAATAATTGTACTTTAATAAATGAAATATATTATAAGGAGATTATTAAGGAGATTTCGCCCTAAATTCACCATATACTCACCCTTAAAAGGATAGTTAATTCAAAACTGAAAATTCTGTCACCATTTACTCACCTTTTACTTGTTCCAAACCCATTTGACTTTTTTCTTCTTCTGTTGAACACACAAAGTAATATTTTGAAGAAAGCAGGAAACCTGTAACCATTGACTTTCATGGTATTTGTTTTTCCTACTCTGGAAGTCAGTGATTTCAAGTTTATTAGTTTCTTTAAAATATCTTTTTTAATCTTTTATTCGTTGGTGTTCAACAAAATAAAGAGACAAAGAAATGGAACCACTTGAGGGTGAGTAAATTTACATTTTTGTGTGAACTATCCCTTTTCAATCTATTATTTTTGTTTGAGTTTTTTTTTTTTCTGTTGAACAAAATAAAATATGTTGAAGAATGTAGGACACGCTGATAGCCACTGACTTCCATAGCTAACCTATGTGCATGTTTTATAGCTTCAATTGACATTATATATTCTGTGTGACTGCAAAAACAAGTGGGCAATATTTTCACTATCCAGCTGTCGTTTCTCCATCATTAGCCTGTATGCCTATGATATTGCCCTGGCTAAACTTTAGCTAACTTATTACATGGTTGTTAATCAGGAAGACAAAATAGCTTATTTGCTTTTGAACTTTTGGATAAATAGCTGACGTTAAATTTGAGCCTCAGGTAGTCTTTTGTTAACTCACCTCCACACACTCCGTATGCAGTGTGTGTATGGACCAGACTGTAAAGCTATGGCCCAGATGCAGTCCGTTTGCAATGCGGATGCAGGAGTTGGCATAAGCGCTGATAGACGTTACTCCACTGTTGACACCTTCCTTTTGAGGCGAGAGTAACAATGTAAATAGAGTTTTCGTTAGAGCATTCGCCTCGCATGTGGCTTTTCTTTCCAAATCGTCGGTTCGAGGCTTGGAGCGGCTAGACTAAAACCAAGATATACTTTAAAATTTCTTTTTTCTATTGTTTGACAGGGAAAGCGGTCCTTTAATAAAACATGCATTAACATACTTATATTATATTATTAGTAGTATTTAAAAAATAATTATTATCCCCGGAAAAAAGGGCACTTTCTCTCCAGGAGAAAAAAGGGCAGGGGCTCAAGCACCCAAAGCTCCACCTCTGCACGTGCCTGTTGAAAGCGTTACCCAGGCTTTTTAAATGTTTGATTTAAGACGTCTGAAATTCTCTGAAGCCTTATAAATTTAATAACCATTAGATGTGTGATTCTAGATCATTCTAGAATCATTCTAATTAAGTCATGTTTATAAACCTTATGAATGACATAATTTATGATGGACTATGAACATTTGCCTTCTGTTTCCCCACTTATATGTGAAACATAAATTATAGTGAATTAGGTTGATTATCCCAAGCGACTGTAAATAATAATGTTTTTATATTATCTAAGTTTAGCACTTGGTTTAAACGAGTTTCGACTCCTTGTGGAGGAAATATGGAGGTGTGCACATGCACAAGTAAATGTGTTATAAAAATGTATGATAAAAGTGATGAATATTGTGCTAATTTTATAAATATTATGGTTTTATAATTATAACACAGGATTCAGTTCTTATAATAATCAATATAATGTAGCCAGGCATAAGCATATACTGTACACTGAGTGTTTTGACTTTGGATTATAGGATTAAATTTATTAGGTAATTTGATCATGTCCATAAACCTAGACACACATTGCAATCGACATGGACATCTGCGTTCTGTGTATTGTTTTCTTTATAATAAGCAATAATCATCAGCTGGATGAATTACGACCCATCATCCTGGTGAGGGTAGATACATTTTTTATATTTTCCTCGTTGAGGGCTCAGTTTACATTAAAGTCAAGCCCGCCATCTTGTGGATAAACTGTAGAGATGCAGCAAAATTATTATTATATTATATTATATTATATTATATTATATTATATTATATTATATTATATTATATTATATTATATTATATTATATTATATTATATTATATTATATTATATTATATACATTTGCAGTATGATATAGGTCCGGCAAATTATGATAAACAAAATTACTTAAAATTATATTAATCTTTTTTATGTATTTATTATTGTTATAAACAAATGTAGAAATTATATTATATTATATTATATTATATTATATTATATTATATTATATTATATTATATTATATTACATTACATTATATTATATTATATTATATTATATTATATTATATTACATTACATTATATTATATACATTTGCAGTATGATATAGGTCCAGCAAATTATGATAAACAAAATTACTTAAAATTATATTAATCTTTTTTATGTATTTATTATTGTTATAAACAAATGTAGAAATTATATTATATTATATTATATTATATTATATTATATTATATTATATTATATTATATTATATTATATTATATTATATTATATTACATTACATTATATTATATACATTTGCAGTATGATATAGGTCCAGCAAATGATGATAAACAAAATTACTTAAAATTATATTAATCTTTTTTATGTATATATTATTGTTATAAACAAATGTAGAAATTATATTATATTATATTATATTATATTATATTATATTATATTATATTATATTATATTATATTATATTATATTATATTATATTATATTATATTATATTCAAATTTAGTTTGTTTAATGTAATATGTAATTTTTATATTACTAAATGGAAAGAAAAGACTTTTGTTTGTAGACATTAGCTAGATAGACAGACATATATAAGATATGTAAGATAAATATAAGTTAATATAAAATAGCTTAAATACAGTTTATATTATTAAAATATTATATCCATTATTTACAATAAAATAATAAAATGCAATGTAATATAATATTTAAAATACACACAAACTACAAATAAAATTTTTTAATATATTCATTCATTCATTTTCTTTTCGGTTTAGTCCCTTTATTAATCTGGGCTCGCCACAGCAGAATGAACCGCCAACTTATCCAGCATATGTTTTACGCAGCAAATGCCCTTTCAGCTGCAACCCATGACTGGAAAACATCCATACACACTCATTCACACTCATACACTACGGACAATTTAGCCTACCCAATTCACCTGTACCGCATGTGTTTGGACCCATGTGATTTCCCCTTATGCAAACATGGAACTCCACACAGCAATGCCAACTGACCCAGCCGAGGCTCGAACCAGCAACATTTCTTGCTGTGAGGCGACAGCACTACCCACTGCACCACCACGTCGCCGATTTGACAACATATGATAGAAAAATTATAAAAGCTTTAGGATTATTAACATAGCCTTCTTGGCATTGGCCGGGGCCCCCTATTTTCCTGGAGCCCTAAGCGGTTGCTTTCCTTGCTTATTGGTTAATGATAATGTGCATGCAGAAATAAAGGTACAAGAGCTGCCACTGGGGTGGTATCTTTTCAGGAGATATACATTTGTTCTAAAAGAGTCCATAATGATACCTCAAAAGTTTTTATTTGTACCTACACATTTTAAGAGGTACACTTTTGTACTTTTTAGGTATTAATATGTACCCTTGATGTATTAATAGGGATCCTTTAGGTAAAAATGTGTGGCTTTTAAAATGGTACCACCCCAGTGACAGCTGTCGTACCTTTATTTCTGAGAGTGTAGTAGCCTACAATAGTATTGCAATTGTGTATTTTTGTAATACGTTATTTAAAATGTATTTATGAAGTGAGTTTTGTTGTTTGAGTTTCACAAAACCTTTTTTTTTGAGTCCTTTGCCTTCAAATATATCAATTTCTAATTAATTATTATTTAAAACTCACAAATAAAACAGCTTTGGTTGCTTATAAAGGAATTTATCCAGTGTTTTTATATATTTTTAATTCACCCTCAGTCATTTCCCTTTAAAAGAAAACATTTCAGAGAAGTGCCGTTACCATAGTTACAGTAGATCGTTTAGAATCACATCATTTAGAACGCATTCCAAGCTGTATGGAATGCCGTGCAGCACTGGGAATCCTCAGTGGGTTTGCAGTGGTGGTTTGTAGAGGTTGTAGCAGTGTTTTTGATTGTGTCTGAGTGGCTGCATACCCCGACGTTTTTTGGCAATTCACGGTGTAAGACCGAGATTGCCACCACTATGTTTGTTAACCAAAAATTTCCCAGTAACACACCCTCAACAATGACTGTTCAACTGGAGGAAGACAAATCGAGGATGGAGGAAACAATGGTGGAGAAGCCGAGGAAAAAGAAATTCTTCAAACTGCCCTCTTTCCTCAGAGCTGATCAGAAAAATGTGCAGCTCAATCAAACACCTGAAATCTCCAATGGTGAGTGGTATAGGCCTACATTGTAAAGAGGTTTCCCTGATTTAAGATTATTTAAACCCCAGTCTGTCCAGTTTAAGGATTAGTTCACCCAAAAATTACAAGTCTGTTGTTAATTACTCACCCTCATAGTTCCAATTCCCTGAGATCTTCCTTAATCTTGTGGACCCAAATGAATCTTAAATTAAATTAAATTAAATTCGAGAGGTCCTTCATTCACCATAGACTGTCACGAGACGTTTAAAGGCCAGAAAAATAACCAAAGACTGTCCAAAATATTCCATGTGTCGTCAGTGGTTCATTTAGCTGTTATATCAAACTTAAAGAACACATTTGTGCATGAAAATAAATGTAAACTTCTTTGCTCATTTGGATGAATAAAGCTCATACATCGCGGTAAAGTAAGTTTGACATTTGACATTCATTAGACATTTGTTTTTAAACTAATTAAATTCTTTGCTCCTGTTATAGTTTGAGTCAAAACTATGTCAGATAGGATTAAATATGTGCCCTTTATGTTGCACAAGGCTTAATTTCTCAATACAAAAACCCAAATAATAATAATAATAATAACATGAATAAATTAAACAATTCAACCATATAAAATTATACAACAAAGCCAGTACCAAAATGTTCAGAAAAACATCCTGGTTAATGCACAAGACACTGTTTTTGGAATTAGCACTTTATTTTATTTTTATGTATATAAACTTTTAACAGAAAAAAATAGTAACCATTTGTGATAAAGAAATCAAGTCATCTGTAAAAAATGTAAAATTTCTACATAAAAATTAAATTTTGAAATAATGCCTGCAGTTGATTTGATATCTTTATCTCAAAAGATGTCAGAGTTTAAATGATTATTACTATTTTTCCATTAAATTCCTTTTTTAAAATATATAAAATAAATAAAGTTCATATTTATGTTTTTTGTTTAATCGAAAAATTAAGCCTTGTTCAACATAAAGGTCACAAATTTATGTCTAGCTGACATAGTATTGACTCAAACTATAGCAGGAGCAAAAAACGTTTTAAATTTGAAACTATAAAAATATATATGGCGACGGTTCAAGCCTCGGCTGGATGGGTCAGTTGGCTTTTCTGTGTGGAGTTTGCGTGTTCTCCCTGCGTTCGCGTGGGTTTCCTCCCTGTGCTCCGGTTTCCCCTATAGTCCAAAGACATGCGGTACAGGTGAATTGGGTAGGCTAAAATTGTCCGTAGTGTATGAGTATGTATGGATGTTTCCCAGAGATGGGTTGTGGCTGGAAGGGCATCCGCTGCGTAAAACATATACTGGATAAGTTGGCGGTTCATTCCGCTGTGGCGACCCCGGATTAATAAAGGGACTAAGCTGAAAAGAAAATGAATGATTGAATGAATATATATATAGTTCTCGTACCGGTGTGTCTCTCAGTCCTAAGCCGGTGTCTTATTCCGCCTCACGTTTCACTCGAAAAGCATTATTATGTGCATTTTAAGCAATTAAATGTTTGTACAGTATAATAGCCAGCTGGTTTAACTGTTGTTTTGCTGAATACACTATAGACCATTGTAAGAGATGTAAACAAAAACAATGGTCCCGGCATATCTCCTGTTTTGCATTTGTAATTTCTGTAGCTTCCGAGAATCCAAAAAGAGCCACAAATTGATAAATAATATTATGATTTTAACATGCTAAAATGTTTTAACATTAAGTTATGACTGAATTGCCTCTTGTTACAGTTATAAAATAGTTTGATAACAGCAGGAAATGTTCATATGTTCATGTTCAGTCTATATAATAACTGTTTATAATTAATGTAGCCTACTATGGTTGTGTTGTTTCACATTTATGATATAATTTCATTAGTGATAATGGATAGTATAAACAGTATATTATGAGATATTGAATGTTAAACATCATTAATTATTATGAAGAGGGTGAACATTCACTTGAAAACAGTGGTGTAAAGTACTTGAGTAAATGGACTTCGTTACTTTACTTAAGTATTTTTTTGGCTACTTTGTACTTGTACTGAGTATCAAAAATATAAGCAACTTTTACTCTTTACTTGACTACATTTTTGATTGAATATATGTACTTTTTACTCCACTACATTTGAACGGATGCTTACCGTTACTCATTACATTGTGATTGTGCACGACAAGTCTGCATCTTTATCTACCGCAGCTAATTTGTTGGGCGGATGAGGCGATATCGCCATCTGCAGGGTGCTGAAGGTACTGTATGCTATTTATGAGCTAAATCATGTGAACGTAAATTAGCAGCTTGCCTAATACCAGGTTTAATTAGCAACATGGCTGCAGCCAGTGATGAAGCCGAAGCTTGAATTTATATGTAGTTTACTAAGTTGAAAAATAACAGTGCTCCACTTTGTTTCATTTTAATACAGAGAAAACATCTTAATCAATTGAAAAACTACTCAAAATAAAAAATATTGCCCCCCTCTGATACTGAGAGATGAATCACATCAAAGTCAGCTCTGATTTTTTTTACTACGTTTTACTACTTTTTTTTTTTTTTTGATAAATTGTTTGTGCCTTTTTTTAACATTTGAGTTTGACTGAGACTTTTTGTTCTATATTTTAATATATTTTGTTCTGCCATTTTGAAACATTAAGGTGTTCAATTTAATTTATATATTAGGAAAATTAAACCTTTCTTGGTGTTCTTTGAGCCTACATTCAGTATGAGTAAAATACTTAAGTTCTTTTAAAATCGAATACTTAAATACTTTTACTCAAGTCTTATTGGAATTGGTGACTTGTAACTTGTAATGGAGTCATTTTTACAGTAAGGTATCTGTACTTTTACTCAAGTATGGTTTTCAGGTACTCTTTACACCTCTGCTTGAAAATTATTCTATCTTTTACATAAGCAGGTATGTGCATCTTAACAAAACAATGCAGTAAAATAATCTAGTAACTAATTTTCAGCTTTCCTGATGCGGATTTAGCCTCCAGTCCCTTACTAAAGTAATATTTCCTCTCAAATGACTGTGGAAAAGTATATCTACAACAATTGTTTCTCTTTTAACAGATGAGGTGAAAGAAAAGAGGAGGAAAAAAAGCCGGCTGGCGTCATTCTTCAAAGCGTGCAGAAAACACCTGAAGATCTCTTGCCTCTCATCCAATAAAGAGAATATGGAGGATGAAGAGGAGGAGCAGAAAGAGCTCCCAAACTTACCAGACAAAGGCATTAATGGTAAATAAACATTTGCATCAACATATCAGTCTATAAGGATATTACTAAATTGTATTCTTCACACAGACATCTTGAAAAGGACTGTAAAATGTGTAACCACTTAGTTTCTCTTCCAACAGATGACTCTCTGTGCTGCTCCAAGCTTGGGAAATGTCTGGAAGTGGATTCTGCTACCATTCATGAAGAGCACCATGTGGAGGACGGCATACATGTCAGTAGAGGAGAAATCATACTGACAAGAATTGATTTATCCTGCCGAGAACAAGAGGAGGAGAAGGAGGACAGGATTATGGAGGAGGAGCTGAAAAACAAGAAGAGAAGGAGAAGGAAGAAAGAGGGGAATAAGATGGAGACAATGATGGGGAAGGAGGAGGAAAAGATTAAAGAGGAGGACGGAGGAAGAGGGAGAAAGATAAAAGAGGAGGAGAAAATGGATGAGACAATGATGGAGACGGAAGAGGTGGAGGACACGATTGAGGAGGAGAAGAACAAAGGAAGGAAAAAGAGAAGGAGAAGGATGAAAGAGGAGAAGGAGCGAAGGAGCAGGAGGAAAGAGGAGAAGGGAAGTGAGGAGAATGAGAAGGAGGGCATGGAGATGATGGATTTGAAAGTGGAGATAAAGGAGGAGAAGGTGAAGAGAAACAGAAAGAAGAAAATCAGCAGCAGGATGAGCAGAAGGATGATGAGGAGGAGAAGTAAGAGGAGGAGGATGAGAGGATGATGGAGGAGGAAGGAGAAAGAAAAAAACAATAAAAAAATGCATTCAAAATATTTTTGTCCCTGTTTGTTTTGTTCAAATATCTGTTTAAAAATGAACTCTTTTGTGTCTGGTGTTGTGTAAAAAAAAAAAAAAAAAAAAAAAAAATATATATATATATATATATATATATATATATATATATAGTTAAAGTCAGAATTATTAGCCCCCCTTTTAATTTTTTTCTTCTTTTTTTTTTAAATATTTCCTAAATGATGTTTAACAGAGCAAGGAAATTTCCACAGTATGTCTAATAATATTTTTGTCTTCTGGAGAAACTCTTATTTGTTTTATTTCAGCTAGAATAAAAGCAGTTTAAAGTTTTTAAAAACCATTTTAAGGTCAAAATTATTAGCCCCTTTAAGCTTTAAATTAAAAACTGCTTTTATTTTAGCAGGAATAAAACAAATAAGAGTTTCTCTAGAAGAAAAAAATATTATCAGACATACTGTGAAAATTTGGGGCAACGCAGTGGCGCAGTAGGTAATGCTGTTGCCTCACAGCAAGAACGTCGCTGGGTCGCAGGTTCGCAGGTTCGAACCTCGGCTGGGCTGGGTCAGTTGGCGTTTCTGTGTGGAGTTTGCATGTTCTCCCTGCGTTCGCGTGGGTTTCCTCCGGGTTTCCCCCACAGTCCAAAGACATGCAGTACAGGTGAATTGGGTAAGCTAAATTGTCCATAGTGTATGAGTGTGAATGTGTGTGTGGAGGTTCCCAGAGATGGGTTGCGGCTGGAAGGGCATCCGCTGCGTAAAATCGTGCTGGATAAGTTGGCGGTTCATTCCGCTGTGGCGACCCCGCAAGGGACAAAGCCGACAAGAAAATGAATGAATGAATGACTGTGGAAATTTCCTTGCTCTGTTAAACATCATTTAGGAAATATTTAAAAAAGAAAACAAAATTCAAAGGGGGACTAATAATTCTGACTTCAGCTGTATATATATATATATTTAACCGTGACAAACATGCAAAAAGATTTGGAGTGGCCTAGTCAAAGTCCTGACCTAAATCCAATTGAGATACATTACCCTAAAAAGGCAGTTCATGCTAAAAAAAAACTCCAATATGACTGATTTAAAACAATTCTGCAAGGATGAGTCGGCCAAAATTCCTCCACAGCGCTGTAACAGGCTCATTGCAGTTATTGAAAACACTTGATTCCAGTTGCCAACCAGTTATTAGCTTTAGGGGCAAATCATTTTTCACACAGGGCTATGTAGTTCTGCATTTTGTTTACCCTTAATAATAAAAACCTTCATTTCAAAAGGGCATGATGTGTTTATTTGTGTTATCTTTGACTAATATTTAAATTTGTTTAATGATATTAAATTGTGACAAACATGCAAAAAGACTTTAGAGTGGCCTAGTCAAAGTCCTGACCTAAATCCAATTGAGATACATTACCTTAAAAAGACAGTTCATGGTCAAAAACCCTCTGATGTGGCTGAATTACAGCAATTCTGCAAAGCAGAGTGGGCCAAAGTTCTTCTACAGCAATGTAACAGACTCATTGCAGTTATTGAAAACCCTTGATTGACTAATATATTAATTAGTTTGATGACATTAAACTGTGACAAACATGCAAAAAAAAAAAATCAGTAAGGGGCAAACACTTTTTCACACCACTGTATTTATGCATACAAGTAAAATGCTAACATAAAATAAAACGCTCCATACTGTATACAGACCAAATTTATTGAAATAATGTAATACTTTTACAAAATGTCACAAATATCCATCTGTAGGTGCACTATGGACTGCCATCGATAATTACAACCCATTTGTTTTTAGAAACACACACCACCCACCCACAATATATACAATGACATCGAAACGAGCCATTAGTATGTGCTTAACTTTCAAATGTTCGAAAACAGGAACACACGCCACAGTAAACGTCCACTCCGCATGCCAGCGTTCCTCAGAAACCGCACCCGTGGTCATTTAAAAGGACAGATTCACACGTGTCGCACAGTTTGGCAGTCACCTAACAGCAGTAGAGGAAAAAAGCTTATGCATACTGTTGGAAAATCATCTCCGAAACCATCGCAGATGACACTGGATCATGTTGACATGGTATTCCCAAAATAAAAACGCACTATAAAAGAAACCAAATAAAAAGCAGCTCCCTTTTAAGTTGAATGTTAAAAGAAATATTTCCGTAAAGTTCTTTTATCATTTACTCTCGTCTAATCTGATTTCTCCTGAGGAACACAAATGGAGAGATTTAAAAGAATGTTCCCGCTGCTCTTTTTTAATGCAACAAAAGTATACAGTGATTTGAGTGGTGTGATTGTTCTTTGCAGTCTCTCTTTTTTTTTTTTTTATTAGAATATGCAAAAAGGTACACAAATTGGGATCATACAAAAACAGAGAAAATAAAACATAAAAACAACCACGAAAAACAAAAACAACAACAATACAGTCAGGTACTGGCAGGTGCGTGCATATGTATGTGTGTGTGCGCGTGTGTGTACATGTAAAGGTCACTTGGTCAGGTTTGAGTACATACATAAGGGACAATAACAGTCAATAAATGAAGCAAGTGTCATAGATATAAAGAAACAAATAGAAAGAAACCAGTCAGTGGTAGAGAGTGACAATGCTAATAATGTATGACAGTAATGATGACAGTAAAGAGAAAGGACAACAGTAATAACTGACAACAACTATAATAATAAATCACAAGTACTACACCAACTGCTACTACAGAAAGTTACTAATATCACAACTACTATTGCTGTTGCTACTAAAGCCATAACAACAACTACTACTACGTCTACTACTACTGATACTACTACAACATCTATTACAACTGATACTACTACAACAACGTCTCCTACTACTACTGGTTCTACTACAAAAACCACTACTACTACAACATCTACATAAACAACATCCTCTACTTCTGATACTACTACACAGACTACTACTACTACTACTACTACACCAACACCTTTACTACTTCTGGTACCACTATACCAACGACATCTACTACTACAAAAAATAAATAAATAAATAAATGAAATAACTACTACAACTACTACTTTAACAATCAGCAGTCTCTCTTTTTGAGTTCGATACTTAAATGACGAATTTGGAGGTTAGCTTTTGGCTGAACTATTCTTTGAGGAAGATGTCCAGTCAGCAAGTTTGTGATTAGATTTTAATATTTGCATGTGTAGTACGGAAGGAACATTCCACTATTCATGGGGGTGCCAGGTTTAGAAAAAAAAGTAATAATATTAAAATCTTAATGGTTATAGACAGATTTTACAATATATGATAGAAAAATTATAAAATAGCTTTAGCATTATTAATATAGGCTTTTTGGCATTGGCCGGGGCCCCCTATTTCCCTGGGGCCCTAAGCGGTTGCTAACCTCACTTATTGGTTCAGTTGGTTAAGGCCTTCACATCATTGTCCTCTAACAGCACAGAACATTAGCATCTGCATAATACTGTCATTGTGTCCTGGTGCTAAAGGATCTCTATTGTTCTAGATCTCAACAGAGAGAACAAATCTCCCTTCTTATCTACTTTATCTCACCAAAAACCCCTGCTGTCCATCATTAGTCAGCTGCTAAATGCTGATTCGGTCCAGAGTTGGGGGATGAACGACTCCCTGTGATTCATCTGAACCAACCGACACACAAGAAAAACATCAAATCAGTAAGATGAAACACTGAGTGATGATTGAATCAAGCTCAGATAATGTTTCAGCTCCAGAAGACCATTAGAGAAGAAGCTAGTCTGACTAACTTACGTTACATAATCACATTGATTGCATAATAACTCAGTCAGCAGCATTTGTTTTGTTTCAGGCACATTAGGTTCACTTTAGAGTTAATTACTGAGTAAGAGTTTTTACAGACAGATCCATCAAAACATTGATTAATAGTGTGGATATACTTAGTGTTTTATAATCATTGTGTGTATGTATTGTGTTAACTACAGGGATAGGATTTGGTTTAGGATTGTTGTATGTTCTAGATTGTATTGTTTATATATAACACGTATTGAGGGCAATACAATTCTAACACATTTAAATACACTGTAGCATATATTGTGATATGTTTTTGATTATTTATAGCCTATATAAATCGAAGGATAGCTTTTGTTAACAGTATTAATTTGTTAGTATTTTATTGGTATTTTTAAAATATTGCAGTTAGAGTTTATGTTAACATTGTTTTTTGAACTGTATATTTTATTTATTATATTTTACATATTTTTTTGTATTGCATTTTAATATCTATTTCAGTTTTAGATCTGTGTTTATTTTTATTTACCTATACAAACAATTATATGTAGGACAAAACAATAAATAAATAAATATGCAAATATATAAATAAATGAATAAATAAACATAAAATTCCTGCATAAATAAAACAATTGAAAAATAAATATGCAAATAAATAAATAAATGAATGAATATATACACAAATTCCTGCATAAATAAAACAATAAATAAATAAATAGGCAAATAGATAAATAAATGTATATATAAATCTACAAATCCCTGCATAAATAAAACAATAAATAAATAAATAGGCAAATAAATAAATAAATGAATAAACATATACACAAATTCCTGCATCATTCATTTCTTTTCTTTTCGGCTTAATCCCTTTATTAATCTGAGGTCGCCACAGCGGAATGAACTGCCAACTCATCCAGCATACGTTTTACGCAGCAGATGCCCTTCCAGCCACAACCCATCTCTGGGTAACATCCATACACACACATTCACACTCATACACTACGGACAATTTAGCTTACCCAATTCACCTGTACCGCATGTCTTTGGATTGTGGGGGAAACCGGAGCACCTGGAGGAAACCCACGGGAACACGGCGAGAACATGCAAACTCCACACAGAAACGCCAACTGACCCACCTGAGGCTCAAACCAGATATCTTCTTGCTTTGAGGCGACAGCACTACCTACTGCGCCACCGCATCGCCCTATTCCTGCATAACTAAAACAATAAATAAATAAATCTGCAAATAAATAAATAAATAAATGAAATTCCTGCATAAATAAAACAATAAATAAATAAATACGCAAATAATTAAATAAGGCGACGCAGTGGCGCAGTAGGTAGTTTATTCTGCTGTGACGACCCCGGATTAATATAGGGACTAAATGAACGAATAATTAAATAAATGAATAAATAAATACAAAAAGTCCTGCATAAATAAAACAATAAATAATAAATAAATAAATGTATATATAAATATACTAATTCCTGCATAAATAAAACAATATATAATTAAATACGCAAAAAATAAATAAAAGAATAAATAAATACACAAATTGTAAAAATGAAGAAATATATACATAAATTCCTGCATAAATAAAACAATAAAAAAAATAAATATGGGAATAAATAAATATGCGAATAAATAAATACACAAATTCTTGCATAAATAAAACAATAAATGAATAATTACGCAAATAAATAAATAAATGAATTAATAAATACATAAATTACTGTATAAATAAAACAATATATGAATAAATACACAAATAAATAAATAAATGAATTAATAAATACACAAATTCTTGGATAAATAAAACAATAAATGAATAAATACGCAAATAAATAAATAAATGAATTAATAAATACACAAATTACTGTATAAATTAAATAACAAATAAATAAATAAGCAAATAAATGAATAAATATTTACACAAATTCCTGCACAAATAAAACTATAAATGAATAAATACGCAATTAAATAAATAAATAAATGTACATATAAATCTACAAATTCATGCATAAATAAAACAATAAATAAATATTTAAATAAATAAATCAATGAATAAATAAATACAAAAATTCCTGCATAAATAAAACAATAAATAAATAAATAAATGAATAAATACACAAAAGAATTAATAAATAAATACACAAATTCCTGCATAAATAAATAAATAAATAAATATGCAAATAAATAAATAAATGAATAAATATATACACAAATTCCTGCATAAATAAAACAAAAAACGAATAAATATGCAAAAAAAAAAAAAAAAAAAAAAAAAAAAAAAATATATATATATATATATATATATATATATATATATATATATATATATATATATATATATATATATATATATATATATATATATATATATATATATATAAATTCCTGCATAAATAAAACAATAAATAAATAAATAAATCTGCAAATAAATGTATATATAAATCTACAAATTCCTGCAAATATAAAACAATAAATAAATAAATATGCAAATAAGTAAATAAATGAATAAAATACACAAATTCCTGCATAAATAAAACAATAAATAAATAAATATGCAAATAAATAAATAAACGTATATATAAATCTACAAATTCCTGCATAAATAAAACAATAAATAGATGAATATGCAAATAAATAAATAAACGCATATATAAATCTACAAATTCCTGCAAATATAAAACAATAAATAAATAAATATGCAAATAAGTAAATAAATGAATAAAATACACAAATTCCTGCATAAATAAAACAATAAATAGGTGAATATGCAAATAAATAAATAAACGCATATATAAATCTACAAATTCCTGCATAAATGAATGTATAAATAATTAGTAGTGTGAAAGGGGGAAAAATCTACTTTCAGTTTAGCATTTTCTTCCCCCAACAGCTGTGTAATTTATTTATTTATTAATCTGCCCGCACTATTTAAATATTTATTTATGCAGGAATTTGGGTTTTTTGTTATATATTATTTATTTATTTGCATATTTATTTATTGTTTTATTTATGCAGGAATTTGTGGATTTATTAATTAATTAATTAATTAATTTGCATATTTATTTATCTATTTATTTATTATTTACGCAGGAATTTGTGGATTTATTAATGAATTTATTTATTTATTTGCATATTTATTTATTTTTTATTTATGCAGGTTTTGTCTTCCATACAATTCAGTTAGCTTGTCAGGAAAGGAAAAAAATTGTCATATATATACATAGTTGATGTCAGAATTATTAGCCCCTCTGTTTATTTTTTCCCCAATTTTTGTTTAACGGAGAGAAGATTTTCTCAACACATTTCTAATCATAATAGTTTTAATAACTGATTTATTTTATCTTTGCCATGATAACAGTAAATAATATTTGACTAGATATTTTTCAAGACACTTCTATACAGCTTAAAGTGACATTTAAAGGTTTAACTAGGTTAATTAGGTTAACTATGCAGGTTAGAGCAATTAGACAAGTTATTGTATAAAATGGTTTGTTCTGTAGACTATAAAATATAGCTTAAAGGGGCTAATAATTCTGACCTTAAAATGGTGTTTAAAAAAATCAAAACTGCTTTTATTCTAGCCAAAATAAAACAAATAAGACTTTCTCCAGAAGAAAAAATATTATCAGACACACTGTGAAAATTTCCCTGCTCTGTTAAACATCATTTGGGAAATATTTAAAAAAAAATTCAAAGGAGAGCTAATAATTCTGACTTCAACTGTATATATACATACACAGACACACACACACACACACACACACACACACACACACACACACACACACACACACACACACACACACACACACACACACACACACACACACACACACACACACACACACACACACACACACATAGTTTATTCATTTTATTTTTTATTTTAATTAATTTATTTTAATAATTTCAGTTTTGTTGTATAAAATATGTTGAAAAGATTTTTCAAATTTTCAAACTTTAACTTTAATAAATAAATAAAAAATATTAATTGAATTATAGTTTAGTTAACAGTATTCATTCATTCATTTTCTTTCGGCTTAGTCTCTTTATTCCTCAGGGATCGTATCCAGCATATGTTTTGTTGTTGTTGTTTTTTTTAATTGGTTTTAAAAACAATAGATTGCAGAAACTTAGAACATTAAAAATTTTTAGAATGTTGTTACAATTTGCACAATAAAGTTTAAGAGAGAAAGAAGAAGAAAAATGAAACCTATAAATTAAATAAAGTAAATACAAAATAATAAAAAAGAGACCAGAAGAGAAATTATATATATATTATATAGTTATACATTAAAAACCATTTTCGACTTTTTGTTTTTTATATAGTCCATTAAAAAATAGCCAGAATTGGATTTTTTCCCAAAAATGTACACTTGTGAATAAAAAACTTGACCATGATAATAAAAATATGTACTGTGTACTGAATGCGAGATTTAGAGTTGCAATAAAAGAACATTATGTTAAAGGTATTTAAACAAATATCAGCCTTTGTCTTTTCTGAAGGACAGATACATAGTTCCGTCTAAAATAGTTTCACACAAGTTCATTCACAAAAAAAGATCCACAATAGTTTCTTCCAAGTCACAAAATGTACGTTTGTTTTCAATATCTAGCATTTATTTGCTAAGTAAAATATTACAAACATAGCATCTATGTTATCCTGCATATGTTTTACACAGCGGATGCCCTTCCAGCTGCAACCCAGTAGCCTACTGGGAAAGTTTTATTATCAAATATGCTGAACATAACTAATATTAACAATGTATTAATATTAGTTATTATTATTATTATTATTATTAAATCAAATCAAATCACTTTTATTTTTATATTATTAATATTAGTTATTATTATTATTAATATTATCTTACTTAAGCCTAATATGTAGTGATATCAATCACTTTGTAGTGTGCACTACTGCAAGTGTCCTCACACGCCCACTTAAGCACTTCCTGTAATGTGAGCGCGTCTCAAGCGCGTTCACGCGAGATGCGCGTGCATCAGAAAAGGACGGGCTTAATCTGGGAATAAAACTGGAGTTGCGTATTTGCCGATTTGACCGAACAGAGGACCGTGCATCCCTAAAACCTGTCTCCATAATAGAGATTCCACAGGACTGCACATATAGGAGGGATGTTGTGACTAGGAAATATTTAATTGCACATTCTCAAATAGTTACTAAAGGCTGCATTTTCAGTTAAATTGAAGTATGGGTCTGCAGAGCGTGTTCCGCGCGGTGATCATGGGGGCCCCGGGCTCCGGGAAGGGGACCGTGTCAAGCCGGATAGCGCAGAGTTTCGGCCTGAAGCATCTTTCAAGTGGAGACATGCTGAGGGCCAATATCGAGGCCAAGACAGGTAAGACAAGTTCAGCACTTTCTAGTGTACTTACAAGAACGACTATTCATCCGAGCAGTAACGTTTATTCGCTGCAAAAGTACTCTAACTTCCTTAACGCAGGTTAAGGTGATTAAACTGGCTCTAAAACGTAAGAAACCTAATATTATGTTCTGCAGGATATATATTTACACGTTTCTCATCACTTGAAGCGAGTCCAAACTTTGGCTGCGTCTCAACACGTCGTCAGCGTTCTATGTAGACACTATATAGACAGCAGTTTTTGGAGCGATTTTTCGAGTGAGCACGAATACGTGTGGTGTTCAAAAATGGATGTAAGCAGGTCGCTGGGTTTGTAGACGCAGTTTTTTTCACATTCTTTGTTTGAAAATGCACGAAAGAGTTAACAAAGAAACGGATATTTATTTCCACGCCCGCCTTGTGTGACATCGAGCATTTCTTCTTCTGCTGATGTAAACACGGTCTGGAAAAAGCATTAGCTACAGTCTTGACTAATGTGAACTCGGGCGTTTGTGTTATTGCTCTTTCCGAAAAGTCAAATATTCGTGCTTTAATTTGGGTTGTTGCTTTTAAGGGTGATGTGTTGCGTCCTGCATATCAAACGAGACAGAAACCTGATGAGTTACTACAAATGAACTGACTCCAAATCACACCGAAACCCAAGTCTGCGTTTCATAGTAAATTGTTGGGAATGCTCCAACATTCCGATATTTGCAGGATTATACTGTATATATTAGTGGAGGATTACAGAATTCCTCTGAACTCTGTTTATTTTTGTACTAGCTGAGATGAAAAACAGCTTGTTTGCGAACTCCAAATGTCTGCCAGATGCTGTGACAGACAGCTGTGTGATTCATCAGCATCAGTTCACTTTTACCTTCCACCACAGTGAGGCTAACATGAAACAAATGACCGACTAGTTCATTTGAATTTATGACTTTATATTATTTCAAATGCATTCATTTAAGTAGAAGACTTTATAAAAAATAAAATGTTTTTACTTCAATTGTCTAAAACTCAGTAAAGGTTTTGGCTCGTGTTATATGTGCAAACAAAAATGTATTATTATTATTATTATTAGCATTATTATTATTTTTTATTACTATTATTATAACCTTTATTTTACCAGGACAGACACACTGAGATTAAAAATCTCTTTTTCAAGAGCGTCCTGGCCAAGATTAGGCATTATACATGTCACATGGGTCTGACAAACAAAAACAATTAACAGGTAACATGAATCACACATTGATAAACAAACTATTCAAAACATCTACAGGCCTGTTTCAATTTCTAAATCATTTATACTCTTTTTAAAAGCATTTAGTAAAATTAATGCTTTAAACTGCAACTTGTAGATTATTCCATGCACAAGGTGCTGCGTATTTAAAAACCTTTTTCCCATCTCAGTCCGCATTTTAGGAACAGACAGTAAATAAATGTCCTGTGACCGAAGGCCATAGTTAAGGACAGGCTTGTTACAAATGTAATTCTGTACAAATGTAAATAAAATGAGGTGTTAACAGATGATAAATGTTATAAATTGCATGCAATTTTAAATCAGCTTTTAAGTATGTTGCAAATTCCTACAGGTTTATTATTTATTTATTGATTTTTTAATTAAATGTTTGGTCAACCCATTGCAATATGCATTTCTTTTGTGGTCAGTATGGTAAGATATAATAATGTTTTTAAAATAAGTTTCATACACTCAAAAATATAGTAAAAACACTAATAATTTGAAATGATTTCCAAATTGAAAGTATCTTTTTTTATTTTGAATATATTTTAAAATATTATGTGTTTGTTTTGGTAAAGCACAATTTTTACTGCGTCTTTCAGTATCAAATGATCTCACTGTAATATAATTCTCAAATGTTAATATACTTTTTACTAAACATCTATTTTTACATTTCATTATAAAATGTTACTAATGACCAATGGTCTGTTCTGCACTTGGGCAGATTTGGGTCTCCTGATGAAGTCATGCATTGATCAGGGTCAGTTGGTTCCTGATGATGTCATCTCTCGCCTCATCCTGTCCAGTCTGAGGGGTCTGGAGAAGACCAGCTGGCTACTGGACGGTAAGACTCTCTCACCCCAACAAACATGCTCTTCTTAAGGGCAGACAAACCACTGCTTTTATATATGTTCGATACGAGATTTTGAGCTTTTTGAATGTTCATACGTTTATTTATGTATTGTCTTATTTTGCAGAGACAGTTTACATTAAGTAACATCGCTGCAAATGGACCAGAATTAGCCAATAGGCTATTTTTCATACATGATTTGTCTGAATATATACTACACATTTAGTCTACGAAAACTTTTGTTGTTGTTGTTGCTATTCTTATTATTAATAATTGATTTTTTTATTAATTGAATTAATTTTATGTCTGCTTACAGTATTTTCACAATTATGGGGAGATAAAAAAAGATTCTTAAAATCTTCTTGGAAAACACTTGAATTTGATAAGTAAGAAAACAAAACAAAAAATCTGTATTTCGAATATTTTTGTGCTACAAATGTATGAAAATGAGCAAATATTTAATTAAAAAATGTCTCATTTGCATTAAGAAAACTGGTGAATTTAAACATTTATTATGCTTAAACATTTATTAAAACAGTAAACAACTGAGGAAGCATTTTGTATAGCCATTCTTTTACTTTCGCTGTAACATCTACAATAAATAAATACATATCCATAACACCTAAATCATTCAAATGTAAAAAGCTACTTAAAACAACAATGTTTTTAAATGAATGTAATCAATAAACTAGGGACAATATGATAATAACTATTAATTCATTATTTTTACCCATTCCCCAGCAGGGTCTTACCTTTAAAGAACAGTTACAATATCTGAAACGTCTGTATAATTTTTGGGTGTGCTACTCCTGTAGCAGTCTTACTGACGAACTGCGTAGTTTATTGAGTATCGGCCCTCACTGTGAGCCTCTGTCCCGGCAGGGTTTCCTCGTACCGTGGCTCAGGCTGAGGCTCTGGACTGTGTATATGATGTGGACTCTGTAATCAACCTGGACGTGCCTTTCCAGACTATCAGAGAGCGGCTGACATCTCGCTGGGTGCATCTTCCCAGTGGCAGGGTCTATAATATAGACTTCAACCCACCCAAGAAACCTGTGAGTGCATGTTTACAAACCTGTTTTTTTACACTACTTTTGGATACTGCTAATTAAATGGAAAATCAAAAGATGGTTATGAAAGTTTGTTTCTGCTATGCAATAATTAAAGACTTTTTCTGCACTGTAAAATTCTGCAGTGTAAAAAATGTCCATAATTTTAATGGTAAAAAAAACTGTAAAAATGCTACAGTAAAAATCTGTAACCTGATTAACAGTAAGTTTCCTTAATAATATATACGGTGAGTAACCGTCATTAATTGTCCAAGAATTCACTGAATGACACTTCACTTTTTGTCTTTTTGTTGACATTACTATGGTTCGTTTTAGATTTTTTAGTTATTCACATAAAGGCTGCACAAAATACCTCATTTCAGGATCGATACTGCAATGTGCGAATCTTTAATAGTCACATCGCAGGATCAGCAATGTCAAGTTGGACTTACAATTAACCAGAAAACACAGTTCACAACATGCAATTTCTGGAGTCACTGCAAAGTTTAACTTTAATTTAATAATATAAAAATTATAATGTAAAAAACTATATTAAAAAAAGGGAATTTAAACCGTTTAGACACAGAAAAAATGATAAAGTTTGCCGCTTTAATGAAGATTAATTGTGTTTAGTTATTTATATTTTCATATTGCAATATATATCGCAGAAAAACAAAATATTCCCAATGCTAGTTTTTTTTCCAGTATCGTGCAGCCCTAACTGACATTAAAGTTTTATGTTACATCTAATGTTTATAAATAATATTTATTGCATTACTTTAATTTATGTGTGTGTGTTACCATGATGGTGTTAGTAGTTGTGTTGTTTGTGATGAGCTTTGATTATGACCTTCTCATTTACACCAGCTTATGGTTGGGCTTTTGTCCATGTCACAAAGTTAAGTTGTGTAGATGTTACTACTTCAAAACATTGGTGTAATTGACAAATAAGTATGAAATACGGTAATATACCGTAAAATGTAGAAATTCATTTTACAAATTTATGTTTTATAGGTTTAACAGATTTTACATTTAATTGATTTAATTTCATATCATGCAATTCTGAATTTATATTTTTTACAAAGTTCTGATTTACGTCTTGCAGTTTCGGGTTTGTATTTTGCAATTCTGATTTTTATTCCTCATAATTCAGAGTTTGTATCTTGCATTTTAAATAAAATTCTCACAATTCTGAGTTCACATCTTAAATGTTTGAATTGATTTCTCCAAATGGTTTTTATGTAAAAAATTTTTTTCTTGAAATTCAAAGTTAATGTGTTGCATGTTAATGTGTTACTCCTTATTTATTAGCAATTCAGATTTTAATTTCAGATTTTTGACTTTATTCTTTGCAATTTGGAATACAATAAAGAGCTGCAAGACGTAAATTAAGAACTGCGTGAAATATTCAGAATTGTATCTTTATTTATTTAATGTCTTAGAATTCTTCAATTCTCAGAAATGATACAAAGCTCAGTAGTTTCAGAGTAGGACAGTCCAATGAAATGAAAAATTCTGAGATACAAAGTTATAATTTTGCGAAAAGAAATAAAAAATGATATGTTGTTTTGCAATTGCAAGAAGGAAATTTTGAATAATGGGACAAAAATTTGCAATTACACTGTTTTTGTTTTATTTAAAGAAAAAACTGCAGTCCTCTTCCATAAAAAAATAGACATTTCTGCTTTACAGAGGAATGAGTTTTGTGGAAAGACATGGTTTATAATTAGTTTAATTAGCATAAAGAAAAGGTGTGTTTGCACTAAAAGACTATCATTATCCTTGACCTGGTAAATCTGGATTTTTAGGGGGGTTTTAAAATTATGCACGCAAGAATGGTGCGAGTGAATTTACCCAGAATGCCTAAAACAAGTGATAACGAGTACATATTATAATTAAAATAAATATACTATCAAAGAAAATACCCAAGTGTGAAACGAACGTCATGTTTGTTTTAGCATTTTATTGCAATTAAATGTATACATCATACATGTATACAACATTCAATGTAACGAGTTTATATAGCATAAAATATTGTCATTTCAAGAGTCATTTGATGAAACATACTAAAATACACCACTTATGATCACAGTGAAGACCCTAAATATTTATTCTCATTTTTAATAGTTATACTTCACCAGTATCTTTCAAAACAATGTTTATTACCACACAATTATTCTTAATAACTACTTTTGTTTAAAGGATGATATGTACGCGTGTGTTAAACCTGTAAGGAGTTAAGAGTGTGGTGAAAGTAGGTCATGGCGTTTCACAACCTGACAGATAAGACCGATTCTGTTTGCTGAGGAATTTGTTAAAGGAACTTTGCTCTCATGTGTGCAATAAAACTGGAGCATGTTGAGGAGTTCCTGTGCATTAATTAAACACTGCCAGAGGGAAGATGAAACTCTAGGATTAAATATTTGCATAAATGTTGCTTAAAGTAGAACTATTACGTCCTTTTTACAAGATGTAATATCAATTCCAGCAGTCTTCAGAATGTTTCAGCTTAAAATACCTCAAAGATTATTTATTACAGTGTACTGTAAATGATGAAAGCTAAAACGTGCTGTTTTGTGCGTGTTCCTTTAAATTCAAATGAGCTGCTGCTCCCCGCCCCTTTCCCAAAGGAGGGAGGAGCATTTACAGCCTCTGCTTCAGATACTCCAATTTTAGCTTGGAGACCAGATCTAATATGATTTATTTCAGTAGAACTAGTAGCTATTCTGTTATTACTAGTTACAGATTTCAGATTTTTGTGTTGCACATGCTTATATACTAGTAGTTATTTTTTTTTGGTATATACTTATTTCTTTACTATTCATATATTTTGGCTTGTACTAGGGATGCACCAATTTTCGTGCAATTATCGATAACACTTAAGATTTGGAGGCAGATAACTGATATATTAGCCGATAAATATAAATATTTCAAAATGTTATATTTTTATACAGTAAACAACTTTACACTCTTTCAAACATATCTAAAGTGATAAGGAATATGGTTTCTTACAAAGTTATTAACGTACAGCAATATCACAGAAAGAAAGGACAGACTTTGAAGGAATAAACAATGTGAGGAAAGCTCCTTTATAGTGCACTGGACATGTCTGAACAAGGTCAACCTGCGCATGCACGAGGCAGGCAGTTCTGTAAAATCACATAATCTATCGGTTTAAAGATATCGGCCTAGTTTTGTTATCGGGCTAAGAACGATAACATCAAAAAAAGCATTTATTGGCTGATATCGATATGGCCTGCCGATATATCGTGCATCCCTAGCTTGTACTTATATTTACCATTATATATTAGTACTTTTTTGTATATATTAGTACTTTTTTGTTCATTTAAACTCTAGTAATTATTAAGTACATTCTGAGTACGTTTAACGATGAGACGTTAAACCGAGGTCCTGACTCTCTGTGGTCGTTAAAAATCCCAGGATGTCCTTCGAAATGAGTAGGGGTTTAAAAGTATGGCCTCTGTCCATCATGGCCTTCTAATCATCCCCATACCATAATTGGCTTCATCACTTTGTCTCCTCTCCACCAATCAGCTGGTGTGTGTCTGGCGCAATATGGCTGCCATCGCGTCATCCAGGTGGATGCTGCACACTGGTAATGGATGAGGAGATTCCCCCCAATGTGTAAAGGGCTTTGAGTGTCCAGAAAAGCACTAGATAAATTTAAGGAACTATTATTATTATTATAGTTTTAATTTATTACATTCTAGTATTTTTTTCATTAGTTACTAGTTCTTATTTATTACATATTAATAGTTGTTTGTTAGGTACTACTTATTTATATACAGATTATTAACTGCTAGTACATTTTCATTTAATATTATTTATTTATTTTACATGAATACATATACTAAAAGCTATTTAATACAAGCCAGTATTTTTTTATTAGATACTAGTACTGATTTGTTAGCTACTAGTACTAAAGACTATAGAATACACAAGACATGTCACTCGTATTGTTTTGAATGGAGAAAGGTGTAACGGTCAACATGGCGAATGAAGCCTGCCTTCTAGTACAGGAGCCAATCGTCGATCGCTAAATGGCGAATAAAGGCCGCCTTCTAGTACAGGAGCCAATCGTCGATCGCTAAATGGCGAATAAAGGCCGCCTTCTAGTACAGGAGCCAATCGTCGATCGCTAAATGGCGAATAAAGGCCGCCTTTTAGTACAGGAGCCAATCGTCAATCGCTAAATGGCGAATAAAGGCCGCCTTCTAGTACAGGAGCCAATCGTCGATCGCTAAATGGCGAATAAAGGCCGCCTTCTAGTACAGGAGCCAATCGTGGATCGCTAAATGGCGAATAAAGGCCGCCTTCTAGTACAGGAGCCAATCGTCAATCGCTAAATGGCAAATAAAGGCCGCCTTCTAGTACAGGAGCCAATCATCGATTGGTATAGACTGACAATACTCCAGGGGAGGGGCTTGGACCAGACATGAGTTTCTGCAGATTTTGAAAATGAAACTAAAGAGACAGATGTTGTTTAATTTTATTGGTGATTCCTAAAATGAAATTCAATCATGAGCTTGGCAAGCAGTTTTGGAGAATTTGATGTTTCCTCGTTCAGACAGAATGGCCAAGCGTACTGCCCGAGAGGCATTTCAAAGATGGCCGCAGAGTGAAATGACTTGTCTTAAAGGGACTTTGCTAGTACTTATTGAAAATTGGAAAAAAAACACAAATTGAAAGACAAACATTCTGAGAAGTCATACCATTACTCAAGTACATATATAATTAATGAATGGTATTTAATGAATAAGTGTAAATCTAATCATAAATAAGTTGTTTGTACCTAACGAATAAGTACTAGTAGATAATGAATAAAGGACTAGAACTTCATGGAAAAAATACTAGTATAAAATGAACGTAAAACTTAACAATAAGGTCCAGTTTGTTTGTGTTAGTCATTGTACTTACAACACATTTATTACAGTATTTATTCATCTTTTTTAACGTTTCTTAGTGGCAATAAAATCGTTTATTGTTAGTTCTTAACTCCGTAACTAATGCTACCAAGTACAACTTTAGATTTTAGTGATGCATTAGTAAATGTAAAATGTAACTAAATGTAATATATGTATGGAATGGAACTAAATGGTGGATGTAACTTTAAATGTTGTACAAATCCTGTTTGCTCTTAGTTCATGTTAGTAAATTATTAAATTAATAAATACAATAAATAATGGAGGGTGGGCGATGGCGCAGTGGGTAGCACTGTCGCCTCACAGCAAGAATGCGCCTGTTTCGAGCCTTGGCTGGGTCAGTTGGCATTTCTGTGTGGAGTTTGCATGTTCTCCCCGTGTTCGCGTGGGTTTCCTCCGGGTGCTCCGGTTTCCCGCACAAGTCCAAAGACATGCGCTATAGGTGAATTGAATAAACTAAATTGCCCATAGTGTATGTGTGTGAATGGGAGTGTATGGGTGTTTCCCAGTGATGGGTTGCAGCCGGAAGGGCATCCGCTGTGTAAAACATATGCTGGATAAATTGGCGGTTCATTCTGCTGTGGCGACCCCAGATTAATAAAGGGACTAAGCCGAAAAGAAAATGAATGAATGAATAATGGAACCATATTGTTAAGTGTGATAATTAAATACTAGTAGTGTGAAAGTTTTTAGAATTAAATATTAAAATGACTTGCCTTACACAGTGTCCAACCGACATACGACGCAGCACTGCGACAGGTGATAAAATGCATCTTTTCCATGTTAAAAGGAGTTTTTTGTCCTAACCATTTGTGACGGCGATGTGCAAAACTTCTGTTTTAGAAATGCTTTCTATTGCTACGACGTCGTAGCACAACTACAGCATAAATACTACTATGACATTTATCACCACAGGTACTGATTATGTGCTTTATTCAGTGTTAAATGCTCCCAATGTGAGTTTAAATATCATTTTACATGACATTTATTGCCATACTGAAAGAAGCAGCAGACTGTTCACCTCAGATCTTAAAAATAAAATAACTAGCAGACGGTTTGAAAATGAACTAGCACAATACTGGAGTTCGGTACCAATCGATACTGAAATTGTAAAGATTTCCCGCTAACCTTTGAGCGCTACTAAGCACGTTCTTAAACATCGCTGATTTGCTGTTGTGCTCACGTGCTCAACAAAAATAACTGTGATTGGCCGTGATGGTCATCAGTTCACCAAACTCAGCGCTGTTTACTGAGTGTAACCACAGATACAGAGACACAGAGAGAGCGTTTTAAAGCCGCTAAACAACGTGACTTTGAAACACTCCAGTGTCTCTGTATCTGTGGTTACACTCAGTAAACAGCGGTGAGTTTGGTGAACTGATAACCTTCACGGGCAATCACTGTCAAATATGCGTGTTTAAGAAAGCGCTCAACAGCGCTCAAATGTCAGCGGGAAATGGATGTTTTTAAAACTTCAGTATCGATTGTTACCAAATTCCAGTATCGTGACAACCCTAGTCTGAACTGAGACTCATTGCAAACGAACAACATCAGTGACTTAGTAGCCTATTAATAAAGAGGTTTAGTATCCAATAATTAGATTAAAAGCCTTTATCATTTCATTAGGAGTGCAGTGGCTGCTATTTCATCTTAATATGAGCCTTTAAACAAACTGCTTTGCTGTATGGAAGATGATATAAAACTGTTATTTGTCTTTTGAGCTGCAAACCTTTACATTTTTGTCATATTTGCAAGACCTCTCAAGACCTCTCAAGCAGTTCTGTGTGTGTTCAACTAATAGAGAAGCAGCCAAGTGTGAAAGAGTGTTTGCAGTGTTTGCGCAAATACAGTTCAAGCTTATGTCAACACCAAGCTGTGTGTCTGAAGGTCACCTGCATTTAGCTTTGCAATTCACCGCTGACTAATATTCGATATATACTGTATAAACTCTTGAAGAACCATTGCTGTGGTGTTTATATAGGACATTTGAAAGTTTTAGCTCTTAAAGTGATAGTTGACCCAAGATTAAAAAATCATTATTCACTCGCCCTTCATTTGTTCTAAACCACTTTAAATTACTTTCTTCTGTTGATCTCAAAAGAAGATATTTTGAAGAATGTTGGATAGTCATTGATATCCATAGTATTTATTTTTCCTACTATGGAAAAAATGGTTACCGGTTTCTGACATTCTTTAAAATATCTTCTTTTGTGTCTCAATGTGGTTTGTAACCACTGGAAGGTGAGTAAAGGGAGAGTAAATGTTCATTTTTGATGCATGTACTGATGATAATGAGTGTCGTGTTTTGTGCTCAGGGTCTTGATGATGTAACAGGAGAGCCGCTGGTTCAAAGAGACGATGACAGTCCTGAAACTGTGTCCAGGAGACTGAAGGACTACGAGAGACAAACACAGCCAGTTCTGGAGTATTACAGGTATTTATAGTTTGTGATTCTAGACTGTTTTTTTTTTACAGAGGGAACCAGAAATAAGATATTTAGCTGAGCGTTCATGCTGCTCCTTTTGAGTGACATAAACAAATTCCAAACTTAATACAGTGAGTGCAGAATTATTAGGCAAGTTGTATTTTTGAGGATTCATTTTATTATTGAACAACAACCATGTTCTCAATGAACCCAAAAAACTCATTAATATCAAAGCTGAATATTTTTGGAAGTAGTTTTTAGTTTGTTTTTAGTTTGAGCTATTTTAGGAGGATATCTGTGTGTGCAGGTGACTATTACTGTGCATAATTATTAGGCAACTTAACAAAAAACAAATATATACCCATTTTAATTATTTATTTTCACCAGTGAAACCAATATAACATCTCAACATTCACAAATATACATTTCTGACATTCAAAAACAAAACAAAAACAAATCAGTGACCAATATAGCCACCTTTCTTTGCAAGGACACTCAAAAGCCTGCCATCCATGGATTCTGTCAGTGTTTTGATCTGTTCACCATCAACGTTGCGTGCAGCAGCAACCAGAGCCTCCCAGACACTGTTCAGAGAGGTGTACTGTTTTCCCTCGTTGTAAATCTCACATTTGATGATGGATCACAGGTTCTCTATGGGGTTCAGATCAGGTGAACAAGGACGCCATGTCATTAGTTTTTCTTCTTTTAGACCCTTTCTTGCCAGCCACGCTGTGGAGTACTTGAACGCGTGTGATGGAGCATTGTCCTGCATGAAAATCACGTTTTTCTTGAAGGATGCAGACTTCTTCCTGTACCACTGCTTGAAGGTGTCTTCCAGAAACTGGCAGTAGGACTGGGAGTTGAGCTTGACTCCATCCTCAACCCGAAAAGGCCCCACAATCTCAGCTTTGATGAGACCAGCCTAAACCAGTACTCCACCTCCACCTTGCTGGCGTCTGAGTCGGACTGGAGCTCTCTGCCCTTTACCGATCCAGCCACAGGCCCATCCATCTGGCCCATCAAGACTCACTCTCATTTCATCAGTCCATAAAACCTTAGAAAAGTCAGTCTTGAGATATTTCTTGGCCCAGTCTTGACGTTTCAGCTTGTGTATCTTGTTCAGTGGTGGTCGTTTTTCAGCCTTTCTTACCTTGGCCATGTCTCTGAGTATTGCACACCTTGTGCTTTTGGGCACTCCAGTGATGTTGCAGCTCTGAAATATGGCAAAACTGGTGGCAAGTGGCATCTTGGCAGCTGCACGCTTGACTTTTCTCAGTTCATGGACAGTTTATTTTGCACCTTGGTTTTTCCAGACGCTTCTTGCGACCCTGTTGACTATTTTAAATGAAACGCTTGATTGTTCGATGATCACGCTTCAGAAGCTTGGCAATTTTAAGAGTGCTGCATCCCTCTGCAAGATATCTCACTATTTTTGACTTTTCGGAGCCTGTCAAGTCCTTCTTTTGACCCATTTTGCCAAAGGAAAGGAAGTTGCCTAATAATTATGCACACCTGATATAGGGTGTTAATGTCATTAGACCACACCCCTTCTCATTACAGAGATGCACATCACCTAATATGCTTAATTGGTAGTAGGCTTTCGAGCCTATACAGCTTGGAGTAAGACAACATGCATACAGAGGATGATGTGGTCAAAATACTCATTTGCCTAATAATTCTGCACTCCCAGTATATACAATATTTCAAGTCTTTTTAAGCCATGTGTTAGTGTTAACATTACTGGTGTTTTACACACTTTATTATTTTTAGTAGTAGTCATAGACTGCGTCCATTATTGTGCTGGGATAGCGTAGCATCCATTGATTTCAGAATCTCATCTACAGTAGCAGGTTATTCGAGTACTTCTCTCATAATGTTTTTCCAGTACTATAAATTTGTACATACTATTTGGCTGGCATATTGTTTTTAACATACTATATACAGTGGGAGAAAAAGTATTGAACACGTCATGTTTTTTTCTTGGGAATAGTATTTCTAAAGGAGCTGTTAACATGGAATTGAACCAAATTTGGGTAAAAACCCAAACAATACAAATATAACAATAAAACAAAACAAAGGAAATCTGAAAAATTAGTTCTGTGTAATAACAATGAGGAGAAGCACTGAACTATTAAAATGTATTTAATACTTTATATAAAAGGCTTTCTTGGTGATGGCGGCTTAAAGACTCCTCTCATATGGAGATTGAAGTCACATGCATTGCTCAGGTGTGAGTTTTCACAGACTTCAGCAGAGTGTAAAAATCTTGATGGTTCTGTGAGTCGTGTCTATCAAATCTGATCTTTATTTTGTATTTTATATTGGATTCAGCTCAGGCGATTGGCCGGGCCATTCTACAGCTTGATTTTCTTTCTCTGAAAGCATTAGAGAGTTTCCTTGGCTGTGTTTTGGATCATTGTCTTGCTGAAATGTCCACCTTGGTTTCATCTTTATCATTCTGATAATGTTGGACTGAAGCAGCTGATAGTAATTTACAACAATAAAGGGCAGAGGGTTGCTGAAGAACTACTGAGAGATTCCAGTTTCTGTATGGGCTTTTACAGCCTTTTTACACCTCCCTTTCTTCATGTGTTCAATACTTTTTCCTTGCATCATTTCATTTAATACGTATAACTTTATTTGTAAACTAATTAGATGTTTTCTTTGCATATATGGATTTCTTTGGTTGTTATCAAGTCAACAGCACGTTTAGAAATATGTTTTTCTGAAAAAAAGGTGACATGTTGAATACTTATTTCCCCCACTGTAGTATGGAAGTATGCAATTTTGGACAAAGCCATATATTTAGACTTATTCGGTTAAGTTTGGTTGAGCTGAAATAGTAGCATTTATTTATTGGACAATTTGACTTTAAAGTCAGTGTGAACTTGAAGTTGCTGCTGCAGGTTTTTTTTCAGCATGATAATGCATTTTCAACATAAACAGAATATTAAGTAGGGGGCGGGGCTTTATTATTGCGCGTCTCCACTCATCTTTCACTCACAGCAAACTGATGGTTGGAGGGGCGTGGCTAAGTATATTTCGCCATAGGCGTCAAACGGACGTCATTAGAGAAGGAATGTCGTTCCTCAGCAGAAGCAAATGCTCTGATTTTGATTGAAGATTATCAAAACAAACTGGGGTGCGTTTCCCAAACAACGACGTAACTCGCGGCTGAACTATCATAGTGCGATGGATCATTTGGCAAAAGAACAATGTAGCGACGAGTGTTTCCCAAAACCCGTAGTTTCTCTGTCGCAGATCCATCGCTTGAACCACATTAGTTATAACGTAAAACGCCCATAATGATGCTCTAAACGGGGTGAAGTAACTTCTTTAGAGAACCCCATCATTTTTTTGTGCAAATTATATTGTTTTACACAAACACGCATTTAAAATAAAATCCAATATTAGTTTTGGTAAAGACATGCACTCGCTTTCCATAGGCCTATTAATTAAAATATATGTAAATGGCACATATAGGGCCAATGTTTGCTTTACTAATATTATTGAGAAGTTGAACTAAAACATAAAATCATTTACAAAAGCTAACAATATTCTAATATCATATATAAATCATATAAATAAATAAATAAATAATGAGGCTATTTATTATAAATATATTTACTTTAATAATAATATTAATGATGATGATGATTATTATTATTATTATTTAGGATATTGTTTATTTATTTAAAAAAAAATACAATTTGACACATGCAAACCACAGCAGAAAGTTCTAACCAACAGACCCATGTCATATACAGTAGAGATACTTAATAAATAACCCACTATAAAATAAAAGAATTAACGTATGCTATGTTTTTTATTTTCACAAGCTTTGGAGACGTAACATAATTTCCTCTTTTAAATATACCTATAGCTTTCGCCATGAGGCTGTGTTCAAAATTATATCAATGTTTTCAAAGTGCACTGCGAAGGAGACACAATTGTAAACATGAAGATCGCTAAAACTGAACTGTAAAAATACTTTGAAAGCAAATTACACCTAAGAGAGATGACCTTAATGCTTTTTTATTATTAATAATTCCAACTTTGAATGTTAGAATGTTCTAAATGAATAGGGCATAGGGGGGATAAGTGGGAATAGAACACAGCCAGGAACTATGCTTCTAACTACAGCTCCAGAGGTGTCGTTTCAGGTGCTCAAGTTTGCGACGGAGTTTGCGAATGTTCGTTGGAGCGATGGATTTGGGAAACAGCAAATCAACGAACTATGTTTGTAACGACCGAACTTGCGACCTTAGTTGGCTAACGATGGTTTTGGGAAACGCACCCCTGTTTATTCAGTGGATTAACTTGCAAGGATTAATTGTTCACCTAAAGACTAACAATATGTGCCAGCAAAATGTACATATACAGTTGAAGTCAGAATTATTAGCCCCTCTGTTTATTTTACCCCAATTTCTGTTTAATGGAGAGAAGATTTTTTCAACACATTTCTAATCATAATAGTTTTAATAACTCATTTCTTATAATGGATTTATTTTATCTTTGCCATGATGACAGTAAATAATATTTTACTAGAGGTTTTTCATGACACTTCTATACAGCTTAAAGTGACATTTAAAGGCTTAACTAGGTTAATTAGGTTAACTAGGAAGGTTAGGGTCATTAGGCAAATTATTGTATAACGATGGTTTGTTCTGTAGATAGTCGAAAAAAAATAGCTCAAAGGGGCTAATAATTTTGACCTTAAAATTGTTCATAAAAAATTAAAAACTGCTTTTATGCTAGTCGAAATAAAACAAATAAGACTTTCTTCAGAAGAAAAAATATTATCAGACATCCTGTGAAAATTTCCTTGGTCTGTTAAACATAATTTGGGAAATATTTAATAAAAAAAAAAAATCAAAGGGGGGCTAATAATTCTGACTTCAACTGTTTATTGTAAATGTTGATTATGTGCAGACTATAAGTATTAACTTTTCATAAACTCACAAAATCCTTGTAGTTACCCCATAAGCCCACAATTTGGAGAAAATCTGCATTACATAAATTCAGTTGTCATTGCTTTTCCAATGTTGGATCAAAAGAAAGTTCATTTTTAGACATTTTGGGATGATAAAGATAAGAATTGTGCTTTACTAAGAATATCATTTAACATGTTTGAATCACTACATTCTACAATGGTCTCTGCTTCTACTTGAACAGGAGTAAAGGAGTGTTGGAGACTTTTTCAGGAACCGAAACCAACAAAATATGGCCTCACGTTCACACCTTCCTGAGCAGGAAGATCCCAGGACACCAGCAGGCCATGGGGAAAGCCTGATTGACAGAAAACCTCTGACTTTTTTTACACGGTCAGATATGAGCACAACGCACCTCTGTGGCCTCTACTGTATCTGGAGTTACAACACTTACATGATGCTCTGGTTTCATGCCTTTGTGGGACAGTTAGTGCCAAACTGAAGGTTTATGGTCAAACTCGTTTCTAGTCCTAGTCAATCCTGCCATTCTAGACAAACAAAGTAGTTTTTAGTGTTCTAAGAATGTAAAATGAATAACTGACTACAAAATTAATCATTTTTAAGTGCCCATGCTATGAAGTGGCAGATCCGAAACATTCCTGTTTAATATCTACACTGTGAAAATGAGTTGCTGCCTTTATTTTTTAAATCGAATCAAATGAATTTAGAAAAGTGCATTAAAGTTTGGCTTAAAGCATCAAGCTAAATCTTATAGAACTTTAAAATGAAGTAAAATATGATTGCTTAAAGTAACACAAAATGTCTTCATGGGCAATACAAGATTTAACGATGTTTTAAGACATTTTAACCTAAAGAATGTAAGGCAGCAACCTATTTTATTACATTATGTAATGCTACCCAAATCTGTGCAAACTACAGAAAGTGATTGAACAATTCTCAGATGAATGTAGACACAATTATAATAACATTGTGATTTAAAAGAAAAGTATCGTCCATTTTTTTACCACGATGGCCTTTATTAGCGAAAAAAACATTGATTGTATGGGCCGATGTTTCTATCTTAGATTATTTGAATGAACAGTATTAGAGATATTTTTGATATACAAAAATGATGTATTTTTAATTAAGAGACTTTTTTATGATACAATACAAAAATTAACAAAGGGAATGAGATTTTAGAAAATGTGTACTTATTTGTACTGATAATCCACTGTTGTGTGAGTCCTTGGCCACAAAAAATGAAGTGCAAAGCAATGTTTAGTCATTTAATAGTATGGTACAATTTGCAAATCACTGTTTAAATTGTAGTAACTGAAAATCCTGCTTTTGAATAATGGATAAATTATTAAATGCATCTTAAGCAGGTATGAGAGTTTTGTTTATTTCATTTGAAACAACTGCAATAAACACAATGATGCTTGATTCTTTATGTTTTGTTTGTAAATGCTATAAACAGCTCCAGATTTTTGAGAATAAGCAGGGCTGTGCAATATTTATCATCTGCAATTATATGGTAATTGTTTAATTGAGTTTGTCTCTAAAGTATTAAAAAGACTGCAGACGAAGACTATTAGGCTACGTTAACACTGTGAGGCCTAAGCCTGGTTGAGTGATCGGGTGACCTACGTCGCATGTCTTGTGCGTTGTCGTGCATTTATACTTCTGCATGCTGTTTGTGTTGCTCTGCAATAACACTTCTGAAACGCTAGGTGGCAGTGAGGTTTTTATGTTCTTCTTTGTCGAGTTTCTTCGTTGGTGTCTTGTTTTTTTCTGAATGCTACTTTAATGTACAAGTGGCTCAAACTCGCTCATTTGGAGGTGGAACCGGCAGACGTGCAGCAACTTTAATCAAAAGGTAAACAAAAAACAACAGTTTCCATCTGGAACTCCTTTACGGGACTCAACACTTGTAAACACTCGCTCCATCAGGCTCGCGCCGACTAATTACAGAGCTTGCGATACTCGTCATTGCGACGTGTAGTTACATTTTTTGAGAGGTGCGCTTCAGCCACGGCAAGGGCTATGCGACCGCGTGCAGGCTGCACCAGAGCATGCGCGTGCGATTGATGTAGAAGTATAAATCAGCCTTTAGTGCTCACTCAGATCTGATGTTTTTGCACAGCTGTTCACACTGTTGTTATAAATGTGGATAATATCGGATTTACAGTGTGAACAGATCATGGTCTCAGGGGCGTCTCTAATGCCGAGTTCAGACTGCAAGATTTTCAAAGTAGTAGTGTCATGGATGTTTTCACACTGCATGACTATCTGGGGTAGCGTTCTGTCGGTGCTGTGTTTACACTGTAGGATGGATCGGCGACAGGAGAGTTCACACTGCATGACTTTACAATAGGAAGAATCACAGACAACTTTGTCCAAACTACGTCTCACAACCAAACGCGAGAAATGACATGAAAACAACGCGAGGTCATGTAATATATCGTTCGTTATTAACTACATAATGGAAAAAGAAGGCTTTAGAAACTTGTGTTGCTCACCTGGCTTTTGAAGAGAATTAACAATCTCTCCTTAACTTTTTTTTTTTCTCACTTTTCGACCTGATTGTGATATTGATCAGATGACACGTCAAACAGACACAATGCTCCTGCCAAATTTACACATGTTTTTCTCCATTCTCCATTTTCTCCGCTTTTAACTTTTCCCCCAGCCTCCCGCTGGCCTGCAGGCACCCGTACTAGTGAATGCTGCCCTCTCACTGGCTGTAGGTGATCGCTGATGTTATTTTCAATCAGAACACATTTCACACGGCATGATTTGAATCGCAGAGCAGCTCCAGATATCATCGGCGATTCTGTTATAACGCATCCTTGATATTTCACACTGTGTGATTGTTCATGCGTGAACGAGCACCGATTGGCCTGTGATTTTAGGCATTTGTCTGCGATTTCTCAAAACCTGTTGGCAAGTCAAAATCAGGGCTAAAATCATGCAGTCTGAACTCGACATAAGGGGAGAAAAGTTAGGACGATTTTAAGGGCTCACGCCGTTTTGGGGGCCCCAGAGATACTACTGTATTAGAGAAACTGAAATGAAATGTTGCCTACCGGGCCAACGGAAAATTTTTAAAAGAGCATTAACTGGTTATAAGAATTGTCACACAGTTTTGCTTTCATATTTGCTTTTGTCAATGTATTGACTATTTAGATGAAAAATGGGGGAGGGGGGGGGTTACAGATGAATGGTTATTAATGGTTAATGTTTGGTTAATGAGCGCCAGTTGTCATTCAAACAATATTCAAAATGAACAACCTTAATTTTTTTGGTAAAGTATTTGCCCTGTGTGCTATTCTGCTATGCCGCTGAGGAGTAGAGGATGTTTGCAGCATGAACCAGTACAGAATGATGCACGTCGATCAAAAAAATTATGTAAAAGTCACATGATGAATTCCTACATGACCGTTCACACTGCAGTCGGATTCCAAAACATCAGATCTGTATCAGATTTAATACCACATATGAACGTGGCACAAAATGGAATTGAAAAGATCAGATTCCATGCGGTTTGGGCTGTTCGCACTGTCATGACAGAATCAGATGAGTCACACGTGGACAAAAAAAAAAAAATCAGATTCGGGCCACATTTGCCTGCAGTGTGAACGTAGCCTTAGAATGCGGTAAGAATGAACGATAATTCAATGTATAAAATGAATATATTTTTAAAATAATCACTTAAGTCACAATTTTAAAAAAAGTGCTACTTAAGGGTCTAATGAAATTCAAATAAAGTTTTGTTGATGTTAGTATCAGTATTGTTGGTCTTTAGGATATCTATAAGCTAGTGTGCTCCAAAACAGTGACAAATGTGTTTAGAAGATATAAAACTGATATAAACATGTAAAGCTTGTAGTTTGTCACTTCCTAAAAGGATCAACAGTTTTGTTTCTCATCAAATTATGACAAATCAAGTGCTCTCTAGTGTCTCTACATGTCCAACACCCTTCAAGACGTTTTTCATTTGATGTGCTTGAAGTCAACAACTCTCACTGGCAGAACGGTGATAATGCTATTGGCGGTTTTAAAAAAAGGGGAGGAGCTACACTATGTTCCTCCCTCTCATCATGTTTCGGTTGAGATTACGTCAAACATCGAATAAAAATGCACATTTCAAAGCACTTCATGGGACCTTTAATAGCATCCAGCGTATGATTATTGTATGTTATAAAAGAATTAGCTTTTTTTTTTTTTTTTTAAAAAGGTACTATTAAACTTATAGCCAACAAACTAATAAAATACCGTATAAACCATTATGGATAACTCCCAAACTAGTATTGAGATATCTTTTTTTTGTGTCAGTATCGCTTATGGCTAGGGCCAGACGGAATCTGCGGACGTTTTTTGCTATTTCTGCAGAGAATTTTGGTAAAAATCTACGGATTTCTGCGGAATTATTTTAGGAGTATCATAACTAAAACCTTAAAATGTGAAATAAAAAATAATATCTTTTTAACTTTTATTTAATGTTTAAAATGCAAATCCAATTAGATTAACAGTAAATAGTTAACTGTAAGTAAATAAACAGAATTAATGATGGGCTAAAAATCTGCAGAATACTTATGGCTAAACATTCACACTGTATTCCCAAATACATCATCTACAAGAAGAGAAAGCTTGAAAGAAAAATAAAAGAAGTGGAACGTTTTCTTCACCGCAAACATTTCAGTACATTCTCAATCCCATCTTGCACACTTGTGCTCTTACAACACCTTCCTACTGTATATATTAACTTATCGAGCTTGTTAAGATTTACGACCGAAGCCTTTTGTTTTTTTCTTGAGTGGACGTGCTGAGAAAAGCACGTAATGTTCAGATGATCCCGCTTTCCTTTTACAGCCGGTTAGCAGAGCTTTGTCAGTCAAAACAGCCCCTCACCCTAAAACAACAGACTCAGAGAACTAGACAAAACAATAATAAAGTGCTGAGTTATTTTAATCAGTCGCTGCAAAATGAAAGATTTCAAGCAATCGGCAATACTGTGAGACTGACTGATTATATTTGATCTTTTTTAGTAAAGACTTGCACAATGTCATCACATCCATTGTTAAACGTTACACAAATCCTGGGTTTGCTGTAAATGTTCTGTGGGCAGGACAAGCAAGGCAAACTGTACAATTTCGGTACAATTACTGCAATGAAAAGACGTCAGACACTTTTCTTTAATGATAATGAGACAAAAATGGCACCTTTAAAAGTTTTCATTATGGGCATAGAGCATTGTAAACAGCCATTACTTTACTGAACATACTTATTTCAAGATTGATTTTGACCACATAATGAAAGGTAATTGGCTCTAAAAGTTTTCAGGTTAATCATTTCCTCATCCTCATGCTGTTTTAAAGCTGTATTACTTCTTTTTTTTCTGTGTAAAGCACAAAATAGATACTTTTTGGACCATATAATGAAAATGAATTGGGTAGAAAAGTGTTCACCCAAACATGTAAATTCTGACATTATTTCCTCCTCTTTATGTTGGTCTAAACCTGTATCACCTTATTTTCTTTGAAAATAGCTAAATACATAGAGTTTAATCTTTATTTTAGAATTGAATGAAATTCAATGGGGCCCAAAAGATGTTGCTTTTTGTCCCTATTGACTTAGGGGATAGTTCACCCAAACATATTAATTCTGACATTATTCCCACATTCTGGTGTTGTTCTAACCTTGTATTACCTTATTCTCTTGAACATTGCTAAATAAATAGATGATTGAATTATTTTTTGATATTTGAATGAAATTCAATGAGGTCCAAAAGATGTTGTTTTTATCCCCATTAAAGCTGCGGTCACACTAGAGTTTGAGCGGGAGGCGGGATTAAACAAGATGATTAGACATTAATAAAGCGAGCGATTGCTCCATGTTTTAAATTTCTGTGCAGAGAGGTCATGTTTTGATCCTGGACTGGTCTCACGCAGTCAAGTGATGCGATTTCGCAGGTCAGAGTTCACCAAGCTTGAACTTTGCACCACAGCAAAATGCGAAACTCGACGCATGACCCTGCGTTTCCGGTCTGACACATTCGCGTGCGTATGAATGAAAGTCTATGGAGAGGTAAGCCCAGTGTGACCGCGGCTTGACTGGCTAAGGGATAGTTTACCTAAACATGATATTCTGACTTTATTTCCACATTCTTGTGTTGTTCTTAACCCGTATGGGCTGTTTTTCCCCTAGGGAAAGAGCAAAATAGAAAATGAAAGTTAGTGTTGTTTTGGACCTCAGTGACTGACTAAGAGAGAGTTCGCCAGTTGTTATTTTTTCATCCTCATGTTGTTCTAAACATATTTGACTTCATTTACTCAACAGAAAGCTTAAATAGATATTCAAAAGGAGAGTTCCTGCTGTTGACCTTATAATGGGGTCCAAAAAGTCAATGGGGTCCAAAAAGTGTTATACAGAATATACATTTCGTTTGTAATCTTCCTTAGCTATTCTGCATTTGTCACTTATGACTTTAAACATAACGACCTATTATTCTGAAGAAGTGAATGTAAATCTCTTTAAATGGTTTGATTTTCATGACAAACGTTATTGCCATTTTCAATGCAAACTGAGTTTGTACTAGAAGCATACAGATAGCAAAGTGGGTGGTCCTGCCTTGCCTTTGTGTGGTTTCTCTATCAGCAGGAATGCCTGTTATCTGCCGCGTCCATACACTGATAACACATGAAACAGTTCCCAGATAGCAGCTAATGTTGAATGTTCGGTAGACCTCGACTATTACAATCCAGAAGTGGAGATACGAAACATTCAAACTAAATAGAAAAATCCTCTTAAATGTCACTGGTTAAAAATCAACTTAAAAGAAAAAAAAAACAATAATAAAAAGTCTGCTCGTACCACTTTCCTACTTTTGAACTGCAAAACCGATCAGCAACCGAACCGAAATGTAACAAAATATGCACAAAAATATAAGTACAGTTTCCTTAAAATACTTTCTCTTTTAAACAAATATAAAGTGCAGCACACGATCAGGCACGGATACCAAACACAAGTCTTTGAGCACAGCCCTTGTTCTTCTCGTCCCTCCACTCAAAGCTGTTTTCCTATTAAAGTTTGACGACGGATTGAAAGTCTGAGTGTTTTTTCACTGCTAGGTCTCCATCATTTTACATTCGTCCGCTTCTGAACTCTCGTCTTTGGATGCTCGTGGTATATTCACCCAAAGTCCTGCTTCCAAGCAGCGTTTCACATGATATTCTGCCACCTTTGGGGGATGAGAAAAAAAAAATGTTAATACATAACAGACAAAGACGCTTGCGGCACAGAGATCAGTATGAGTATCAAAATACTGTTTCAACCATAAATTTGAGAAGACCTTTTGTTATCATTTACTCTGTGGTAGAAACCTGTATGAATTTCTGTCATGCGTTGAACACAAAAGAAGATACTTTAAAGAATGTCAAAGCTGCTCTTTTACAGTACATTGAACGAAAGTGAATGGGGACCAAAAACTAGTTCAAAATTCTCATTAAATAACTGCTGAAATATTTTCTTTGGTTTTTGAAAGGAGTTTCTTTTGTTCACCCATGGCACATTTACTCTCGTTTCAGGGAGAAACAAACAGACAAAAAGAATGTTTGTCATTCGTTTACACAACAGTTACATACTGGGACCTAAAAATGAAACATATTGAAGAAGGGATTTAAAGTTTCGGTTTTTGAAAGCTATATGGTTTCTGCCTCAGTGTAAACTACTAAAGCACATATTAGTGACTTGATTAGTTACTTTGAAATGTGCATTTTAATTTGATGTTTGACAACGGAAACACGAAGAGAGGGTGGGACAGTGTAGCTCCTCCCTTTTAAAAAAAAAACAGCCAAGTGTTATCACTGCTTTGCCAGTGAGAGTGATTGAACTTAAGCGCATCAAAGGAAAAGCAAATAGGTGCGTTCGACATGAAGCACGGCTGCAGCCGATGATCAACGAGATTAGCCGAGTGCAGGTGGGGGCGGAGTTGAAAACGGAGCCGTCAAGATGGCCACTTCGGGGGCTCAAAGTTGCTGCAGTCATGATTACAGAGCACATGGCGTGATCATTTATTTATTTATTATTGAAATAACAAAAGATATACAGTACAAATAAATAAGAATACAGTCTCTACAAACTATAGTTCATTTTTAAACAATTAGGGAATAATGAATTAAATTTAAGTAGCCTACATAACAAATGCATGAGAAATAAGGGGAAAACCAGAGGGCACATAAAAAGGAAATAAATATCCATGAATAGGATTATTCTGGATAATGAAAGCATTTTTAAAAAAGCACTTTAATCCAAAAATATTTAACAAAATGACTAAAATAAATGAGCTACACTTTAAGTAGAAATTTCCCAGAAAGAGCAGGTACATCAATGACACTTTTAACATTTCTGCATAAATGGCTTGACAGGAAATTAAATATTTTAGATTCATATATTTTTATATTACATATTTTTATATAACTTAATTTGCTAAGAAATCGTCAGGATCAATGATGATAATTATTTTATTACAAGTCTGTAAGAGTAATTTGAGTTCATATTTAGGTTATTTACTAAAATATAACATTTAAATCGTTTATGGAGCTGAATACAGTAGTCTAGTCTGTATAAAAAAGGCAGAATAAACCTGTTCAAACAATCATATAACCAGATTATTTAACAAAAGACGATACTGCAGCAAAATATTTGTAGTCTTTTAATAAGCATGATGTGTACAAGATAGAGAGGGTATGAACAGTTAATTGTTTGTTTTGAAATTTGTGAGACGGAAGTTATCCAATAATAAACGCGAAACACACGTGGTTGTTGTCATGCGGTGAACTCGGCCAATCGTGTTATATTGGTCTCGTCATCTTAGCTCCAGCAGGAGCTCTTCAGATGCTGCACTGACTGAATCAGTCGTCTGATCTCGGAGCGCTGTCGCGTACTTTGTTGCCACATGTGACAGTCACATGATGTCGGCGCAGCATCAATCCGGCAGAAATTTCTAATTGGCATGCACCGCTTTAAGACAGATTTAGATCGATCTGCGCAGCGCTGCATGAAGTCGAACGCACCTGAAGTAAAGTGTCTTGAAAGGGGGTGGGGCATGTCAGACACTAGGAAGGATTTGATTGGTCATGATTTGATGAGAAACTGAAGTATGAGGTGACGTGGAAAAAAAAAAAAAAACGTTGATCCATTTCGGCGGAAGTGACAAACTACAAGCTTTACCTGTTTATCAATTGTAAATCTTCTAATCAACAATGTTGGACTATGGCAACCTATGAGCGCATACACATTGTGTTTCTTTACAAAGTAACATCGCCACCTACTGGCCAGACCAGCATAATACAATGTTTTTAGTTTTATTTTAGGATTATTTTGTTGCTTTTTCACTATTGGGCCAAAATGAATGGTTCGGGTACAGTTCTAGTTGTATTCCCACTTGAGCATGGCACAGTACTGCACGATTACAAACTGCTCAAATAGCCTAAACAATAATTAATGGGGAGCAAATTCAATTAGTAACAAATGATAAATATTTGGGTGTGATGTTGGACAAACGTAAGTGGGACGTATGGACTGACTGTATAAGAAAGCTTCAACAGAGAATGTACTTTTTATAGAAACTATTGTCTCTTAATGTTGACAACACATTGTTGATCATGTTTAGAGTGCTTTTATTGAAAGTACTGCAACATTTTGTGTGATCTGTTGGTATGGAAATACTTCTGAGGCCCAGAAGAGGTCACTGGAGAAGGCGGTAACAACAGCCAGTAAGTTGTTGGGAATAAAACTAAAGAGCATTGATAGTATATACAAAGAAAGAGTATGTCATGATTGTCAGTGATGAGAGACATTCTTTATCATACACCTTCAAATTGTTACCATCAAGTCGACCATATCATGTTGCCAGATGTGTAAGAAATAGGACAAAAGTATCATTTATACCTCAAGCAATTAAGTTTTAAATTCCTCCTCTTTCAGTAGCAGTTGATGGCCAGTAGACTGGATATTTATTTAGAGTAGGGGTACCATGCTACTTTAGGTTTTTAAATGATTTATTTATTTATATAAATGCCAAATGTCAGATGTCTTTGTGAGTGTATGCTGCAAATGAAATTTGTTACCTGGCAACCAGATTCTCCATAGCTAAATATATATAGACATTTAAAAAAAAAAAAAATAAAACCGAATGATCAGTTCATGGTCCATGTTGCGGTTGTACACTACACTTGTATTACAAAAGGCAATGACTGACGCATTTGTATAACACTCCAGAGAATTCTGTTATCAGCACCACCGTGGAAAATGAAACCGAATCCATGCTGACTGATCTGGATCGAATGAATGGAATGGTTAAACTAAAGGAACCACTTGGCTCTATAATGAAAAACAGGCTTTAGGCATGAAACAAAACGTTTCTAGTACATTGTTGTTATGTCCGGTGTTATTTATTTGACCTGAAATCTAAAAATATTTGGATTCATTTAATGCAGACTTGCTGTATTTCAGCATTCATGTCTTTAGAGTAAGATTTTAATAAAGAACAGCTGCGTGGCACTACTTTTGTGCTGTTTATTTTTTGTAATTTCAGAGTTTATAAGTCTCTGATCCTCATTTACTTTGATTATATAAAGAAAAAAGCAGTGTGAAAAATCTTTTGTTATAGGTCTGGAACAAAATGAGCACGAGTGTAAGATATGATTTGAATATATAAATTAACTTTAACTCTCTTTAACCTCAGCGGTATAATCTGCAGGACAGAAGAGGGATTTTAGGTCAGCATGAATGCAGCGCTCATCAGATTAAAGACGTTATGCAATTCTTCCTGTGCCCTTTGGCTCTCATTGACTGTCTGTGTGTGTGTGTGTCAGGTTCAGTGCATGTGCTCTCTGTGGTGACAAGTAAAAGTGCTGGAGGAAGTTAACTCACTCTTTCCCATTCCAAAAACATGAAGAATGAGCTTAACCTCGAGCTGACCCTAAAGCCACAGTGTTTGACTATGCTGCACATTTGATAATGTTAGAACCAGACTTACTGACAGCTTGTGCTAGTATTTTGAAATCTCTAATTTGGATGGTAGAAAAGCTTGTCAGGATTTACAAAAGAGGCCTGAGAGAAAAATGAGCCCGGATACTGTTAGTACTTTTGCTAGTGACATTATTGCATTTGGAATTTGATGGAGTTTACCTTTGAGATGAAAAATATACAGGTGAAGAGTTCATGAACGAATCATAAATGAAATATGATTTACTGGGCTTTGCAGTAGTCAGTTATTAATCATTCAAATGACCAAAATGCCATATCATAACCTATTTTCTGTTTGATTTGATGTGATGTGTGCTGTAGGAGCAAAACAATTGTTAAGCAACCGATATTAATGCCATGAAATAGTACTCAAATCAAAATGAGTAAAGACTACAATCAGAAACTCTTGTTATTAACTCTTGTTATAGTGGCCATTGAGTGAACTGCAGCCTACAAAGTTTGCATTCACGCACATGTAGCAAACAAAAGGAGTCAGTGGTCTTTTTGGTATGGTTAAGTCTGTTGTCCTCACTACTCCGGCATAAGTAAAAACAGCAGAATTCAAAGAGCATAGAATCACCAAGAGGCGACACTCTGTTGCTATTTGGGAAACAGCCACTAAATGCCACTAGTGTCATGGGGCGGCCATTTTGGAATGAAACAGCACGGATAACTAACGTTAGACAGAATGAATTAAAATATTAAGTTAAACAGGAGTTAAAATATTATATATTCATACACCCCCATTGAAAAGCAACATTTTAAACAAGATCTCAATGAAAAGAAAACAATTTCCGAAATGTTGACAAGACTAAGTTTAAGATAACATCCGTTTAACTTAAAAATATCTTAAATTACTATTTTTTGTTTTTGTTTTACTTCAATTAGGGTGATGCAAATGAGTCTACCCCACATCAAAAACTACTTTATCTAGTTTGTATGGCCTCTATAAGTTGTATTTTTGAGGATTCATTTTATTATTGAACAACAACCATGTTCTCAATGAACCCAAAAAAACTCATTAATATCAAAGCTGAATATTTTTGGAAGTAGTTTTTAGTTTGTTTTTAGTTTTAGCTATTTTAGGAGGATATCTGTGTTTGCAGGTGACTATTACTGTGCATAATTATTAGACAACTTAACAAAAAACAAATATATACCCATTTTAATTATTTATTTTCACCAGTGAAACCAATATAACATCTCAACATTTACAAATATACATTTCTGACATTCAAAAACAAAACAAAAACAAATCAGTGACCAATATAGCCACCTTTCTTTGCAAGGACACTCAAAAGCCTGCCATCCATGGATTCTGTCAGTGTTTTGATCTGTTCACCATCAACATTGCGTGCAGCAGCAACCACAGCCTCCCAGACACTGTTCAGAGAGGTGTACTGTTTTCCCTCCTTGTAAATTTCACATTTGATGATGGACCACAGGTTCTCTATAGGGTTCAGACCAGGTGAACAAGGAGGCCATGTCATTAGTTTTTCTTCTTTTAGAGCCTTTCTTGCCAGCCACGCTGTGGAGTACTTGGACGCGTGTGATGGAGCATTGTCCTGCATGAAAATCCTGTTTTTCTTGAAGGATCCAGACTTCTTCCTGTACCACTGCTTGAAGGTGTCTTCCAGAAACTGGCAGTAGGACTGGGAGTTGAGCTTGACTCCATCCTCAACCCGAAAAGGCCCCACAAGCTCTTTGATCTTTGATGATACCAGCCCAAACCAGTACTCCACCTCCACCTTGCTGGCATCTGAGTCGGACTGGAGCTCTCTGCCCTTTACCGATCCAGCCACGGGCCCATCAAGACTCACTCTCATTTCATCAGTCCATAAAACCTTAGAAAAATCAGTCTTGAGATATTTCTTGGCCCAGTCTTGACGTTTCAGCTTGTGTGTCTTGTTCAGTGGTGGTCGTTTTTCAGCCTTTCTTACCTTGGCCATGTCTCTGAGTATTGCACACCTTGTGCTTTTGGGCACTCCAGTGATGTTGCAGCTCTGAAATATGGCAAAACTGGTGGCAAGTGGCATCTTGGCAGCTGCATGCTTGACTTTTCTCAGTTCATGGGCAGTTATTTTGTGCCTTGGTTTTTGGTTTGGTTTTTCCACACGCTTCTTGCGACCCTGTTGACTATTTTGAATGAAACGCTTGATTGTTCGATGATCACGCTTCAGAAGCTTGGCAATTTTAAGAGTGCTGCATCCCTCTGCAAGATATCTCACTATTTTTGACTTTTTGAAGCCTGTCAAGTCCTTCTTTTGACCCATTTTGCCAAAGGAAAGGAAGTTGCCTAATAATTATGCACACCTGACATAGGGTGTTGATGTCATTAGACCACACCCCTTCTCATTACAGAGATGCACATCACCTAATATGCTTAATTGGTAGTAGGCTTTCGAGCCTATACAGCTTGGAGTAAGACAACATGCATAGAGGGGATGATGTGGTCAAAATACTCATTTGCCTAATAATTCTGCACTGCCTGTATGTATGTATGCATGCATGCATATACATATATATATATATATATATATATATATATATATATATACACATACATATATATACATATATATATATATATATATATATATATATATATATATATATATATATATATATATATATATATATATATACATACATATATATATATATATATATATATATATATATATATATATATACATACATATATATATATATATATATATATATACATACATATATATATATATATATATATATATATATATATATATATATATATGTGTGTGTGTGTGTGTATATGTATGTATATATATAATAAATGTAAATAATGTATAATAAATGTAAAAATAATAATAATAATAATAATAATAATAATAATAATAATAATAATAATAATAATAATAATAATAATCGGAATTGGGTCACATTTAACTGGCAGTGTAAACGGGGCCTATGTCGCCTCCCGATGGTAAATGCGGTTACACTCATGGCAGGTATTATTTGGTAGTTTGGTCATTTCTTTCACTAATTTGGCAACAGACAAACGTCATCAGGGAAACGGTTTGAATTTCTGCTTAGTAAAAACACTGTTAGTGTTCCATTTGGGATGACACTACATACATATACTGTGCTGTTGAGTGTGTAACTGCATAAGTACATAGTGGATAAGAGCACAGTGTATAGTGTGCCGTTTGGGACGCAGCTATTCACTTCGGAACGGTTAAACGGTAAACAAAAAAAGTGCAGCATAAAGCACGATGGTATTCGAACACAGCGATTAAGCGTCTGTAAACACAAACTTGCAAAATTTGTTCTTTTGATTTGGAAATAAATAATAAAATTTGGAAATAATGTTAAGATTGTGGAATCCCTAATCAGGGGCCAGATGTTGGAGCCCTGAATTTGTAAAAGTAATGTATTATTTATTTTGTATTATTTTGTGGTCTGTTTTTTGCAAGCTGTTGTGCTGCCACCTATAGGGCATACTAGTCATTGCACTGTAGGAGAGTCAATATCAGCTGAACCTAATCAGCAAGAAACATGCCAGTGGGTAGAGACACAGTTTTGAAATCCTCCTTTGGAGGACAATAGATGTTTGCATCCAAAATTGTGAATGAACTTTATGCGCAAAACTGGATTATCGCATAAAAGACGTGCAAATAAAGCAGGGTTTCCATCCAACGAGTCAAAGAGAACAAAATCGTCACTTCCTGATTAACTGGCACCAAATATCAACAGTAAAAACAGAATTTGCTGCAGTAGGAGAAGCTGCGTGAATCTTTTCTTCATTTAATAAATAACTTGCATCTCAGAAGGCAATCCTGACTCACAGTGAACGCAGTGGCGTTTGAAGGCGTGAGACGCGGAGCACAGGCGCTCTTGATTCTGGAGGTCATTAATAATATAACAACACTAATACTGAAACGGTTCAGGCGTTTTAGAATGACCAAAACAACATTTCAGATGGTTTATAATGTGCTCAGCCTGCTGGTTTGTCCATTCACACACATTTTTAGCATTATATGATCTCTTATAACAAAATCACATGACCTTTTTTAATGCGCATATTGGAAATTGTGTGGTAAAAGTGTTTCCATCGCAGTTTATGCACATTTTTTCTTATCGAATAAAAAGTTTATCCTACTCATTTATGCGCATGTTTTTTTATGCGTTTTTTGCTGTTTCCATCAACTGTTTTATGCGCACATGCAAAATGCACATAAAAATAGGGGGATGGAAACGTAGCTAATGAGAAAACATTGTAAGTTTTTTGTTTTGGAACATGTTTTGGGAGCAAAAATAAAAGTGGATCAAAATTCAAGCAAGTGTCCTGCGTCTAAAAACATTACCTGCTGGGGATAGCGAAATCAACAAGGAATTTGCTGTAACAGGTCTGTGGAACTGACAGTGATGAGCAGCTCTCTGCATATAAATGTTACATTTTTTTAACCTAATCGACATCTAAGAAAAATGCAGTGCTTAAAATTTTTTTTTAAATAACGCAAGCACAATAACCTCACACTTCCATCAAGCACGCGTTTACATTGAGAAAAAGACAATAGAAGTAGCACATTGGTAAGTGAAAATAAGTTCTGTCTGAACAGCCCCTGTCTTTCATATAGAAATCTGGCGACAGGCTTTCAAAAACAAACCTGGAGCACATGGTAGGTCTCATTTTTAAAGAGTTCTGTTATCAGCTGTTAACACATTGGCAATAAAAAAAAGCCAGTGAAGCATGATAATTCTTACATACAGGCCCTTTTTTATTAAAGTGAACGCTGGATGATCAGTTTTACACCTGCGTTACCTGTGGGTTCATGCTGCTCAGCACATTCTGAAGAATCTGCATGTCTTGCATCTGGATGCACGTTTTCAGCTCCTGCAAATGCAACATTTGAATCGTTTTGTGGTTTAACAAAAATAACGACCTCATTCAATTTCTTCTCCTCAGTGTTAGTACAGGGCGTGCGTTCACATCTTGCACATGGGCGTGCCTCTGATAGGCCTGTGTTACTTTTTTTTTTTTAAACAGAGGAAGTCGTACAATTACATTAGTGCAGTGTTTCTCAACCCCACTCCTGAAGGACCACCAGCTCTGCACATGTCTCCTTAACCAGACACACGTGATTCAGATCATCAGCTCATTAACAGAAACTGAATGAACTGTAATGGGTGTGACAGACAAAGGAGACATCCAAAACATGCAGTGTTGGTGGTCCTTCAGGAACGTGATTGAGAAACAGTGCATTAGTGCACATTGCTCTTGAACATGCGCAATATACTGACACTGAGAAGAAGAAACGGTTATAAAGTGGTTATGTTTGCTTCTGATTGAACCACTGAAGGCATACAGTCTGTTCTGAGGATGTTTTATGGCAGGGGTGCTCAACCCTGTTCCTGGCGATCGACCTTCCAGCTGATTTCAGCTCCAACCCTGATCAAACACACCTGAACCAATTATTTAGAACGTGAGGAGCACTTGATAATTACAGGCAGGTGTGTTTGATAAGGGCTGCAACTGAAAACTGCAGGAAGGTCGATCGCCAGGAATAGGGTTGAGCACCCCTGTTTTATGGTATTTTTCTGGACTGAGAATGAGCCGGGACCATTGAGGTCAATGGCGGGTCAGTGATATCCTCTTAATGGTTTAATTTGTATTCTGAAGATGAACGAAGGTCTCGGGAGATTGTAACGACACAAAGGAAAGTAATTATTGTGGCTTGAGAAAGCCAACATACTGTTATATTACATAAACTTCTTCTTCTTCCTAGACTATTTTAAGAACACATCTCCTCCTAGACCGTTCATACTATAACCACCAAACTATACTCAATCAAGTAAACCGTCCCGGAAAAGTCCCATTGACTTAACATTGGACCAAACTTTGTCACCTCACAACTTTGCGCCAGACTGTCTTACAGACTTAAGGCTGGGCTCATTTAACTCAGACTATCAATCTGCCAATCACTGATGACCTTTCAACTTACTAGCCACACACTAGCAACCACTTACGGCACCCTAGCAACTGTCCCATAGACTTCCATTGTAAAAAACTGCCATTGACTTTACATTGGACATACTGACAACATACGAAATTATGCTAACAATATACTAATCATACTAGAAACATACTAACAACATACTAACATACTAATTATACTAGAAACAATATAACAATCCATACTAGGAATATACAAATCCATACTAACAAACACACTAATCATACTAGAAACATGCCAATTGTTTCCCGTAGGTTTACAGTGTTTGGGGGGGATTGTGTGGCGTGGCGCGGCTGTTCAGGCTAACACCGACACAAGGAGTCATGGTGTTAATTTGGTTCTTTTAATGACAGCAGTAAAAAACTGAACAAATATTTGAACGGTACAACCGTACACGCTAAAAATGAACATTTATTTTTATATTTTTTTTATCCACAAAGTGTGCAGCTTTTGTCACTGCAGTGTATCTTAATGGGCTTCTGGTAGAACATTTCAAGTACACTACTAGTACATTGATGTTAGTATACTTACTAAATAAAGTATACTTTTATACTTGACCTTTATTTAAGTATAGTTTTTTTTTCCTAAGGGTGTATTTACTAACTTACTAAGATCAGTCTTGTACAGCCAGCGGGAGTATTTCCGCTCTGACAGCGAAGTTGGGTCAAAGCTAGGGATGCTCCGATCAGGATTTTTGCAGCCGATACGGAGTACTGATTCCTTGTCATGGTGATTAGCTGATACGGAGTACCGGTTGTAATGCTTCAAGCTTTATAAGGCACTGAGCACATTTTCCCACCAAGTATCAATTTTAAGAGAAGATCTTGCCCCTACCTAAGAGAATAAATCAAGGATGCTGCATATAATCCCTTAAACGCCTCTCTTACTGTATAACCATTTAGGTGTGAACGTGTCATGGCCAGAAGCAGCTTTACAGAAAATAAGTCATCCATTCATTTTACTCTGGCTTAGTCCCTTATTTATCAGGGGTTGCCACAGCGGAATGAACTGCCACAGAAAATAATATAACACAGATATAAAAATTCTGAAAATTACAATGTAATTTGGAAACATTGCAAATGATGAAAGAAGAATTCAGCATGTCTCAATCAAGAAAAAGTTTGGAGTGCACATTTGATGCATAAGTTAATATGCACACCTATAAATCCATTACTTCTTTAATAGGGAAACAGGCCTATAAACTACTGTTTATAGCAATGAGTGTATTACAAGAATTTATATTATTAAATCTTTGTTAAAAATAAATTGTTTTATTTATCTAATAATTCCAGCCAGCTTTTAGTGAACTTGCAATATTGTCAAAACAGAACTTTCAGTTGTTATTTGTACAAGGGCCTAACTACATGCAGGACCATTCAAATATTTTGCTTATCTCCAACTATTGACAGCAGATCTCTCAATGAGAGAGAGGGGGGGGGGGAGAGAGAGAGAGAGAGAGAGAGAGAGAGAGAGAGAGAGAGAGAGAGAGAGAGAGAGAGAGAGAGAGAGAGAGAGAGAGAGAGAGAGAGAGGGATTTGCACTCGCGATATCTTTATTGCTCCATTCATTTAACCAAAGAAATGTAATACTTAGACCATCACTGTGCCTCTCGCGATCTGTTCTCTTCCTCATTCACTCTCGTCGGCATGATTTCCGAGTATTTTAACTTATTTTTGGGGATCACGGGGCCGGTATAAATTTGCAGGAGACTCGCGGAGACAAACGCATCACAGCAGCTAAAAACACTAGAAATACAATGGCTCCACTTGCAACAAAGAGAACACCACTAGCGCGAGTCGCGCCAATAAAACTAAATAGAGGTCCCATCGCATCTGTATATATTTTAGCTGCTGTAACGCGAGCACATTGATCGCCCCCACACATCATTTACCTGTGTTGTGGCTGCCTGCAGGCTATGCATGCGGGAGCGCACGTGCGTCTTCGGTCCTGTCAGTGTGGCGTGCGCACTCTCATTCCCCATACAGCAGAGAGTGAATGTGTAGAACTCCACCATGTGCGATTCAGAGAGCAGAAAATTGTAATCGTGCGACCGAGACAGAAATCACATGCCGTTGTGTAAATAAGATATTCCATACGGCTATTTAGCTTGTTTATTTAAAAAAAGTTGTGATCTGGTATTATATATAAATACAATTAACTTGACTTCAAGGGGGGGCGGGGAAAGCCATTGGGAGGGTGGGGCGCCCCCCTAGGATAATGGTAGGGGAAACACTGGCCTAGCAACATCTTAGTAACCACCTAGCAACGCCTTAGCAACCACCCAGAACACCCTAGCAAAACCTTAACAACTGCCTAGCAACCACTAACACACTAGCAACCACCTAGCAAAATCTTAGCGACCACATAACACCCTAGCAACTCCATAGCAACTACTCAGAACATCCTAGCAACTGCATAGCAACAACTTGCAACCGCCTAGCAACCACTCAGAACACCTTAGCAACCGCCCAGCAACCACTCAGAACACCCTAACTACTGCCTAGCAACACGTAAGCAACCACTCAGAACACTCTAGCGACCATTCAGAACACCCTAGCAACACCTTAGCAACCACTCAGAACCCCCTATCAACAGCCTAGCAAGAAACATGCCAATCAATACTAGAAACATGATAACATGTATTTACTTCTCTCTCTAAGCCAAACATTTTAAAAACTACTTCAATTCTTTAAACTTTAAAACCGCTTCAAGCTTTCAGACTAGACTTTCTCAAGACACCATGAAGTTTGTCTACGAACTTTACTTTTCTAGTTAATAACATAAGATTCATTTTTGGGAGAACTAACCCTTTACAGTGAGTGTTCACCTCAAAACGATTGACTTTCTTTCTTCTGTTGAACACAAAAGATGATGAAAATACTGAAAGCCTGTAGTCATTGACTTCCATAGTATGTGTTTTTCCTACTATAATTGTCAATGATTACAGGTTTTCAGCCTTCTTCAAAATCATTTCTCTTGTGATCCACAGAAAAAAAGTCAAATTTGGGAACCACTTGAGGGACAGAAAATAATGAGTACAGATTCATTTTTGCGTGAACTATCCCTTTTAGTCACTCTCAACACACATCTCTCCACAGGAAAACCTGCTAAGATCATCTTTAGAAAACCAAGAGAATCGGGAAATTACCTAGGATTGTCTTGTACAGGGATTTTTACCACAAAATTACCTTGAATTTACACCATTTATGAAATGTGCTAAATAAATAAACTTGCCTTGCCTAAAATCAAAGCATTATCCATCTATGTAGGCTTTGTAGTATTGAACATACATGTAGAAGTTTGCAGAAGTGGACGCACAAGCTGTTTTTCCATCTTTGGGACCAAATTTTATAAGAAAAGCAATAAAAAAAATGTCAAAACTGCACAAAAAAATAGCCCTTAACTTGTAGCTTAGGATGTTTTTTTTTATGTAGAAGTCTTGATCAAACCATTAGTTTACCTCAGAGAACAATACAACCAATAAAGAGAGACATTTACCTGTGGCAAAGACTCCAACACCTCCTTGGGGTCGAGACGACAGGCTGGCGGTGTATTTTGGTGAACTGTATCCTTTGGCATTTCTCCTGTTGATTTCATAGTGTACTCTTTAACTCGGTCCTTGAAAGCTTGGAGTTCTGTGTGAAAGACGTCCAAATAGCCCTCCTGTCCGGCCTTAAATTAAGAGCAAAGTAAGATTAGAAACCACTCAGCGCAATTCAGTGAAAATATGGGTGAGTTCTGATGTGATTGTGTGAATATGAACATCATATTTCTCCATATTGTTCTGTATGCTGGCCTCTGGGTGTCCGTTATGTCATCATTAATCATGTCTCACTTTAGTGGTCACTGACATTATTGCATAACCTGCACTGACTCAGATTGACTAGAATACACCGTTTGAGATGTACGAGATGTAAGTTTTTGAATTGCATTATGAGGCTCTGCTCTGATAACTTCTGATGTCAGCGTTTAACAATGTGACTTATTGATATTTTTAGCCATTTGAAACTACATATTGTTCATACATTTTAAAGGTGCAGTATGTTTGACACCCAGTGATTGAACTAGGTATTGCACTCCTGGATCAAAACAAACGCAAGCGCAGGTTGCCAGATTGAGGACAGGAGCGAGTGATTTAAACCGTGTCCTAAATAAAAGCAACGGCACGCGATAGAAGGAATATTTTGCATATTAAAATAAGTTTTTGTTCTAACCAACACCTCAAATTGATATATTAGAAACGGCTTCTATTTCTCACAGGTGAACAAAAGAAAACTATAACAATGATCATCTCAGGTACACCTCATGTGCTTTATTCAGTGTTAAATGCTAATAATGTGAGTTTGAATGCCATTTTACATGACATTTATTGCCATACTACTGAAAGCAGCAGCAGATAGTTCACCTCTTGAAAATAAACCGTTTGAAATTGAACTTTAGAACTAAACACATATTAGTGATTCAGCATGTAGCCTTAATTAAGAGGGTTAATGTGCATTAAATAGATTATAAACCTTACCATTTCGTGAGTGAGTGCACTATACTGTGCTTCTGAATGGCTGTACTTAAATTTCTGCTGGTTTTATCTGGTGCAAACAGCCAAATTGCTTATCACTGTGCATCTCGTCACGTAGTGTGTTGTTAGGACACGGGGTTACATTGTAAACTGCTCACCTCATGTTTACGTTTGTAATATTTATATTATTTGCTAATTAATAACCTCATGTGAAACTGAATCGGCCTCATTTAAGAGACTGCTACGGTCCACCGGAGGTCGCATTCCAGTCACGGATGCATGCTTTCAGAGCCTTTCTGAATGAATGAATGGAATAAGCCAAGGCAACTTTGGGTGCTGAAATATAATTGGCTGAAGTGGCATTGGGCAGGTTAAAAAACCCACAACAAAGACAGCGATCCGGCACGGAAAACACATTTTCAAAGCAGCATATCTGACTTCAGCATTGTTTTTCAGATAAACAAATATGTTCACTTGGCATGTTCTTAAATATCTGCAAACATATTAAGCACTTTTATGATGTAGAAGAGTCAAAAACGTACATATAGCACTTTTAAAAGTACAAAAAAGAAAACAATAATGAGCTGCTCTAGTACTTCCTTTGTTATTTAATTCCAAGCAAAATAATGTTTTTCTATAATATACTGCTTTAGACTTACTAAAAATGATGTTCAATTTTAGAGTTCACCAAATGTTGACAGAGAATAGATCAAGGTCCCAAAATGCAATCTAAAAGCATAAATAATTGAAAATATGTGAATCGTAAACTGTGTAGAGCTGAAATATTGGAATAATTATCATTTAATATTACTGAAAGAAGTTTCTTATGTTTAGCAAGTCTACATTTCTGTTAAAAAGTAGCTATGTAAAAATTACTACATTACAAATGCAACAATTATTTGAATAAATGTATGTTATAACCTGATAGTTAAAACCCAAAAGATTCCAGTCACATGATCCTTCACAAGATCCTAATATGCTGATTTGCTGCTCAAAAAACACTCCGTTATCAATGTTAAAAAATGCTGTCCTGATTAATATTTTTGTGGAAAGGTCATACACTAGGGTTGGGTGATGTCGATCAATTTGGCATTGTACAATGTTTAATGTGAAACATCGCGATGGACGATGGCATCGTCGTCGTAGGCGGTGGTGAATAAATTATTTATGAATAATTAATTAACTCATAACAAATTAATTATTTGTAGCCTACTGTTTCAACTATCTAACCCGAAGGGTCTTTGTTTTACCCATAACCAAATCATAAATAAAGATAAGTTACACACACACGATATAATGTCGTTGACAAACTTAGTTGGTAAAAAAGATGAGGTTTTCGCTAAAATTACTAAGAACAAGCGTGAAAGCGAAAGATGAAGCAGCGTACTGACGCTGTGACACGTTACCTGATAGATTCAAAAGACAGAAGAGTCATTAGATAGAGACAAGATTAATTAAATATCACGTTCAACAGCTATAGTGAGACACGATCCAGCGGTACATCCTTGATAAACTGTCCAACGTGCACTGCTCTCTGGGGTTTTGTGCTCAAAGCACCTGCTGACTGCTAGAGCTCAGATTCACACATACGCTGCAGCACATGATTGTGCGTTTGTGTGTGGTCACGTGATGCGCGTTTTCAGCCGTATAGTGTGGAGGGAGATCTTTTCAGAAATGCTAGATGAAACGCCAGTGTGGACGTGGATTGTTTTCATTCTAAAATGCCATTTTAAAACTAAGCCGTATTAGTGTAAACGGGGCCTAAGTGTGTATTTTTCGCAAGCGGGTTGCTGCTGCGACAGGGCGGAGGATCGCGATGCCGGCTCAGCATTATGATATCTATCGGCCATGGCATCGTCTATCGACCCAACCCAATCACACACTACCGCTTCAAACATTAATTTTATTTTTAGCATACTTTTAACCGAAGAAAAGTGACAAAAATTTAATTATAATATCACAAAAGTTTCTACATATTTTTTTTTTCACCAAATATTCAGTTTTACAAAAATATGAAGCAATCAAAACAACATTTAAACTGATTATTAATTAATTATTAATGAACACTGATAAAAACATTTGAATAATTTCTGAAGGATTATGTGGCAGTGCACTGTGACTTTGAATCATAATTTCAGCTTTAAAATCACATAAATCACTTTTTTAAAATATATCTAAACAGAAACGTTCTATTAAATTGCAGCAATGTGTGATACAGGGTGTCCACGGGGTCTTAAAAAATATTAAAAGTTGATCAATCAAATATAAAGAAATTTAAGGCCCTTAAAAAGTATTAAAGTCTTAAATGCTATTTTGCAAGTTATTAAGTTTTATATCATTTTTGATTACGCAATGTACGGTTGTATGGTAAAGTTTGCCTGAATTAAATGTGATTATCAGGATGCTGTGTAGTTTTTGAAATCAATGAAATCCTACTAGATTTGACATCATGCTCCTTTTGTTTACTGCAGAATTAGCTAGATTTAATAGATTTTTATTCAGTATTTGATTAATGTTTTAGTTTTGGATTAGTTTCTTACATTATTAGGAATCTTAAAATGGAAAGAGTCTTGGAAAAGGTCTTAAAAGGTATAAAATTTCACTCTCCGATTCCAGTATATACTCTGTGATAGCATTTTTTGATGAAATAAATGCAGCTTTGTTAAACATCTTTTATGTTTATATAAAATTTATATATTTTTTTATAAATTTATATGTATTTATATAAATTTATATTTAAAATTATTTATATTTATATTAGGGTAGGTCGATAAATTATATTATATCAAATCATAATAAAATTTATGTCAATAACTATAAGCTCTGGACTTTTTTACTCTATATTGATCTAAGTGCAGAAATGTGCAACAATGGGAATCTAAAAGTGCCACCGAAAATGTATCAGCCGAAAATATGTTATGCCATTTAATGGACCCTCTAATTTTTGTGGCTTCAGTGATTATTGGGGTACTCTTTTAAATCTGGAAGCGTTAACAACTTATATCAAAATATAAATCATTAACAATTAATATGAAAAATAATTATTGAGATTGCATTTGCCATATGGTCCAGCCTTAATTTACATAATTATAAATTATATAATAATTATTCTAAACTTTCAATGGGTAATGCACTTATGCATGGGCTAAATCCCTCATGTACAGTAGGAGATGTGTGTAATGAGTTGCGTAATGAAAAGGCCAGCAGGGAGTGAAGGTGTTTTCTGCAGCACTGCAGTTGACTGCAGATGTGAGTCTCACTTTGGCTTTTTGAAAAAAGTGACGGAAACAGCCTCGCGGGTCCTGCTGAGTGTTGCGAGCCATTTCCAGAATAAACTGCATGACCACAGCCTGATGAGCCACCTGCTCCATTAAGGCCTCTTTCTGCAAAAAAAGAAAAAAAAAAAAAAGCATCAGTAGCTAGTCAAGCAGGTACAAAGTAATATAGTATAGTATAAGGCTGGGTGATAAAATGATAATGACACACAACAAAATGTTCCCTTGATAAAACAATGCCAAGTGTTTGATAAACATCGATATGATGTTTAAGCTTCAAAGTGGAACTAAGCGATGTTTGTTTGCATCACATGGACCGTTAATTGCGAGATTCGTTTTGTTTACATATGAATATTTCTACAATTGCAACCTGCTCCACAGAAAATTTCTGTGATTTAGTTTAAAGGCAGATGAAAGTTTAGAAGTTCTTAATGAGCAATGGATGATCCAGTTAGAAGGATATTCTGTACATTTACTGTGGTAACCTCCAGGTAGTTGTTATCATAGAAAATCAGTCAATTGTATAAGACTGAAGGGGTTTATCCTGCGAAAACAACTGCCTAGATGTACTTTATCCTGCTTATTACGTCGTTTACTTTTGTGGCAGAAAGCTATCAGATACAAACATTGATCCAAGCTGTAATAATGTATTAATTCTTTTATTAAATGTGAAGCTGAATGAAAACCAGCTGAATGCAGCGTACACTAACCTACATTTTATTCAGTCACAAGATGGCGCCAAACAATCACGAACAGCATGGTGACAGATAAGTATATAAATTTGTATATGAATGAATTCACTGATGGTCAAGATGATTTGAATTACCTAAATGAGCCTGTGTTGTTAGTTTGAGTGGTTGTCATCTAGGAATAACATGCCTTTGAATGTCATGACCTACCAATCAGAATCAAGTATTCCAGAGAGCTGTGTAATAATTAATATTAACGGAACCTTATTGCACAGTTGAAACCAGAAGTTTACATACACTGTATAAAAAGGCACATAGCCATTATAAAAAGTCAGATGTTATCGTGACTAAACTTTTTCTCTTTTAGGTAAGTTAGGATTATCAAATTTGTTTCTGTTATGCTTAATAGCAGAATAATGAGAGAGATATTTTTGAGAAACTGTTATAACTTTTCTTGAAAGTCAAGTTTACATACAATAAGATTATTATGCGTCTGAAAAAGCTCAGATGATTGTGTCAAGGTTTTGGAAGTTTCTGATTGGTTAATTGACAACATTTGAGTTAACTGGAGGCACAAGTGTAGAATAGTATTTAAGGAAAACCTCAAACACACTGCTTCATTTTGTGACAACATGGGAAAATCAACAAGCCAGAATCAACAAAGCTAGATTACAATTTGCTAAATTACACTGGGAAAAGAATAATGTTTTGACATGTCCTGTGGTCTGATGGAACTAAGATTGAACTGTTTGGCCATAATGACCAGTGTTACATTTGGAGGACAAAGGGGAAAGCTTACAAACCTAGGAACACCATCCCAACTGTGAAGTATGGGGGCAGCAGCATCATGTTGTGGGGCTGTTTTGCTGCAGGAGGGACTTGTCCATTTCACAGCATAGATGGCATCATGAAGAAAGAACATTATGTAGAAATACTGAAGCAACATCTCAAGACATCAGCCAGGAAATTAAAACTTGGCCACAAATGGGTCTTCCAAACAGACCATGACCCTAAGCATACTGCCAAATTAGTTAAAATGTGCTTTAAGGACAACAGAGTGAATGTTTTGGAGTGGCCATCACAAAGCCCTGAGCTCAATCCTATAGAAAATTTGTGGGCAGAGTTGAAAAAGCTTGTGCGAGCAAGACAGCCCACAAATCTGACTCAGTTACACCAATTCTGTCAGGAGGACTGGGCCAAAATTCCTTCAAACTATTGTGCGAAGCTTGTGGAAGAATACTCAAAACATTTGACCAAATTTAAACAGTTTAAAAGCAAAGCTAAAAAAAATACCAAGGAAATAACCTTTTGACTGTCTAGAAATTAATAAAAATATCTCTCATTATTCTGGCATTTAGCAAATGTAAATTATCAGGTAATCCTAACGGACCTAAAATAGTAAACGTTTAGTATTATTTACCATCAGACATTAAAAAAAAAAAATGCTTATGTTCCTTTTTTTAGTGTTTTTTTTAGAAACTTCTGGTTTCAACTGTATATATACTTACAAAAATGTTATCAAGTTATAGCATTTGTTTTATACTTAAATGTCTTCTAGTTACCCCTTTTTTTAATACATACACAAAAATAAATAAATAAATAAATAAACTGCAGAAGGCATTGTGCCGAACCATCTGTGTTTTGTATCTCTTAGGAATGTAAATTAAAGCTATCCAAAGTCATTTTTAATGAGTGCAAATCATGGCCTTCTGAATACATAAAAAAGTAAATAAAACAGAAACCATTTACACTTCATCCTCATAAAGAGATGCTGCATATGTGGTTTTACCTATAATTATGACCTAACGCATTATACTATGGAAAACAAAGTAAATTCTGAATGTTTAAATTGGTGTTTTATAAACCATACATTTACATCTGCCTAAACATAAATGTACATCTGCTGAAATTTACCTAGCGTTCCCAAAGTCAGGGAACAACCTGCTTTTATGTTTTGATATCACTTGTCAAAACATTCCAGAACACATTTTCTCTGTTGAAAAGACATTTCGTTAAAGGGAGAGGTCATTCAAAAATACTACTAACATTCAAGTGGTTGCAAACATTTATGAATTTCTTTCTTTTGTTGAACACAAAACAAGATATTCTGAAGAATGTTGGAAAAAAAAAAAAAACAGCTATTAGCATCCACAGTAAGAACAAAAATACTACAGAAATCAATGGCTGTTTTATTCCAACATCCTTCATTTTATCTTCCTTTGTGTTCAACAGAAGGAACTCAAACAGGTTTGGAACAAGCGAAGGGTGAGTAAATGACAGAATTTTCAGTTTTGAATAAACTGTCCCTTTAGGTGAAAACTGCTGAAAGACAATACGAAGCAAATAAACATTACACCACAGACTTATAAAATATTAATCTAGTATGTGTTTGTCAAATTTGGACAGTGAAAGTGTAGTTTAAATGAACAGGTAACCATTTGTTTTCATTTAGGAGCAAAAAACGGTCTTTAAGCTTTAAAGAAATACTGTAGAGAATATGACATTTAATGTGATAATTATAGATACCGACTGGTTTGAACATTTTAAACACGATAACTGCTTATATCTCCAAGACTTCAAAAATGCTGAAATAATCCAGAAGTGTGTATGTATTTTAAAGAGAAATAGATGTCACCTTCTCTGCCTGTAGCCGGAAGCACCACAGGATCAGATAATTGGCTGTTTCTTCACAGATGAGGTGATGATATTCTGCTAGAAAGCGCTGACTGTCATCCCACCTCCTCAGCATACCTGTCCAATCAGAAGAGAGAGAGAGAGATGACAACCCACTCTAAGATGAACAGTCCTCAATAAACAACATCTAGCACAACCTAGATGGCTTACCAAAATGTTTCAGGAGCTCTTCATTGCGCTGGACGAAGTTTAAGCTTTTGTCTGGATCGGATTCATTAGGCCAAGACTGTGTAATGTTTATGATACTCTAGAAAGAAAATAAAGGATGAAAGCATGTCAGAAAACAACACACGAACACTTGTTTACGCCTAGAATAAATGAAGATGTAGTTTTAAAAGTTGTTCTAAATTGAAAAGAAGAGCAAAATACACAGTGAAACCTGACAAAACAGAAGAATAATGTTGTTGGAAATAGTTTTTGATTTTTTTTTCTCAGCTGAACAATAAAAATGTCAACAACCAAAATCCATCAAACTTTGTAGAAAGAACTACAAAAAAACAACCTGTTTATCGTCAATATAATTCTGAGTGTGAATGGGGGTTTAATGGGTTACATTCACACTTTGTCTGTATAAACACACACACACATACATACAAAACAAGTGGGCAGTAGCAAAGGTATTTTTAGATAAGAACCGCAATAATATTAACAATCATTTTTTTTAGTACAGGAACAAAGCTTTGGCAGTACATTAAGACATATTTTAACCTTTTATTCCACTGTGAAGACGGTTTTAAAAACAGGTTTGTAAAAGGCGATAAGCCCCTTTTTCATATTCGAAACAGACTAATACAATCATTTGTTTGAAAAATATTGTATAACACAATAACTAGTGTTTGGGAAACATGTTACTAATGTAATATAATGTTACATGTTATATAAATAAAATACAAAACATGACTTAATCCTTTCATTGCAGTTATGTTTTTAATGGGAAGTAAATCAAACTACATTCACATCCAAAATATTGTGGATTAGGAAAGAGATTACTGTAAAAATTTGATGTCACTTATATCATACTACAGGGGGTGCAAAGTTGTGAACAGGGTGATGTGTAAACTTATCTTTTTTTGCTAAAGATTCATATATTCATTACACACATACACACATACACACACGCATACATACGCACGCACGCACACACATACATGCATACATCATAGAACACTGATCTCCAACATTCTTCAAAACATCTTTTTTTGGTGATACAGAAAAAAACCCTCAATAGGTGAAAACTGCTGAAAGACAATACAAAGCAAATAAACATTACACCACAGACTTGTAAAATATTAATCTAGCATGTGTTTGTCAAGTTCGGACAATGAACGTGTAGTTTAAATGAACAGGTAACCATTTGTTTTCATTTAGGAGCAAAAAACTGTCTTTAAGCTTTAAAGAAATAGAGAATATGACATTTATTGTGATAATTATAGATACCGACTGATTTGAACATTTTAAACACAATAACTGCTTACATCTCCAAGCCTTAAATACTATAAACTTCAAAACAACATGAGGGTGAGTAAATGGTGATTCAATATTCATTTTTGGGGAAACAATGCCTTTGAAGAATGTGTTATTTTATATACAGTACCATATTAGAATTACAAAGTATTTGGATTCAATTTCTAAACTTGACTAATACAACAAAATATGCCACAATTTACGTTAACATGCATTTTATAATCAAGTGTACTTATTTTAAAGAGTAACTTTCTTATCCCTCATTATACATATATATATCCCTCCATATCCCTCATATATATCCCTCCAGTGCAATATTTATTCTTTTTCAAATATTTCTCAAGTGATATTTAATGGATTAAGGACATTTTCACAGTATTTCCTGTAATATTTGTTCTTCTAGAGAAAGTTTTATTTGGGTAACACTTTAAAATAATGGTCCGTTAGTTAAAGGTAATGTATTTACTAACATGAACAAACAATTAGTAATATATTTATTACATCTTTGTAATTGTTATTTAAGTTAAATAACTTTAGTTTAACTCACAGTGCATTAACAAATGTTAACAAGCATGAATCTGGATTTTAATAATGCATTAGTAAATGTTGAACTATGATTAATAAATGCTTCACAAGATTATTCATTACCTAGGCTACGTTCACACTGCGAGGCTTAGTGCTCAAATCTGATTTTTTTGCCTTGCTGTTCACACTGTTGTTATAAATGTGGCCAATATCAGATTTGCAGTGTGAACAGATCATGGTCGTAAACTGACCCGCATGCGCAGAAGTATAGTTACGGACAACACAACATGTCTAATTATGCACACAATGTGTATACTGTATGAAGCACGCTGTCAGATTATGCTTAATATGATTATTGCCCTTTTCACAGACAACCGTGGTGTATTACATGAACTGTAAAGGGCTGTTCTGCTACTACTAATGTGTATTTCGGCATTTGAAACCTAAAATAAGTCCCTTGTGATTGAAAACACTGATCATTTGTGATTTATGACAACAGCGGCGCGCGTCTGTCTGACCACCGGTGTAGTGAACTCATCAAGGGTTAATGAGCAGCCGCAGACTGAACTGTGAAGGCGGAGTTGATTTATCTCTGTTTGCAGGTATTTTATTTTACTTCGTTATAAACAACAGACACGTGCAGATGGGGGGTTTGGGTGCTTGAGCTCCTGCCCTTTATTCGCTCGGAGATGATGTTCGTCCTTAAAATGAAAGTGCCCGCTCCTTTGTGCACGGATCCCCTTTCTGCAACACCCCCGGCGCTCTTTAGCGTCGCGATCATCCCGTGCCACGATCGTTAACAAGCACCAGTTTTGCCTTCAAAGTCTTTTTCAAAATGAACAACAAACTTTCTGTGGTAAAGTAATCGCCCTGTGTGTTATTCTACTATGCTGCAGAGGTGTAGATGATGTTTTCAGCACAGAATGATGACGTAAGTCGCTCGAAGATTATGTAAAAGTCAATGAAATCCGACATAACCGTTTACACTGCGGTCGCATTGCAAAACATCAGATCTGTGTCTGATTTAAGACTACATATGAAAGTGGCACAAATCTGAAGGGAAAAGATCAGATTCCATGCGGTTTGGGCTGTTCACACTGTCAGGACCTGAGTCACATATGGGCGAAAAGATCAGATTCGGGCCACATTTGCCTGCAGTGTGAACGTAGCCCTAGTTAAAATGTTAGTAAATACAATAACTAACATTAACTAACAGACCATTATTCTTAAGTGTTACCCTTATTTGTTTTATTTTGGCCAGAATAAAAGCATTTCATAAATGTTTTTAAAAATTTTATGGTCAATATTATAAGCCCCTTAAGCAATATTTTTTTCTGATAGTCTACAGAACAAACCACTGTTATAAAATGACTTGCCTAATTACCCTAACCTGCCTAGTTAACTTAATTAACCTAGTTAAGCATTTAAATGGCACTCTAAGCTGAATACTAGTATCTTGAAAAATATCTAGTAAAATATTTACTGTCAACATGAGATAAAAGCAGCTATTAAAATTATTAAGTTTTAAAATGTTAAAAAATCTTCTCTTCATTAAACAGACATCGGGGAAATAAATACAAAATAATTCCAATTGAACAGGAGGGCTTATAATTCTGACTTCAGCTGTAGGTTTCTCTCTGTTTTCTCTGTCTGCAGCCATAGTGTTCAGTACTTACAATGCATTCATTTTGATGACATCACTCTCTGAATGACTTTCTAGAGTCTAGGTACCTTGTCAAACACATCTCTGTTGGCTTCAGGACATGGCGTGCCCAACATCCTCTCTTTGAGCCTCCACTGGTGCTCAGTGTGCGAGAGTTCAGTGGAGGAGGCCAGCGCTCGGGCTCTCTCCTGCTCCACAGACTCTGAGCTGTGGAGCTCCAGACCGCAGAGCTGATCCTGCGCTTCTGCCAGCTGCCACTGCGATGCGATGGAGGCCTTCACACAGTGCTGCTGCCGCTGACACAAAGATGCCATGCTCTCCGCACTCGCCTGTCACACACACACAAAGACACTACATTACAGTCTGCATGGAAAACTCAGAAAAACACTGCTCTGTTTTGGTATGGAATTCAGTCGCTAGAATTGTCGGTTACCTGCAGGGTATCCGCAGGGTCTTAAAAAGTCTTAAAGGGCACCTAGGTCTTTTGTGTCTCCAGAATGTGTCTGTAAAGTTTCATCTCAAAACACCCATCAGATTTTTTATTATACCTTTCATGAGTTTCTATTTTGTAGCATTTAGCATTAGCTAGCGGTTTTTGTGTACTGCGCCTTTAAGGCTAGTCCTCCACGCCCACCGTTTCCACGTGCCTGGCAGCAGCTACCTCGGCTGCGTCAGACAACAGACAAACAAGAAGGAATAAGATCTCACGTAACGTTTGTGAGAAAAACTACAGTAAGAATCTTACCAATAAGTATTTGATGCATGTTGTGGAGTTGCAATGATGAGTCACACACAATGTCGTTACAAAGTTCACGCACACACACATAGCGCGGACACGCACACACACACAGCGCGCGTTTAGCTTTGCACTGTTTTTGCATGCAAATGTGACAGGATACACCTTAATATCCACTCCTGTATGGATATCTGTTATGTTACTGTACAAAATAAACCTGATATAACGTCCACAAACCGGGATTGAATCGTCTTTTATAATTGTTCTGACATGCGGCTGTGGTGATGAAGTAAAGCTGAAGTAAATCGCTGTAATTCATTACAAACATGCACTGTTTTAAAACATTTTAAACTTGTAAAACTCACTCTTGATCACATTTGATGATGATTGATGATCCTAGCAAACTGAACAGACTTTTATTTACGGTTGCTTAGTTTGCGCACGTCCTGTGGTTGGTATGATTATAAACGTTACTACGGAGACATGTTAATACGCAGCTGTCAATCAATTCAGTGGGCGGGGGGACCGCACTCCTATGTCAAGTTGCGGTCAGTCTCAAAACTGCTCCAATTGGTCCACCGTTTTTATGATGTTAAATTGAAAGAAAAGGACTGGGTGTGTTTATATCACCCCAATATGACAGTATATACACTATACCTACACATATGCCTGTCCAAACAGCTTGAAAAGTAGATTTTTCACCATAGGTGCCCTTTAAAATGTCTTAAATTTCAAAAACTAAATTTTAGGCTTTAATTCAGTCTTAAATTCACTGAAATATTGTGTTGTAGGTTTTAAAATCTTTTAAACAGGTTTTAATTTTCCTCTGTCTACATAAAGCTACCAGACATCCATCCAATCACCAACAATCCATCTTAATAAAATCAGAGAAAGAAAACTAAAAACAATTACACAATTGATGTAATGATAGTAGACAGCAATGATAATAACAGAGCAATATATCACTTTACGCTATCTTCCATGCATACAAAAACTATTTACAGACGTAAGGGGGACTAGACATCATATTTATAAATAGGCATGAAACTTAGGTTTTTATAACAGAATTGCATTAGGTTGAATAGATGTTATACTCAATTTGGACCAAAAGCCAACAAAAATATATTTTTGATTATTTATGTAATTGCCTCCACAATAAATATACTTATAACAAAGTTAAACTTGTCATAAAAAAAGAAAGTAATATTATGTATATTATGAAAACTAGAGTTTTCTTTTGATACATTAAACTTAAGTATGCCGCTAAGAAATAATTGCATTTGATTTTTTTTTTGTGGCAAGCAAAATAAAAATCTGTTGGCCCAACCAGGTCATTAGAAATAATCCTTAGTGTTTAGCCCTGTACAAGTCTAAAATTTCATTCATAAAGGGTCTTAAAAAGTCTTTAATTTAACTTGCTGAAACCATGATCTGTTATATGACGACAAAGTAACTAAATGTAATGTAGATTACTTATTTAGGAATCAATTCTAGAGTCTCTTAGGTGTCTCTTTTGACCTAACTTGATTATTTTATGCTATTTTGTCCCAGAATTTAGAAGGATGGAGCTACATAACATTTAAAGGGTTATTCTGTACTGCAAATATTCAACACTAAACTGTATGGTCATATGGTAAAACAATATAATTTTAAATGTATAGTTGTGATGATATAATAAAAAAGAAATTTAAAAAAATTTAAATAGGGAGAAAATAATGATTAGGAAAAAAATTATTTATGGCCATTGCATGAAAAATTAAGAGTAAAAGTAATGCAAAAGTCTACAAAAAAAGTAATCATAACCAAATACAAACATTTTTAAAAATATATAATGCATTTAAAACTACTACATTTTGGAATCTGATTACGTAATGCAGATTACATCATGTAAATGGTTAATCTAAAGCAATGTAGTTTGTTTAAAAACACTTTGTTTTAAATCAATCCCCACCAAGCAATTTTTATGTTTATTAGACGTGTAAAAGACATCTACACATACGGCTTTGGGCTGTCAGTAAAATCCAGTAGACATCCAAGAATAACCTAAAACTAGACTATTCATCAAACACACATTAGACAGACATTTGTAGTCATTCATTCCTGTGTATTTGATGACTGGTCTAGTTTTGGGATATTCTTAAATGTCTATTAGAGTTTCACTGACCAGACCAAATTTAGCCTTGTTTTATCTCAGCCGTCAGATGTTGAGACATCTATTATACATCTATTACAATTCTTTTACAAACAAAAAAAGCTTGCTGAGTATACCGGTTTTTTTTTCATACTTTATTCAAAGGATCTTTTGACAAAAATTATATTATCTTTTTGCACTGACCATTACATTACAATGTAAAGGATATTATACATTGATATAATCATTCATTTTCTTTTCGGCTTAGTCCCTTTATTAATCCGGGGTTGTCACAGCGGAATGAACCGCCAATTTATCCAGCACATGTTTTACGCAGCGGATGCCCTTCCAGCCGCAACCCATCTCTAGGAAACATCCGTACACACTCACTAGCTATGTTTCCATCCAAAAATGTGAATGAAATTTATGCACAAAACGGGATTATTGCATAAAAGATGTGCAAATAAAGCAGCGTTTCCATCCAACGAGTCAAAGCGAACAAAATTGTCACTTCCTGGTTAACTGGCGCCAAATATCAACAGTGAAAACTGAATTTGCTGCAGTAGGAGAAGCTGCGTGAATCTTTTATTCATCTAATAAATGACTTGCGCCTCAAAAGGCAATTCTGACACGCAGTGAACACGCGGTGGTGTTTGAAGGTGTCAGACGCGGAGCACAGACACTCTTGATTCTGGATGTCATTAATAATATAGTAACACTAATACTTAAATGGGAAAGCGTTTTAGAATGACCAAAACAACATTTCAGATGTTTTACAATGTGCTCAGCCTGCTGGTTTGTCCATTTACACACATTTTTATCATCACATGACCTTTTTTCAATGCGTACACTGGAATTTGTGTGGTAAAAGTGTTTCCATCGTAGTTTATGCGCATCTTTTCTTATCGAATAAAAAGTTTATCCTACTTATTTATGAGCATATGTTTTTTTATGCGCATTTTCAAAATGTATGCGCATCTTGACGTTTCCATCCACCTATTTTTATGCGCATATTCAAAATGCGCATAAAAATAGGTGGATGGAAACAGCTATTCACACTCATACACTACGGACAATTTAGCCTACCCAAATCACCTGTACCGCATATCTTTGAACTGTGGGGGAAACGGAAGCATCCGGAAGAAACCCACGCGAACACGGGGAGAACATGCAAACTCCACACAGAAATGCCAACTGACTTAGCCGAGGCTTGAACCAGCGACCTTCTTGCTGTGAGGCGACAGCACTAACTACTGCGCCACCGCATCGCCACATTGATATAATATTTCACAATATTACGTTTTTTTTTTTACTTTTTACTTGAAATATACGTAACCTAAGAGAGCATTTGGAAACTGCAGGATTAACAATTCTTGGATTTAATAGATTTTAAATGAACAACTCCACGAATAACCCTAACAAAAAGGCTGATTTTAATACACTCACTTGCAAGTATGGTAGAAAACTGTTGCAAACCAACATTTAACCAGAAAACTAAATAGGAATCAGATTTTGGGGTCTCCCATCACATTTCCATAGTGGTCTGTGCTATTTGCATGTATGCGTGTTATAAAATTAAGATGTTTTGCTTGTTTGTTTGTTAATTTATAAGCAATTTAAGGCTATTTTATGGCAATATCAATATAGATAAAAATAAATATTAGATAATAACTTAAATATGAGATGATACCAAAAAAATTACATTAAAAACATTAGATAAGATTTTTCAGTTTGATTTATAATAAATAACATTTTTAAAAACGTCCATCAACCTGCTTTCAGTATAAACATCTTGTCTAAAATTTCCGATGTTTTCTCAGTCCGTTACTGTTTGTATACACATTCTAAATATGCAGTTTGTTTGAGCTCTCTCAGCCACCGCAGTACGCATTTTAGACTGCAATATGAAGATTGTACATTTCCTGACTCTCTACAAAAAGCAAAAACAGTTACTACACAGAGAAACAACACAACTATCATCAAAGTATAGAAGAACTTTCCAAGGCTCTAAATATAAAACGGTCATTATCCTCAGCTGTCAGAACAAACCGGTCAGCGGGAGAACACAAACACATGATCTCATATCAGAGATCCACATAATACCCCACAATGACTGTCAGATCTACAATACACAGTGTGTGAGCTTCCCAAACAACACTGTAATCACCATTGAACGTGATGCTGTCTTGCTGACCTTTGAGTCTTTCTCTTACTCATCCTGCAGTCAGGTTTTACTGCAGCATCAACATCTCTACAGTACATTTGCATGCGAATTCAATTCAGAGACACCATTAAGTGGTTTTCTTTTCATCTAAAATGGAAAGAAAACATTCAACATTTCGGTCTATAGATTTAAATTACAATATATATTTGTAAGTTAGCTTTTTACTCTCCTGCACAGAGCCATAAATCGCCAGCAGCAGTAACATACAGTAGACTTCACAGTTTTATTCAAATCTATATTCTGTTTTTTACCGAGAGAAGTTAGTGCCATCGACTATTAATTAGGATTAATGGCCTCCAAAATAAAAGTTTGTATTTACATAATATATACGTGTATTTATGATGCATATATAAATACACGTGCATGCTCACTCTAAAAATATGCTGGGTTGTTTTAACCTAAAAAATGCTGGACTGTTTTAACCCATTAGGTGAAAGTCTGGAACAGATTCTAAAAACAATGTCAGGATATTATTCGATTTAAAAAGTTGTATAAATATATATTATTAAAGGAACATAATGATTAATAGAGGTGATTGAAAAAAACAAAAGGAGAGAGGTATGATGACACTTCAATTAATGGCTGTTTGCAATACTATGTATTTTTTGGGTCTATGTTATAAAACATAAACGTACAAATGGAGTCAAACATATAATATGTCAAGATGCCAAAAGGATAAAAATATGTCTCATGTAAAGCTCATATGTATCATGTAAAATAAGAGAAATAAGAAATAAGTTGAAGTAATAAACAAATGATGTGTGTGGCAATGGGATGGGGAAAATAATTAGCTTGTGCTTCATCCTGCTCCATTTTGACCATGTTGAAATGTATTGTTTAAAACCGGGGTTCCCAAACTTTTCAGCCCGTGACCCCCAAAATAACAATGCCAGTGACTCGTGACCCCCAATATCCTCTGAGGTGGTTATAAATACAGAAACCTTGCATGCAATGGCGCACACACATCAATAGACCCAGGTCTTATCTTCGTTTATTTATTTTTTTTATGCATGTCATTGTTGTAAATGTGCCAGAAAGTTTAACCTGGTGTTATAAAATCAATCTGCTTCATCTGACGCTATTGCCGTGTCTTTAATATAATGTAATTACCCCAGGGGTCGCAATCCAGCAGAACCAGTAACTATAAGCTACTATAGTAACTGTATAGTATATAGTAACTATAAACTACAATTTTTTTTCTCTTCAGTAGGTTATGGATAAAATATGGTCATTTTTATGGTTTAATAAAAATAAATAGATTTTTGGAAATCACCAGGCGACCCCCTTCATTGTCCCGCAACCCCTCGAGGGGTCCCGACCCCCACTTTGAGAACCACTGGTTTAAAGAATTGTTGGTCACACTTTATTTTGATAGTCCATTTGTTACATTGCATCTACATGCCAACTAATTCTCATTAGATTACAAGTAAACTGTTAGGTTGGGGTTAGTGTAAGTTGACATGCACTTGCAAAGTTTCTTATAGTCAGTTTAATGTCTGTTGAAGGAGCAGTACCAATAGATATTAAGCAGACAGTCTACTATTACTCAAATGGACCATCAAAATAAAGCGTTATCCGAATTGTTTTGTGTATGATTTTTCGGTTCGAAATAAATAAATAAATCAAATATGGACAAACCCAATTGTTGGGTTAAAATTTGTAAATTAAATTTAATTGAAAGTCATTAACCTAATGTTGGATTTGTCCATATTTCACCGAATGTGTTAAAACAATCAATATATTAAAAAAACACCTAGAAATACAATAAAATGTTGGCTTATTTCTGTATTTATGTAGGTGTATTTATTTATACACAAATATATGCAGTACAATAAATTTGAAACCAAAGCTTTTCGTTTGACAGCACTAGTGTTCACATAATTATAGCTTAATAATATGCAAAAGTATTGTACAAAATAGAGAAAAGTATGTTTTTCTTCTGGCTGTTGCCAGTATATTCTGACTGATGTCGTAAAAAGAGATTCCCAAAATCCTTTATTGAGATAAAGTTGCTTTTATATTCGCACATTCGTTCAGTGACAACATGTGACATGCTCCCTATATTGCAGAGATGCCCAAACTAGGGCCTGCATGCCAAAGTTGGCCCACTGTAACCTTTGATTTGGCCCATCTGAGAAGAGAGGGAGGATGATGAGAACTGTTTTAGAGATTGTCTATTCAAATCTAATGCAATCTTTTGTTTAAAATGTTATCTTATTGTTAAAAGCTAATTGAAATTAAATGTTTCAATTAAATATAGTAAATTAATCAGATTTAGTTTAAATAACATACCTGATGAATAGAGGACAATGCAGAGACTTTGGTGAGTAAAGCAAGGTAAAGGCAGATTCTGCATGACTAGTGTACTCAGCAACTCTACTGTTATGTTTTTAATGCAATAAGCTATCCTTTTTAAACGTTATACTGCATTAGTTAACATGATTAGTAACGTCTTTTTTTTAAATATTAATAAATAAATTAGGAAATTACCTATGGCAACTCTAATGTAATATAGTTTGGTATATTTACCTTCATCCCACGGCTCATAATGATATTTGGTTTTTGGCCCATGTTTACCGTGGTACTTTGAATATTCAGCCTTAAATCACATGTAAATATGAATATTATAACATTAGTACTATTTATTTGACTGTGAACAATGTTGTACTTTGATAGCCATCGCCTGCTAATATGGTTTCACTATTTAGAATTTGCAGAAAATCATTTTTTTAAATTTTTGAAAATAAAAAATTTAGAATTTTTGAATATTATTAAGGAGAAAGTCTAAATGTGTGAATATAAAACCAATCCTCTCTGTAAAAACCGTTTACAGAACCAAACAAGACTTTATGCTCCTGATTTTAACCAATGTTCAGATTTTTGTGCTAGAAATGCAACCAAACTAGACAATATTGAACCCAATAATACCTCATTTGTTATTTAAAACTCTCTTAATCATCTCAGAAAACGTCGGATACAAAAACAAATGTTAGCCATCCTTAATGCAACAATCAATTGTTGAAGTATCGAGCTCATTATTAGTTAATTCCCCTATTGGCCTGCAGTATATTGCCGTAAACACACATTAAGAACGTCCTCATGTGGACTTAAAGCACAAACAAAAGGCATTAGCTTGTAAATAAAGCACTGGTGAACTTTCGGGTACCTCGTGTGGGTGTGTGCGGGGCATGTTTTCCTTTCGGTCCTGTTCAGGCTGGCACATGCCGCCTCCAAACCACTCCATCCCGCTGCAGGAGTTCAGTGCTAGACCTTCTGGACCTGTTCTGCTGATTTTACAGTGTATAGTCGGGAAAGCGGATGATAATCGGTGGAGTGTAAGAGAGCGGAGAGAGTTATTTTCAGGCTATAGCATCAGCGGCGGTGTCTCTCTGCAGCTCTTGTTAGCTCCTTATGACAACTTCCGTGCTCTGACGCGGTCGCTCTTTCACGTGATCTCGATCACATGATAAAGTCTAGAGAAGAATGTCCAAAATTGGGGTCCACTGGGGTCACCCTGGGGAGAGCGAGGGGGTCAGGGGAAAAGTCTGGAGAAAACGCATCAATAATGTTTCGTGCTTTGTATTGTTTTTGTCATTGTTTTTCTTAAAAAAATAAACATAACGTGTAATTAATAAAATAAAACATGAGGTTGGGGCAACACGGTGGCGCAGTGGGTACCACAATGACAGCAAGAAGATCGCTTGTTCGAGCCCCGGCTTGGTCATTTGGCATTTCTGTGTGGAGTTTGCATGTTCTCCCCGCGTTCACGTGGGTTTTCTCCGGGTGCTCCGGTTTCCCCCACAGTCCAAACACATGCGGTACAGGTGAATTGAATTAACTAAATTGGCTGTAGTGTGTGTGTGTGTGTGTGTGTGTGTGTGTGTGTGTGTATGTGTGTGTGTGTGTGTGCAATGCAGGCCCGCAGCCAGTCTGTAAAAGGGGTGGTTCTTTTTTCTCAAAAAGTGGACCTTTTTAACACATTTTAAAATATTTCCTAGATTTAGAATAAAGTAATTTTTAAAATACAAATGTATTACATCATATATCATTAGAAAAAAAGAAGAAAAAAAAAAGAATCTGTTTTAAATTAAAAACAAGCCTATTGTCATTGATTAGGCAAATTATAAATATCAAACTGGCCAGCTCATTCAACTTTCCTTAGTCAGAATTTGGCCATTTGAATAATAATAATAAAAATTATAAATAATAACAATAATGTAGAGCTTCACAATTTTTCTAGTCTCTCTTGTAAAAAAAAAGTACATTTGAAAATTCATTGATAACTACAATTGTATTCAAATAAAATTTTATTTTGATGGGTTTTCGATGGATTATTTTCACTATTTATGATGGCATAGCAGTCAAATTAACTCATGTATGGGACAAATTCTGGACCTTTGTCTTTCGAACCCCCCGAACCCCCCCTGGCTACAGGTCTGCAAGAGTGTGTGAATATTTCCCAGTGATGGGTTGCAGCTCGAAGGGCATCCGCTGCTTAAAACATATGTTGGATAAAATGGCGGTTCATTCCACTGTGTTGCCCCTAGATTATTAAAGGGACTAAGCCGAAAAGAAAATGTATGAAAGAATGAATGATAAATGAGGTTAAATAAATCATTGATAATATAAAAATAAACACAGATTAGTACAAAACAAACTATCATACCAAAATAATTAGATAATTCAAATCATTATAAAAACAATATAAAAACAACAACTAATATTAACCATAATAAAACAACACTATAATAATAATGATAATAATACATTATTGTTATTGAAATTACAACAATATATTTTTATTTGTTATATATTAAGTGACACATCAGTATAAATGAACACATTTTTTTTAAACAATAATAATAATTAGTGCTGGACAAAGACTAATCGCAATAATTGCATCCAAAATAAAATTTTGTTTTGACATAATATATGTGTGTGTGTTACACACATTTATTATAAATTTGTGATACACACATAAAAACAAAACTATACAAAACAGTTTTGTTATATAGATATTTAAATTTATATATAATTTGTATCCTATACATGAGACATTTTATCGTAAACATACATTATCTGACCCTGAAAATAAAATATAAATACAGTGAATAAAAAGGGTTTCATCCCAAACATTTCTAAATGGACTGATTGTTGATTTCTGTAAATTTTTCTGTAAAGGAATATGTCATTCATTTGGTTCTCAGATTTTTTTCTTTACTATAAACACTTTACAAATCATCACCTTGGAACTATAATGTTCTATTTGCGTTCTGAATGATTTTGAGATATTGAGCTTCAAAGTTTTTGCATTCCATAATAGCAAACAGTATGTGTGTAACATTTGTTTTTTAAATAAAAAGTCTTAAAATCTAAACAGCTTATGAAAAAAACATCCCATAATGTAAATAAGTTGTCATAATAAGAATATGTCAATACCTCAATTTTGACAAAAGTGTCAGATAGAACCTTGTAATTCTAAGGTGACGAAACAGCTTTAACACTTTTGTTATGCTAAAAACTATTATTTAGAAAAAAATACTTCAGAAATAGCAAGTTTAAGTTGTTATCATTGACATCAATTGATCAAAAACATGAAATCATAAAGAAATTCTACAAATATATAATACAAATAAATTGACAATTGTCCCCATGTTTTGGCAAATTATTAGCTCCATATAAATGACAATGTAAGTGACACCATTTGATGGAGAAGAAGCTGACAGTGATCGCGGATGGGTTCTATCATTGTATGATTTATGCTTGTTTTTGTATGATTTTTTTTGAGGACGACAAGCTTAAGTCAGGTCCTGTCACATTTTTTTATAAGTGAAAATGTACATTTTTGGAAGAATGTCCCATATATATATATTTTTTATATCTAAATATAAATAAATATTTTCTCAAATATAATAATTTAATAATAATAATCGTTGTTGTTGTTGTTGTTGTACTTCTTATTTTTAATTTAGGATGGTTAAGACTTTTGGATTTCCCAGAGATGGGTTGCGGCTGGAAGGGCATCCGCTGCGTAAAAACGTGCTGGATAAGTTGGCAGTTCATTCCGCTGTGGCGACCCCGGATTAATAAAGGGACTAAGCCGAAAAGAAAATGAATGACTGAATAAGACTTTCGGAAATGTACTGGATAATGATTACATAATTATTTAATAATAAATGTCTTATTATTGTTACCATTATTATTATTGTATAACATTAAGATTTTAATTTACTTCTGCACATCTGTAGTTTAATAGTAGTTTAAGGGTGTTTTTTTTGGACTTTTAGCCCACATTCAAAGAAAATGAGTAACATTCATTCATTCATTCGTTTTCCTTTGGCTTAGTCCCTTTATTCATCAGGGGTAGCCTATGTTTTACACAGCGGATGCCCTTCCAGCTGCAACCCTGTACTGGGAAACATCCATAAATTCTCATTCACACACATACACTACGGCCAATTTAGTTTATTCAATTCACCTATAGCACATGTCTTTGGACTGTGGGGGAAACCTGGGCACCCGGGGGAAACCCACGTCAACACAGGGAGAACAAATTTGACAAATTTAGATTTATTGTTATAAAATCAAGACCCACATGTACAGTTATTTCCAATTATAGTAAAAATGTGTTGCTTTCTTAGATTGATAACTGTCCTCGTGTTTTATAACAGCTGATCTTCGCTTGACTCGTCAATAGATGGCGCCCGAATTCCGTTATTCTATTTATCTGCAATTTCTCGATTATTCTGACGCAACTATTACTGTCAAGTTTAATTTCTGACTTTAGTCTGCATAATTGTGCCACTCTGACAGTTCTTTCCACCTTTACTAATTATACAAATATTAAGTGTACAAATATTTAAAGGGAACGCGCGAGAATATTCGCGTGTCACATCGTCAAATGTTGACAATAAACCTTCGGCGAATTTAATGGTTCCGCCCGGATATACTGACAGATTTATACAGCAACATTCAGTCCCTTCGCTGCTTGTCATCATCGTTATTTAAGTAAGTTGAATTTTCATAACTGACACTGATTCTGATAAAACATGTAAATACAGTAGTCTGGTTTTTAACGCCAGAAGTTGTCAGTTTGTTTACGCTTCACATTAAAGCACGCTTCACGCTTTCATGCTAGCACGTTGAGATTAGCCACTTCACTTCTGTTCTGAAACTCATAATATTGGATTTTCATTTACGACTAAAACAACAACATGTCATTGTAGAGAGCACAGACTAACTTTTTATATGAAAGTGAGCACTAAAGGTGTTATTGTTTGTTTTGTTCAGACCAAAAGTCAGTCAGTTTTATTTTTAAATGTATTTCTTAATGACTGTGGTTTTCCATGTTAAATATATTTATATATGTAGTCTGCTATGTAATATGTTTTATAAACACTTCTTTTGCTAACAACTTTAATTCTGTCCACTACTTTTTATACTTAAAATGTAATCTGATAACTTTATAGTCTTATTCCTGTTCTCTTTATATATATATATATATATATACAGATCTACATTCAGAACCGATCTAATTTCTCCAGGACAATTTTTTCAATTACTTTCCCTACCGCGTGTGGAGTCGAATGACCCCGCTCTGTTAAAGGCTGATGCTGATTTATGCTTCTCTGGCCGCTTTGCAGCCACATCTGATCTCTGGTCAAGTAGGAGGATGGACCTATTATTGAGCCTTACTTTGTACTTCACTGACGATGATTGGAAGCTGCACCAGAGTCATTAAAATTAAAATTATTATTTACATTAAAATATTTGTTTACAGAAGATGCAAGAAATGCACTGTTTAACATATTATTTACAGGATATACAAGAGTTTTTTTTTATTTGAAAGAGATACTGCTTGTTTTCGACTCTTAATATGAAAATATTGAAAAATATAAATATTTAAAATTAATCATTTTAGTTTTTTTTTTTTTTATTTATTCATAGGGAAAAAAGTGACTGTTTGTTTAAGCCAGTGGTGCTCAACCCTGTTCCTGGAGATCTACCTTCCTGCAAAGTTCAGCTCCAACCCTGATCAAACACACCTGTACCAATTAATTAGGACCTGAACAGCACTTGATAATTAAAGGCAGGTGTGTTTGATTTGGGTTGCAACTGAAATCTGCAGGAAGGTAGATCTCCAGGAACAGGGTTGGTCACCCCTGGTTTAAGCCATTGTGCTATAATTTCAGTTGTTCAATGTTAATGTTCAATAAATAACCATAGATAGTCGATATAGTGTGTTTCCTTCAATTATCTAAAAATCAAGTAATGCACCCTTCATTCAAAAATCTGTCACTTGTAGTAATGTGAGCAAATTTATAATACAAAACCTGTTAGTGAATAATAATGTCAAAAAATAAAATAGATTAATAAAATAACCGGGTGGCGCAGTAGGTAGTGCTGTCGCCTCACAGCAAGAAGGTCGCTGGTTCGAGCCTCGGCTCGGTCGTTGGCTTTTCTGTGTGGAGTTTGCATGTTCTCGCTGCGTTCGCGTGGGTTTCCTCCGGGTGCTCCGGTTTCCCCCACAGTCCAAAGACATGAGGTACAGGTAAATTGGGCAGGCTAAATTGTCCGTAGTGTATGAGTGTGAATGAATGTGCATGGATGTTTCCCAGAGATGGGTTGCAGCTGGAAGGGCATCCGCTGCATAAAACATGTGCTGGACAAGTTGGTGGTTCATTCCGCTGTGGCGACCCCAGATTAACAAAGGGACTAAGCCGAAAAGAAAATAAATAAATGAATGAATGAATAAAATAATCGTTCATTAATCGTAATAGAGTTAAAATGTTCAATTAATCAAAATTTTGATTTTAGACCAAATCGCCCAGCCCTAATACATTTATGAATCACTTTAATTTTTTTTTTTTTAATATATTTGCTGTTTTATATTTTTCGTTCATTTATTTTTCTTCGGCTTAGTCCCATTATTTATCAGGGGTTGCCACAGCAAAATGAACCGGCAACTCATCCTGCATATGTTTTACACAGTGGATGCCCTTTCAGCTGCAACGCAGTACTGGAAAACATCCCTACACACTCATCCACAGTCATACACTACGGACAATTTAGCTTACCCAAGTCACCTATAGCACATGTCTTTTGGACTGTGGGGGAAACCAGAGCACCCAGAGAAAACCCACACGAACACGGGGAGAACATGCAAACTCCACACAGAAATGCCAACTGACCCAGCCGGGACTCGAACCAGTGACCTTCTGGCTGTGAGGCGACAGTGCTAACCATTGAGCCACCATGTCGCCCTTCTATATTTTTATATAAACAAAAAACATTTCTAAATCACTTTTTGTCTTTCTGATTTACTTTCTGTTCTGTTCTTTTTGATGAAAATATAATGATTCTGGTTGTATTACGTACAATACATAAACTATTTACTGCGTTAGACTGGCTATATAGGAATTATTATATTCCCATATATATTATTTTATTTATTATATATTTTTCTATTCAATTTTCTATTCAATCAATTGATAACTTTTAGAATTATTTGTAAATTGCTTTGGATTAAAACATCATTTAATATAGCACACACACAAACACATGTTGGTTTTGGTGGTTTATGAGGACTCTCCATGGGTGTAATGTATTTTATACAGTAAAAACGCTTATTATGTTGTCTTACTCTAACTCTACACCAAAACCCAACCCTTACAGGAAAACTGTGGCAGATTTTAAGTGTGAAAAAATCCTGTTAAGTATGATTTTTAGGCATTTTGAATTACGAGGACACAAGACATGTCCTCATTAGATCAACGTTGTAATAACTATGTCATACTCATGTCATTATACAAATTTGTGACCTCATAAACCACCAAACCCAGCGCGCACACACACATTTAGTTGAGAAATGTATAATGACATCATGCTGTTCAATGGCAGTCATAATGCTATGATTTTACTCAGTTCTATTCAAGAAAGTTGTCTTATAATCAAACAATGCACGCACAACAATGGAAAGGTAATGCATCTCCAGCGCAATCAGGCATGCAGTGGTGAGAAGTGCAGCAGATTGAGTTTAAATGGCATGTGATGTAAAGTAATGCGGTATAATGTGTGCTGTGGAGCGCGAAATCTCGGCGGTGTGACTCGGTTTGATGAGCCCGCTTGAGCGCGTCCTGAAGCGGCCGCTCGCGTGCCTCTATTGTTCTCGTCTTTCACGCGCGCGCTCGATAACAAAAGCACAAACTCCCAGAACGCCAATCAGAAGCGTCAGAGCAGATACACCACTGATAAAGTCACATCAGTCACCGCATACACTGTTCAAAAGAAAAGAAAAATAAACAAGAAGTTATTATTCAGATAGTTGGAAGAATGTAATATGTATTGTGTGTGTTTTACACTTTTTTTATAGCAGTTAACTAAAACTAAATTAATGTGTTTGAATTGTATACAATTTAAAAAAGGAGTTAAATGCTAAACTCACAACAACATTGTACATTAATAAAACAGAACATCCAAAATAAATACTGATTTACACTATTATTGAAAGCTATACTAATTATTAAAGGGATACTACAGTAATATTTATTGATTATTTTTGTAATAAAGGGACTAAGCCAAAGGAAAATGAAAGGATAATTGTTTTTGTCACATTTACATTGTGTTTTAAAGTGTAACATTAAGAATATTTGGCAGATATGTTTTTATTAGAAAGTGCTTTAGAATGTGGTAATTTAAATGTCATTTGTGCTACTGTAATAAATTGTGTAATTCAAAATTTTGTAATACACCTAAAATACAGTATTTTCTTTTTTTATCAAGCTAATCTGCATTGGCAGTGCAAAAGATAATATCTGCATATGTCATAAATTTCTTATTGAAGAGATCAATGTAATTGAAAAATAATATAATAAATAACACAATTTACAATATACTGTATATTTGTGTAACAATATTCATCATTTTAACCCTCTACCGCACGCATTATGATAAATCTATAAAAAAATATCTAACAGTTTTTCCTTTTCTTAAAATGGCTTAACTTGAAGTGCTGTAAAAAAAAGAAAAAAATATATATATTTTTTTAAGGTACTTTATGATATGTTGCCATATGGCAACAACGTCCAACAATGAATACAATTTTAAATTTAAAACTTTACTTATAATTATAATTTTGTTGTTTAAAATTATTTAATTGTTGTTACGATATTATAAGCTTCAACACAGAACTTATAGACCTTTTTCATGGAACGCCAAATTACCCATTATGCTTTGCGTGTATGCGCAAGGAGAATGCTAAGAACTTCCGGTCGGCAGCTGATGCGTGTAAACGGTCACATTTGGACAGCTTTGAAATGATAGTTTTAATCTATTTTACCTGCTTTTATCATCTTTTAACTAATACTGTTGTCGATCAGCGCCACCTCCTGGACTGATCATTTAAAAAAAATGTGATCTAATATGATGGCTGAGGCATTTTTCTCTCGTTGACAGACGACATCTTCTGCCGTTTAAATGAAGCCTCGTCATCGCTAAAGTCAACAGTTTCTCTTTCTTTCAGATATATAACTAGTCTAGCCCAAACAAATATAGTTCACCAAAATGTTTAACACACACACGTAGCCTACTGTACTGTCCCACTAACACACTGATTTAATAACTGTGACAAAGTGAAAATAAAGTGACGTTTTGAAATGACAGAAAAACACAAACCGTGGTAAATACAACACACTAAATGAAGCATAAACGGCTCGCGATTAGAATGAACAACAAATCAACCAGCAGAGTATCAGTAACACTTTTATTGGTCATTTTTATAAATTGCATGACTTACACAACTGTTAAGTTTCATGCCAGTAATCTGGGTTTGCTCTATGATGCAGTGAAGTATTGCGTGTGTGTGTGCAGAAGAGCCGCTGAGCTAACAGCTGACAGGCCGGGGAAACACGCACACACTGTATTTCTGACGGCAGACACGTGAACTAGGAGAACGTTTTTCTCTCGCGCTTGAACCACATCTGACAGATTATAACGGCTTTAACACACACCTTTCAAAGTTGTGTGTCACCAAATCACTCCGTAATCCACTCAAAACGCTATTGAAACCCATTTTCGGAGCGCAAATTACCAGTTGTAAACACTGTAAACGGAAGTTCTAACCATTCACCGGAAGACGCTGGTCGCTATGGCGGCCTCCATGCAGCAGCCAAGAAAAAGGTCTATAAATGACACCCAACGCAATCTCATGGCAATTTGTAACTTTTTAATTTAGTGGCAATGACGGTTGGGGTTAGGGGTGGGGTTAGGTGCCACGCCTCCTTTTTAAAATCGTACATTTTCGTACGACTGAACTTGTACGAATTCGTACGAATTAGCCACTAAACTGGCAAAACGTAAAATACTTACGTTTCCTCGTGAGATCAGCCTGTGACACCTTATACAGTACATACTTTCCAACAACTCTTATTCCAACAGCTTTCGTTTATTCCATTCTTTTTTGCTGAATATTATTAAAAACAAACCTAATATTGTATTATCATGTATACAACATACAGTAAATATAAATATTTTCTCCAGTAAATATTATAGCAAACAAATAACAAGTCTAGTATATACAGATGCATCAGAATAATGTAGCTACTAGCTAACAATATTTATATATTATACTATAAACGCTATACTACACCTGTCTTATCTGCCTCTGAGCTAACTTATCTGAACTGTCTCTATCAAATGTCCAGTCTGCATCATTCTCATGGTCACTAAAACCCATCTCATCCTCACTTTCATCTGCAGGAAGAGCCAGTTCTGTCCTTTTCTTCTTTCACTTACCATAGAACATGGTGGTGCTTGCTAATACACTGTTCCCTGTATTCATATCTATTCAAGAGTAGTATTGCCATTAAAACTAGATTTCATCCATAATGCAAATGCCATTAACACATGACTAATCAACATTATATTACTAGATTTCATGTTGGAATTGTTACAACTTAAAAGTTGACAGCTGACCTTGCTATAGCTAGCTAACCCATGGCAATATTGCATGTTCCACTATTGCACAGTGTTGCCATTTGGCCACACATACATTTGATCGATTTACAAAAAACTAGTTTGATTAAAAAATTTAAAGTGTGAATATGTCATCATAACTTACTGGAGGTGATGTTTCAGATTTTTTTGTGGATCTGACATAATTTGATCCTTTGTTTTTATTGACGTTTGCATTCAGCAACTACTCACAATAAACGCCAGTCTGTCAGAAATCGCACTACAGAAAAACACAGAATGCCATGTGACTTAACCAAAGCACATCATTGGCTACACTAAGGTCTTCTCTTTCCAACAACAAAAAAAATTATGTTGGTCTTAAAGAAACAGTGGCTGGAAAATGAACATAAGTATCATGTTGCCATATGGTTACACCATGCAGTAGAGGGTTAAAAATGTTATTCTGTAAACCACTAATTGCATTTCTTACAAATGTGTAATAAAAATGTTGTCATTTAGAGTATTTTGCATAAACTCACATTAGAAAATGTGCTATGCTGTTTAAATTTGTTAATATTTTCAGACAATAACTCGCTATCAACGTTTTAACTTCAGAAGAGTTAAGCAATCAATATTTGTGGGAATAACTCAGATTTTCAGTCATAATAGAAAATAAATGCTTTTGTTATTTTGACTAATTGTAGTCTATTTTTCTATGAAAACGTAATAGACAGTATTTTTATTTGACACGTTGATAGAAAAATCTGCTAAATTAGCAAATACAGGGTGTCCCCGGGGTCCTAAAAAATCTTCAAAAACTAAATTTTAGGCCTTCAAAAACATTAAATTCACTAAAAGTGTTGTAGGTCTTAAATCATTTTAAACCGGTCTAAATTTTCCTGTGTCCAAGTAAAGCTATCGGACTGACACCCAAATACCTATAATCCATCTTAAAACTTTTTGGTTTATATTTAAGTTTTTTATTGCAAAAAGATACAATTCACAACAGCAGTCAGACATTTTTACAGCAAATTCTCCAAATTAAATTCCCTAATCAGGGAAAGAAAACTAAAGCAACACATCATGATCTTCCATTAATACAAAAACTATTTACAATAATAAAGTTATTGAACAAGTGAATGATAACGGTATTGAAGAAGTGAAGGAATTCAAGTATCTTGGCATAACTCTGGACATTACTTTAAAATTTGATAGTCATGTTAAAAATGTGTAAGAAGGTCAAGCCAAGTCTATTAGAAGATTTTTAACATATCAAGCTGCAAAATTATACATGCACACGATGATATTTTCTCAGTTGTCATATTGCATTACATCATGGTCACAAGCCTCTTTAACCACATTAAAGCCTATTGACTCGATATATAAACGAGCAATTCAAATTATGAACTTAAAGCCTATGCGATGGCATCATTGTGAGGTTTTATGTAAACATAACCTTTTTAGTTTTGATAGTTTTAATAAATTTAATTATCCTAAATTGGTTTTTAAATGTTTAAAAAATTTTAATTTAAATAAATGTTCCAATGCTGTTTTTTTAGATCTAATCAGTAGGCATTAGACCTCTCACAGAGTCACACAAGCAAATGCTAATGGTGACTGTCTAGTGCCAAAGTGTAAGACCTCTTTTGGTCAATCTGTTTTTTCTTTTAAGGGAATCAAATTGTGGAATGATTTACCTGTAAGCCTAAAATTAGAAAGTAATATAAATATTTTTAGTAATGTTCTTAAAAAGTGGTTAAAACAAATCAGTAGTGTTTGCACAAATAGTCTACTATTTGATCATGCCACCTTTGCCAATTTTATGTAAAGATTTATAATGTTGTGTATATGTATCTATTTTATTTTCATTTTATGTCAATCCTCCAGTGGGCAGGTGTTGAGAATTAGCAAGTCTGCTAAAACACTTAAACAAATGCATTTGTTTGTCCTGTGTAATTGTGATGTCCATGTCAAACAAACAAACAAACAAATAAATAAATACATTTTAAAAATAAATATCGGGCCATTTGAAAAAATCCTTAGTGTTTAGCCCTTTATAAGTCTAAAATTTTGTTCATAATGGTCTTAAAAGGGTCTTAAAGTCTTAAATCTGACTCGAAGAAACCTGCAGAAATGGAAAATAACTTTTATAAGATATATATGTGTTATAATAACTTAAATAACATGTGCGACAAAGGAAAATATCTAATCTAAATAATTCTTTTAATTCTTTTTTCTCAAATTACTTGGACATGAGAAAAACGTATTTTTCTGTGCAGTCTTTAAATAGTGATGGGTTAATATTACCAGGGCTTGACATTAACACCCGCCAAATGCGGGTGGATTTCAGCTGTGGCGGGTTAGACATACACTCCCACTAGCCACTTTGGCTGGTTGAAAAGAATTTTTTAAATTGTAGTTTTCTTAAAGCAGGGTTCGACAATAAGAATGGCCCAATATTTGTGCAAATGTTATCCTAGAATTGAGAAGCAGCACGACGGACAAAGCTAATTGTGTTTGCGCAAGCAAAAGAAAGCAGGTGAATACAGAATGAGAGGATAATCACTCCCGTGCACAGGTGATGTGATGCGTGCGACTGTTAAAAAGTGTGTGGGCTCCCGTTTACTAGTGCGAAGCAACCGTGCTTAGAGGAAACACTACTGGTGTGATCGGTTTTGATCGTGCACCCACAGTCCTGCTGCTTTCAAAGGCTCATGATTTAAAATATAAAAATATATAGCGGTCGGTGCTTTCACTTTAATTGTTGTTTGAACGGATATATTAACAGGCCGAACATTAACCGTGTGCGCGTGATCATCCTTTTATTATTAACACACGGTGTGTTTTTACCTGCTTTCTTTTGCTTACAGTTACATTGATTATATTTTTGTTAATATGGTTTAATTATCTTTTTTTTTTTTTTTAGAATAACGTTGCTTTAATATGAGATTAACTCCCCATTTATGTTTACTTAACTCGGGATCTGGGACCTTTAGCTACTGTGTATTGTTTTAGATACATAACAATAGTTCTTTTTTTTATGTCAATTTTCTTGTCAAAAATGTCAAATTGGTGAATTAAAAAGTGCATGTACACAGCTATATTTTTCTTGTTTTGACAAATTATTTAAAATTTGTGGCTAAGAAATAATAATTTATTTATTTTTGGTGTGGTCTTAGATAAATTTGGTAAATTCTTAATTTTGAGCCCTAAAAAGTCATGTGAAATAAAAACTAATTGCAATGCAACACAACCCATTTGCTCATGCTTATTGAGCAAGCTCATACATGACACATAAAAGGTTAAATGAATGAGGAGGCATGTGGACATAATACAAAATCTAAATCAAGTAATTTTAGCATCAAAGTCAAATTTATGCATATAAAATATATTTTCCCAACAACAAAATTGTGGCTAATGAAAATGGCGAGTGGCTAATAATGTTGAAAATCTACTAGCCACAGTGACTGGTTACCTAAAAAGTGGATGTCAAGCCCTGAATATTACATATACACTTCATCTTCATAACATTTAATAAATCTGATTTACTCAAAGAATAGAGAGCAACACCTGAACCACAGTTAAAGGGACAGACTGTTGAACGCAAAAGAAGATATTTTGAAGAATGTTGGAAACCGGTAGGCATTGACATCCAAACCCTGAAACGAATAACCTCAACTGGTTTGGTAGGTGAATAAACGAGATGACAGAATTTCCCATTTTTGTTGAGCCGATTTGCTATTGTGTAATCCACCAGTGTCCACTAGATGTCAGTGCAGACCAGAGCTGCTATAAGAGCTGCTATCAGGCCTGTTTGGCTTGGCGTTCAGTGGCTGGATCTTCCCTCGAGACTGCTGAGAGAAACAGTCCAGACTCCAGACCAAAAAAACAAAACATCCTCAGCCTCAAAAGCGCGTCGCGGAGCCAGCTGGCAGTGTGCCTGTGCTCGGGCTGCTGTTCCCACAGGGAGGGAGAGCGTGTTTGTGTGCCAAACGTGTACATGTGGGCACCGACACCTGAGGCACTTGTTCACATGTTGCTCAACACGAGTCACTTTAACTGTTAAGTTGACTAACCAGAAAAAAAAATCCCTTGTTGTACTTTTCCCTTCTTAATCTGAAGGTAAATCTTACCCCTGAAGCGCTGCAGATACAGTAGGGAACGACACGTAACACTTGCTTTTTGTGAGGAAAACTATCGCTGACTTGAGAAAAGCTGAGAGGACTCATTAAGTCCAGCTGCCGAACGACACTTTTTGGGGATTGCTACATGGAAAGAAGAAGAAAAAAAATCGTGTTACACACATTTGTTTGAGGAGAGTCCTCTTTTCACTTCCCAGACTGAGAGACAAAGCTAGTACGGTTTTTATTTCACATATAAACGAAATTAATGTTAATAAAATCCACCAAGTAGAGGAATTATGCAATGTTAGACATGTTCGAGTTTCCTAAGCATGTTCCGGCCTGTTATCTGTGTTTTGAATTTGTTTTTTCCCATGCGTTTTACAATCATAACAATGATGATGTTCTGTTGTAGAGGGTGTGGACGTGTTGAGTTTGGACAGCGCCACCAGGTGAACAAGAATGAGCCTGGTAGGACAATCTAAAGGTATGTTTGTTCATCCTAGGAGCATTTAAATTAGTATTGTTATATTATAAGTATTGTGTGCTAAGGCTAGCAGAGATGATTTTACAATAAACATTTCACCAAAAGTCAGTGTGGAATCAAAGGGGGTGCAAAATACTTAGCCAATTATCATAGACAAGAACAAATAAAGAAAGTATGGACTGCAGGTTGAAAAATAGAGCAGTAATGAAGATGCAGTATATAATAATGAATAATAAAATAGTGCAGTACAATACTGATACAGTCTTAAAATGTACTCCAGTAAAATTGCACTTTTATTATCCATTTATTAATTTTCATTGGGCTTAGGCCCCGTTTACACTAATATGTTTTAGTTTTAAAACCCATAAGTTACGCCATCCGTCCACACTACGCCGGAGTTTTCGAGTGCCGAAAACGGAGCTTTTTGAAAAGCTGAAGAGGCCATTTTCATTCTAAAATGCTGCTGCTCCGTCTCAGTGTGGATGGGGGAAAACAAAGGCATCTGAAATTGGAGGTGGGGCTGCAGACATTCGCCTATCTGATTGGGGCTTTTCCCTCAATATTAAGTAGCCTACACACAGTTTAGTCTTGCATCTTCTCCTTGTAAGTTCAGACTTCGCAAGTTTGATATGGAAAACAAACTCCCGAGGACACGTCGGGTGAATCTTCAAGGGAACATTGTACTGTATAACCTCATTTACATCATCCTGGCTACGTTGTTTCACTTTCTTAACAATAAAATAAAAACCTGATATAAGGAACTGCCTAGTTTTATTTTGATATTAGCAACTTAACCGACAACAAAAATTTTAGGCATTGTGTAGCTACATAAGCTATTTATATGAGCATCATCTTCACTATGCGTATTTATAACATATTTATAACGGAGCCTATAACATAACTACCTCCTTTCATTTTCATTGAAAATACAAAACATGCCCTCTCTTTCACTGAATATCAGTTTTAATAATCAATATAGGCCATTATAAAAGTATAACATACAATAAGTTTATACATTATAGGACATAAATGCAAGCAATCAGTCAATGTGCAGAATCAGTCTACGTGGTTACATTAATTAATATATTAACTTATCTTTGCACTCAACCAAAACACGTTACCTGAGAACAAGTAATAGATTCAAAAGACCAAAGTCGGGGAATATGTCGTTAGATAGAGACCAGATGAATTAAATATCACGTTTACAAATAGATCCAGCGGTAGATCCTTGATGAGCAGTCCGACGTGCACAGCTCTCATCGCTGCAGTGCATGCCAGAGTGTGTGTGGTCACATGCGTTTTCATCTGTGTAGTGTGGATGGAGAGTTGTTCAGAAACGCTGGGAGAAACGCTAATGTGGACGTGGATCATTTTCATTCTAAAACGCCATTTTAAAACTATAAAACGTATTAGTGTAAAGAGGGCCTTAGTCTCTTATTCATCAGGGGTCACCACAGCCAAAGAACCACCAACCACTGAGCCACCGTGTCGCCTTTGCACTTTTATTAACTACACTGTAAAACCCAAAAAGTTAAGGTAACTCAAACTGTTTGAGGAAACCGATTGCAACAAACCATTTAAGTTCAAAAACTAATCCTGGTGAGTACTGTGAACTTAATCCATTTGAGTTAACGAAGCAATTTGAGCACAGTAAACCCAATAAATGAAGAGAACTCAAACCAACTGAGTACTGTAAAACTCAATAAATTAAGGCAACTCAAACCGTTTGAGGAAACCGACTGCAACAAACTATCTGAGTTAAAAAAAAAAACTAATCTACATAAGTAATGTGAACTTAATGCATTTGAGTAAACGAAGCAATTTGAGCACAGTAAAACCCAATAAATAAAGAGAACTCAAACCAACTGAGTACTCTACAACCCAATATATGAAGAGAACTCAAACCCTTTGGGGAAACCGATTGCAACAAACCATCTGAGTTAAAAAAACTAATCTATATGAGTACTGTGAACTTAATTTCAATTCAATTCCTCTTTATTTGTATAGCGCTTTTACAATGTAGATTGTGTCAAAGCAGCTTCACATAGAAGATAATGAAACGTAGAAGTAAATTGAAACAGTGTCAGTCCAGTTTTCAGTGTTGAAGTTTAGCTCAGTTCGGTGTGGTTTATTCACTACTGAGAGTCCAAACACTAAAGAGCAAATCCATCGATGCACAGCTCTATAGATCCCAAACCATGCAAGCCAGTGGCGACAGCGGCGAGGAAAAAACTTCACCAATCCATTTGAGTTGAAGTAATGAGGGATTTAATTAACTCATCACCTTCAACACTGAGTTCAAAACTCTTTTCAAATGAGTAGAATTAATTTCAGTAAATTTTGAGTTAACTACACTCATTTCATTTGAAAAAGTAAAGTACAATTCCTGAGAGAAACTACTATTACAGTAATTTGAGTATTTATGATTCATTACTTTACACCACTGTTTTTACCACAACACAGCTCTGAATACAAAATACTGATGCAATGTTGCATTATGCCGCTTTCGCTTGTCATTTTCAGTCGAAGGGCAAAAGGAGAAGATTCTTTCCTTAAACTTGCTAGTCTGGGTTAAAGAGATGAACATTTGACCCACAAATGAACATTTCCTCACCAATTACTCACACTCACAAGTTTCTTTCGTAACAGATTCTTCCTTCTGTTGAACACAAAACAAGATATTCTGAAGAATGTTGGGAAAAAGCAGCTATTGAAATCTATAGTAGGAACCAAATGAGTAAATGATGGCAGAATGTTCATTTTTGGGTGAACTATCCCTGTTAAACTTGCCAGAAAAGATTCGCCAGGCTCTTAATGGACCCTTTTTTACAAGACTGTTATGACGCGTTTAATGGCCATCATAATCTTAAATCCTTGAAAGTTTTTAATACTAACATTATATGCATTATATAACATTTATAACATTTATATGCATTTATTAATGTATTATATCATCTGTTCATCAAATTACAAAAAACGAATTACAGCTTATGTGTGGTGTTTCTATTGCAGAGTCTATGTGGTTGAGAGTAAATTTGACGTTATTCTCTCCTCTGGCTGCCGTCATCAGTCTCACACTATTTTTTCCCTTTTTCTAAAAGTCTTGATAACACCATCGTGGAGTTTTTCTTTTATTATTTCAGTAAATAGAGTTGTAACTATTTGTTGTACTTTCCCATTCACTACGCTCTAAGTTTACCCAGCTATGACGACTTCTGCTACTGAGCAACCCGAATATCTGAAAAGGGTCTATAGCCCTTATGATATTTGCTGAGAATGAAGAAAAACTGGGCAAAAGCATTAGGTTGGTGCACTTGATGTATGTACCATATGGCCACAAATGTAGATGTTTATTGTTCTAAAATCTTTAGTAAGATGACATTTGAGAGATCAGTTTTATTATGAAGGCTCTGGTACAATGATCGATTGAACAAAAGCAAATAATCACATTTAATAAACATGAAATATTTACTAATGCAAAAAAGAATTGAGCAGTTGTGTTCATTTTGAGTTCTACATATATCAAATGTGATATTATAGTAGGCTTCATAGGGTTAAGGGATCATTTGAGAGCAAAATTATTAGCAAGTAGCAAGGAAACCTTCACAGTATTGGAATAATATTTTCTAATCTAGAGTAAGTCATTTTTTTTTAGTTTGACCGTAATAAAAGCAGTTTTTGATATATATATATTTGAAACAATTTTTAAGGTCAATATTACTAGCCCCTTTAAGACATGTTTCCCTTAATAATACCAGTATCCTCTAAAATACATTATGTACGGTCATCATGGCAAAGACAAAAAATGTTTAAGACAGTCAGTTAGAGGGACGGCTTATCCAAAAACCACTCTTTATTCTCCATTTAAACCTGGTTCTAAACCTTTATGCACTCTTGCAGTGCTTGTTTAAACTACTTATGTAATATGAACTGAAATGACACAATTCTTGAGGTTATTTTTTGGGGACAACTTAATTATGCGTTTCAAGGTTTGGATGTCAATGTCTACCGGTTTCCAGCATTCTTCAAAATATCTTCTTTTGCATTCATCAGTCTGTCTCTTTAACTGTGTTTCAGGTGTTGCTTTATATTGTTTGAGTAAATTAGATTTATTAATGTTATGGAGATGAAGTGTATAATTAATATTAATAATAATATGTCACTATTTAAAGACTGCACAGAAAATTTTCCATTTCTATTTCAGGGTTTCTGCAGGTTTCTTCAAGTCAAATTTAAGACTTAATAATACCAGTATCCTTTAAAATATCTAATACATTATTTACGGTCATCATGGCAAAGACAAAAAATAAATCAGTTATTAAAATCATTATGTTTTCAAATGTGTTGATGATAGTAATAAATCTTCTCTCTGTTCAGATCACTTGGGGTAAAAAATGTAAAAAAATGTAATTGTAATAATTCTGGCTTCATCTGTATAAATATAAAATGCAGTTTGTCTTGATCCAAAAAAAAAACATGTTTATTGTTTCACAGCAGAACAACACGTCACCAGAAATTTTAGAAAAGCTCTCATGTAGGGTGCAAAAATCTGAAAAATGTCCTGCAAAAACCTGGAGGGATGATTTACTACTTGCCTTTATTTTTCCAAATGGAAAATCCAAATTATTTGCAGTCGACTAACCAGCAACCAGTCTCAACACTGTACAACACAGACCAGCATCATGGCCACATAAAAAATAAATAAATAAAAAAAACGATAAAACTTTAGTTTAGGTCACAATTCACAGTAATAACAAACCATTAACTAACACTACTACCTTAATAAACTACGTATTAGCTATTTATTAAAAGTGAGTAAGGTAGAAGTTGGGTTTAGGTTTTGGGTAGGTTTAGGAATGCAGAATAAGCTCATACTTTATAACTACTATTGAACAGTTGATATCCCAATAATAGACCGATAATAAGTCAGTAATTAATTGCATGATTTATAACCTAATCTAAAGTGTTACCAAAAAAAACTATCGTGTTTTTATGTCATTTCATCATGCTTGTCGACTCGCTTTACTCCACAAGTGGAAGTCATAGATGATATGAACTTCTCCAAGTACATACCTGTCTCCTTCGATAACATTCTCACTTTCTCAAGCTTCCCATTGACTCTCTACATAGTCTGCATTCCTGAACGTCCTTCCGCCCCACTTTCCTGCATATGTGTGTGTGTGTGTGTATGTTAATGCCTGTAAAAGAATGAGGTTAGGGTGGAGTACAGACAAAGACGACAGCGTATAATATGTTCGTGTGTCATCGCGCTAATATGCATGCACTCTGCCCTCAAACCCAAGTGCACTTATGGGAAAATCACTACCCTAAATAATGTTTAAGACAGCCTGTTAAAGGGACGGCTCATCCAAAAACTACTGTTTATTCTCCATTTAAACCTGGTTCTAAACCTTTATGCACTCTTGCAGTGCTTGTTCAAACTACTTATGTAATATGAACTGAAATCACACAATTCTTAAGGTTTATTTTGGGACAGCTTAATTATTTTATGTTCAATCCACTTAAATTTGTAAAAACAATGAAGTTAACTTTGTGTTGGGATTGTGGGATTGTGTGAAAACCAGCATTTTCTACAGTGTTAGGAGTGTTTTTTTTCTGTTGAACACAAAAGAAGATATTTTGAAGAATGTTGAAAACCGGTAACCAATGACTCCCATAATAAAAATAAACAATACCATTTTCAGCAGATTTTAAAATATCTGTTCAGCACAAGAAAGGAACTTAATATTTGAGTGAGCTATCCCGTTATGTTCACGCAGGAAGGGTTTTTGCGCAAATACGATGATCTCCGTGCTGCTGGGGGTGGGGTTGCGCTTAAAAGAGTGGACGGAGAAAAGCCCTTTGCACCACTTTCCCAGGCTGTCGGTCAGGAAGGCTGGATTTTTTACACCGTGACCACCGTGTTGCCCTTTTCCGGGGGAAATCCGAGACAAACATGAAGAAGGGGGGTCAGGAAAACCGGCCCTGGGAAGAAGGAGAAGAAAGGTGTTTGCTACACAGCATGAGAGAGAGCGTTGCTTTCAGGGCGACTCAAAGGAGCGTATATACCTCCCCTCCGTTACCCCATTGTCACCGGCTGCTCCTGTCTCGCCCCCGCCTTCCTCCTCCCAAAAAAAAAAAAAAAGAAAAAAAAAATGTCTCATCTTCTCACAGTTTTGTGGCCTGGAATCACTACCCCAAAATACAAAGCCCCAACACCTCTCACACACAACAATAGACTCCTCCTTTTTGTGTCTGTTCCGCGTATTAAATGTTAATTTTCTGACCCTCTTTTTTAGCTCAATTCAAATGCGGTGTGAAGTATCCACATGTAACAATAGCCGACTGGGAAAAAGGAGTCAAGGAGTGCATTACAAAAGGATGTAAAATAGTTAAGCTTGTATCCTGGATTTAAAAGGGGGGAAAAGTTGGTAAAAGTCTTGAGCTGGAGGGAAAAGTGCAGGGGGAACAAAAGTGACTCTATTTGGTTTCATTAACGCACATTCCTGGGTATATTATGGGGGATTCTCTGGTGGATTTTTTATAAATAATGGAAATAAACTGAATTTTGCACTTTTTTGACCTCCGATATTACAGATTAACTAATTTTTGACATTGTTAGAAAGATGGTGCTATGATTTACTATGGAAATAAAGTTTCCCCATGACTTCTTGCAAGTGGATGTATAATGTGATGTGCTTTTTTTCATTTGGAAAAAATATTAGGCTTACAATAAATGATGTTTCTTGTACTTTTACTGGGATATGGGCAGTAGTGGAAAGAGTACTGAAAAATCATACTTGAGTAAAGTACCATTACTTGCCTAAAAATATAGTGCAAGCAGAGTAAAAGTATCTGCTGTAATTATTACTCAAAGTATGAGTAAAAAGTAGACCTTTCAAAAGTACTTAAGTAGTGAGTATTACAATGTGAAAAGCTGATGCATTAACATGTAATTTGTGGATGTGTGTAAACGTAACATTCTGTAGTGCATTTAGTTATTGCCCAGCAGGCACACAACGTCATAAGACGTAATAATAGGTTAGATTTAGGTTGTGATGTCGGGTGACCAAAATTCAACGTCTAGCCAGCGTCTAAGGACAAAGTTACTTTGATGTCCAATAATTACGTCAAATGACGTTGATATTTGGTTGATTTCAGGTTGTGTTAGAAACTGACCAAAATCCAACGTCGAGCCAACATCTTAAACCATTCATTCATTAATTTTCTTTTCGGCTTAGTCTCTTTATTAATCTGGGGTCGCCACAGCGGAATGAACCGCCAACTTATCCAGCATATGTTTTTACGCAGCGGATGCCCTTCCAGCTGCAACCCATCACTAGGAAACACCCATACACTCTCATTCACACACATACATTACGGACAATTTTTAGCTTACCCAATTCACCTGTACCACATGTCTTTGGACTTGTGGAGGAAACCGGAGGAAACCCACGCGAACGCGGGGAGAACATGCAAACTCCACACAGAAATACCAACTGACTCAGCCGAGGCTCGAACCAGCAACCTTCTTGCTGTGAGGCGACAGCACTACCTACTGCGCCACCGCGTCGCCCGATCATAAACCAATGTCATAATAACGTTAAATACTGTAATTTAATCGTCAGGTATGGCAACAAAAATCCAATGTCTGATAGATGTCATAGTGGTAACTATGAAAAGCTGTAACATCATTAGACGTTCATATTTGGTTGATTTTAGGTTGGATGTTGGACATTGACGTCGACCTGACGTTGAGTTCTGACGTCAACCCGATTTTCATTTCCAAACAAAAATGCCACTACATTGGGGTGCAACTTCAATCTGACGTCATGTCGACGTCTTGTGCCTGCTGGGTGTTATAAATGCCATTTCGGTCATCATACAGTAAACATCTGTCATTTTCTCATCAGTGACATGCATCTAAACAGTCTCTGGGTCAATGCGTGTAAAGATTTTGGACATCTTTTGGACGCCTTTAATGCTTTTAAACAGTTTGCTGCAATTATAAATCGTCCATGTCTTGAGGTAGTTCATTATGATGCGATTTACGTGCAGACAGGAATCACAGGACTGATTTTATAATAAAATAATAAAATTTATAATGAAATAATAAAGTAGTGGAGTAAAAGTAGCGATACCGCACAAAATGTACTCAAGAGAAAGTAAAAGTACGCATTTTTAAACCTACTTGGTAAATTACAATTCCTGAGAAAAACTACACAATTACAGTAATTAAAGTATTTGTAATTTTTTACTTTACACCATTGGATATGGGACTAATTTAGAATGAATTTTTCTGAGTATGTGAGTATTTCTACTGACAGTCCAAGCCTCTGGATTTTTCAATTGCAGATGGAATTTAACTGAGTGCGTTGTGTAATTATCTGCTGATTGTATGTACAGAATGTTTGTTTGTTGATGTACACGTACATGAAAATGGGTTATTTCTAAAAATAATTTTTAATAATGAAATTTTGATAAATTTATACGTAATTGACACTGTAAATATGCTCTTTTATTTGTTTATTATTATTTATAATAATTACCTTTAAATATTACAAATCACACATAAATAAATAAATAAATAAATAAATAAATACATTTTAATAAAAAAAAAATCTATTCATTTCTTTGAACTTTGAAACTTTTTGTTTATGGGGGAAGTGTTGGAAAAAATATTTGTTTTTATTTTCCTCAACAATTATCTTGATATTTTTTGTAAAAGTTTTATTGAAATCATCAAAATGTAATAACTTATTACATTATTATTACATTTGACTTTTTCAGCCACTCTGGTTACTGGTTTACCCAATGTGTATTTAAATAACATGGAATTTTGAAATATCTATTTTAGACATTGAAAGACATTTTATATAATTTTCTGTTACGTCATGAAATATCATATTTGTTGTTTTTCTACCCTGTTTTTATCGCATTGTTTTATGTTATTATTATAGACCATTTCAATGTGGTCATGTCATTGGCCCATGGACATTTCATGCTTGTTATTAAACGATTTCATAAATGTAACGAGGCAATTCAATCATAACTTAATGTTTAAACAGCTATTATAATATTATTTATCAATCTGTGGCTATTTTTGGATTCTCGAAAGCTATAGAAATTAAAATGTAAAACAGGAAATGCGTTGGGACCATTTTTTTTGTTTTTCCTCCCTCAAAATGGCCTATAGTCAAATTTTCAGTGCCATCTTTAATTGAATTATGCAGTTGTTGTTATTAATATGTTTTTATGTATATTGATCTTGCCATAAAATTGCCGTAAGTTGCTGATGTGGCAATAAATAAACAAATAGATATAAATGTTTGAGTGCCATGTTATTCCTTTCCCCGCTGTCATCTGGCGATCACTTCAGAGAAAATCTCAAGTCACCAGCCTGAACCTCCTAAAATACTGTCTGTGGCTGTTTTGTGTTTGCTGATTGCTCAACACAACAGCTGTCTGTTTTTCTCTTCATTACAGTTATACGTCATGAAAGTTCAGCTTTTTGACAGTGAAAGACAGCGAAGAGTCAGGGAATTTAACATTTGGCTCACAGGGTTCGTACGGGTGCTGGAAATCATGGAAAGCGCTTGAATTTTTGTCTAGTGTTTGAAAAGTGATTTGTTTTTGGATAAAAAGCTTGAAACTGCTTTAAAATGCTATTATTACTGTCATCATAATAATTGATCTTTTCTAAATAGGTCATATTTGCTTTTGCATAAAATAAAAAGTCTGGAGGGTGCACATGTGCCTTTTTATCTGCACCGTTTGATAGTGGAGAAGACAAAAGTAATGGAGACTAGATTACTATATGAGTGCGTAATGCATGAAATTAAAATAAATATACATTTAAGATGAATGATGACATTTAAGTGTTAAGTAAATGACATTTGTAAGAGTAAAGGACAATAATTCAATCCTGGGCTTGAGGAAAACATACCATTATTTTTTTTTACTTTTAATAATACTATAATAATAATAATAATAATAATACTATAATAATAGTAATACTATACTATTCTATAGAATAATAAATAATATTATACGCTATAACAAAAATGTATAGCATCTGATGTAATGTGATGAAATGAGTACAGTTGAAGTCAAAAGGATTTGCCCTCCTGTGAAATTTGAATTCATTTAAAAATATTCCCCAAGGGCTGTTTTACGGAGAGAAGATTTTTTTCCACACATTTTTAAACGTATTAGCTTTAATAAATTATTTCTTAAGAATTATTTTATTGCCTTTGTTGACAGTCAAAATATTTTCCTACTTATTTTGCAAGATACTAGAATTCAGCTTAAAGTGTTTTTAAAAGTCTTAACTTGGTTAATTAAGTTGACTAGAAAAGTCGTTGGACAACAGTGGTTTATTCTGTACACTGTAAAAAAAAAAGTTATGTATTAAATTTAGTTGTACCAAATGAACTTTTTTATTCATCTCAACTCAACATCAGTCAAACTGACTAAAAATATTAAGTTGTAACCTTATTAACTGATTGAAATGAGTTAAAGTGACAAACATTTGTTGTTATGACTTTTTGTCATGTTTTTTTGCAGTGTATACAATAAAAATCTCTTAAAAGGGCTAATAATATTGATCTTAAAATTATTTAAAAATAAATAAATAAATAAAATAAACAGCTTTTATTCCAGCCAAACTAAAATAAATAGGACTTTCTCCAGAATAAAAAAAAATCTCCTGGAAAACCATCAATAATAATAATAATAATAATAATAATAATAAACAAAACCATCAACATCAATTGGAGAACCTTTGAAAAACAATAAAAAAACTGCACTGCTTCAATTTCATAATTTTGACTTTAACTGTATATTTTTGTTTGTGAAGATATAATTTGCCACACTTGTATAATGCTGGTAAAATGTTGAAAATGTTCCTGGAAAGTGCTTGAAAAGTCCTTAAATTTGACTTTGGAAAAGATATAAGAACCCTGGGCTCAGAGTGGGAACTCATATTTTAGGCCTTAATAGGACAATTGTTGCAATACTTGTTGGACAAATCCCTAGGTGCATCCCTAATCGCATACTTATACTATTTATACTACAAAATGGTGTAGAATAGTGCATAAGTAGTGCGTTCACACTGAAAACTCTAAAAATAATAGTTACCCGGATGATGCACTAATTCAACCATTAAAAAGTGTTATGTTGGACACTTCACACACTTAACGACCGCAGCTTTGCTCACGTAGTGGAAGGGGCGGAGCTATCGGGCTCTGATGTTGGATTACTTCATTTATTTTGGATTGCGAATGCAAAATTCTTCTACGAGAGTGATTATATCACCTCCTGATGGTGAATGCGGTTACACTCATGGCAGGTATTATTTGGTAATTTGGTCATTTATTTCACTAATTTGGCAACCGTCAAACGTCATCAGGAAAACGGTTTGAGTCTCTGCTTAGAAAAACACTGTTAGTGTTCCATTTGGGATGACACTACATACATATACTATGCTGTTGAGTGTGTAAGTGCATAAGTACATAGTGAATAGTGTGCCATTGAAGATGCAGCTCCTGTGTTGTTACTGGGGGGATTGAGGATTGGGGGCGATTATTAAGACATTTTATGACTTAAATCATATGTAATCCAAAATATCTAAATTCAGTGCACTAAACAGTCGGAGTGCAAAGCGATCTGTGGAGAGATGTGGTCTGTGTGTGTGTGTGTGTGTGTGTAAACTAAGCTGGTGTCATGTTTTGTGCCTCAGGTGATGACCTGCCGGCCCTGCTGGAGCTGCTCTGTGGCCTGTGGAGCAGGAAAGAGCAGGACGAGGTAAGAAACAGATGTGCTTAAAACTCGAACCCAGCGTCTCAGGAGAGGTGAGAGAAGGTCACGTGAGGGAACAGACGTGCACAAGGGGCCTACAAAACATTCCTGTTCTCTTCTACTCAGTATTTAGGACAGGGTTTTTCCTGCATGGAGAATTGTAAGGCAGAATTTTGTACCACCTTCACCTTTTGACAAAAATCAAGGAGTGAGTCATGTAGTCCTGACAGCATACGTTTTTAGGTCATTGTAACTTATTAAACTAAGTTAATCATAGTCTAACTTAATTTTATAAGTTACACAAGCTGTTTAAAGTCAGTTTAACATAATATATGTTCAATGAACTCATCAGGTTAATTTGATTCAGCTTAAAAATTTAAGAAAACCAGGATTTCTTACAGTGTGGCTATCGAAAAAACCACAAGTGATGCTCAAGCAATGTTCATGTATTTAATTCTGTTTAATGTTTGATGCATTTTTGAATAATTAAAGTTTTGCTTGATAAGATTTTAAGAATCATGCAAAATGTGTTTGTTTCAAGTGGCAAAAATATCATGGTCGGAAGACCACCTCATTTTCATTTTACCTGAGCCACGAAAAACCCAGATAAAAGATTCCTCTGTCCTTTTCAAGAAATGATGTTAAATATCAGATATATTATTTAATTTTATCATTTTTAATTTGTGGTATTTTATAAATATTTTAGAGGCTAATTAGTGAAACGTGCAGTATTCATTAATCAGCGCTTACCAAAAATAAAAACTATTTTTTTAAAGGGATAGTTCACTCAAAATCAAAATTCTGTCATCGTTTACTGACCCTTCACTTGTCAAAGAGATCTTTTCTGCTGTTGAACACAAAGGAAAATAATTGATTTGACAAAACGTGACAGGTTTCCAGCTTTCTTTAAAATATCTTTTTTGGGATTCAGATGAAAAAAGGAACTCAACAAAGCTTTGCTACCGTTAACTATTACTTAAATTAGTCTTGTACTAAATTGAATTATGATTCTATTTATCCTGTTTCAGGGCTCAAAATTGCAACCATTTTATCTATGCGACCTCAAAGTATATTTGGGAGCATTTGTGCGAGTGCATAAACTTGTTGTGTGCGACCGGTTTTTACTGCAAAATGTTCACTGTATGCACCGTTTAGGAGACATTCACGCAGAATGCATCTTTGCACTTGAAACGTGAAACGCAGCGTTTAGGAATAGTTTAAAACTGTTGTCATGTCAACTTGCTGCAGTAAAAAAAGCAATGCTTGCCACGCCTTCGCGCTCTTCTTATTGGCCCACTGCGGTAGAACTGAACGCGAATGGATTGGTTAATATCAGCTGTCAATCACTCAGTCAATGCCTTCTGGCTTGGGATGACAGGGAGAGCTACAACCGCTAAAATGTAAAGTGCTGAAGATGAGAATGAAAACAACACTGACAGATTTTGTTTTAGAAACCACCTGAAGTTACAAATAATGGCACATCTGATTACTGATCATGTGCTGAATGTTAATCCACCATCTACACTTTTTGAAGAGTGGATAAAACACTTCCATTGGCTTCAAGTTCGCTATGAAAATAACTAAAGCCATTCACTGTAAAGTCTGTGGGATGGAATTTTCAGGTAACTGTTTGCCACATCTAGCACGTTCTGTTTAATCCTTCATTTTATCGCCAGATGCTGTACGTCATGCAAGTGGCAGCTATATGTAAAATTTAACACCACGTACACCATCGCAAACGGGCTTGCACTGACTAAACTAATATCGCTACTCATGAAAAGACCGGTATTGCTATTAACATGACGTATGCAAATAATAAGGTATATGTCAAAAGCATCAGTGCAATATCATACACCATCTGTGAGAACACAGCACAGTTATCGTTAACAGATTCATTCATGTCAAGCAGCGCGCGCATGGCCAGTGAGCAGTCCGTGTGCATTTTGGTCACTCAATTATGTTATGTAAGTTAGGAGCACCAGTGCTACCAAGCAAAAAGGTTAACGAAAACACCAAAACACATTTTTTGAGCTGTTGACAGTCATATATGTGTCCCACGCTGCTATAAATACTATTAGGACACATATATTGCACTAAAAAGTGAAAATTGGTTGTATTTTGAGCAAATTCGTTCTTCCTACCGGAGCACCCAGAGGAAACCCACGCGAACGCGGGGAGAACATGCAAACTCCACACAGAAACGTCAACTGACCCAGCCGAGGCTCGAACCAGCGACCTTCTTGCTGTGAGGTGACAGCACTACCTACTGCGCCACCGCGTTGCCCTCACAGTTGTCATGAAGGGTAATATAAGCTTTATATTCGTCTTTCAGATGAGACTTTAAACCGAGGTCCTGACTCTCTGTGGTCAATAAAAATCCCATGGCACTTCTCGTAAAGAGTAGGGGGTGTAACCCCAGTGTCCTGGCCAAATTCCCTTCATCAGCCTAATAGCTGGTGTGTGGTGAGCGCACTGGTGCCATTGTCCTGTGGCTGCTGTCGCATCATTCAAGTGGATGCTACACACTGGTGGTGGTGTGGAGAGACGGCCATACACGATAAATGCGCTATATAAATACACATTATTTACTTACTTACTTACTATATGCACTAGGGATGCAACAATACAGTTAGCTTACGGTTCAATACATACCTCGTTTTTTTAACACGGTTTTCGGTTCGGTTCAGTTCTGATGGCTTAACACATATGTGTTTTTTTTTTATTGTTATTCTATGCTTGGGCAATAGGAAAAGTAAGAAAGAGAAAAAAATAAAATCGATTTATTGCAATACTCCTTTATTTTACTTCAAAGCTAAGAAAGTTACACTAGTTCCTAGTGTATTGTATAATAAAAAAATGAACACTGAAATCTCACAGCTGCTGGTAGCCTATGTACAAACTGGGCAACACATAAATTCCTACATTTTAAAAATAAACATGCATGTGAAGTTAATGAACATAAATTGACCATTTCAAATAAACACATTTGTACTTCAGTAAATATAAATAAACCATCTTAATTAAACTTAACACTGCCTTTGTTATTTTTATATGTCTTTCGGAACCAGTTGGATATGTTTGCTGGAAGGATTCAGTGAGGGATTGTTGTTTTATTGAGGTCTTTATTACCTTCTCTGCTATTCTGCCTTCAGACAGTGATATTGCTGGGTGATGGCGCCGCAGATGTGCAGTCATGTTGGAAGTGTTTCCGTTCGATTAGTCTATACGTGTAACCGAAATGTCCCAACACCGCGGATTTGAAAGACACCGGCATCTTATTGCTCCCTCACTTCACTGCCGCTCGCCATGTTAAAGTGTGGAATGATGGTGGAGCGCCCCCTAACTTTAGAGCATAGTGATTGAATATTTACTCGCGGGGAGGAGTTTCCTCATCTCAGCAGGCACACACAAACAGTCAATTCGGAGAGAAATAAAACGCACATAAATTATTTAAACGTAAAACCGGAAAAAACGCAATTCACAAGCGCGTATTGAACCGTGGATGTCGTACCGATCGGTTCAATATTGTATTGAGAATTGTGGCATCTCTAATATGCACTAGCGTTGTGACGAGATGCCTACTCCATGAGATGAGACAAGATACGAGATTGGGTTCACGAGAACGAGACGAGATGAGATTTTTACACTATTTTTAAGAAATCCTTAATGATGAAATATATGAATGGAAAATAGTCTTTTATTCAACTGGAAAAAAAAACAAATCACAAAACTACTAAGGTGCTTTCTTTAAATCAACTTGTAATGAATGTTATTTTACTTTTAATTATAAGCAGTAATGGACATGCAAACACTGATAAATATTTTGCTAATAGCCTATGTGAATGGAAAAATCTTTTTATATATAATTTTAAATATTAGCAAAATATTTGCTAATATATGAATGGAAAATAGATTTTTATTCAACTAGAAAAAAAAAATCACAAAATACAAAACAATTTAGGTGCTTTTTATAAACATTGTAATGAATGGTGTTTTATTTCTATTTAAGTGAATTCTATGTCATGAAGGACAAGCAAACACTGCTAATATTTAGCTATAAACTCTACTGACTGGCTTCTCCCCTGTACAATTTCACACGATATATCGAACTTATTTCCACACACTGAAACAAATATGTGTAATTTTTTGTATTTCATTTTTAATTTAATAAATGAGTTTCACTTTGATTTAGCAAGATTTCATTCAGGCCCTGTGACTCACTCTGAGCTACCGGATGGGATCATGCGAATATGAAGGACTAATAGGAGAGTTGTTTTAATGGAGTTTGATACCGCACACAGAATGAAAAAAAAAAAATCAGCTTTTCCCGGACAGCATAAACGTGTCGTGATGATGATGTGACGATGAGTCTCCAGGAGTTCATTCAGTGAGTGTGTGTGTTTGTTTGCGCGCGCTTAGAGATGTGTGCGTCTGTGGTGCTTTACTGACTCGCTAAGTGTGTAGGTCCTGTCGCAAAATGCGGCTAAAAGTCCTTCACGGTGTTAATAGTTTGATTACGGCGTTTACATATCTGCACTTCAATAATGCGACTAAAATAGGAATACTTTACGTCGTAATTCCATTTGTGTTTACGACGATTATGCCTTCCAGCATATCTGAAGTGCTATTCCATTGCATGGATATGAACCATAATGTGTGAGGCTGTAGTTGTAGCCTATGTTGGATGCGGCACCTGCTGAACTCCGGTGAAAAAAGCGGTTACGTCACACCCGCCCACCCAACCAAGTGACAAGCGCAACTCTGAGGCCAGCCTGGGTTGCCAGGTGTGTGCAAAGCACTTTATTTGCAGATCAAATCCAATCCTGCCTCCAATCGTCAATGCTAATTTCACCCTCACGCTCCATCATAACATCATAACTCACGAGACATATTTTCACCTCAACGAGAAATCTCGCGAGATCTTGTCACACCCTTAATATGCACCAAAACCATCTTTTGTACCAGGCTGTAAACATGCTTTTATCAGCTGTAAAACTGGCCAATTTAGCATTGCAGTCAGTGAACATCTGGACTTCCTGTAGCCAGCCCCCAAAGGCGAGTCTATGAATTGCAGCTTCGGTTACTTCCGTATTGGCTTAACGAGGGAGAGCAGGATGTTGCCACTTGGTTTATATGTGATTGAATTTAATAATCTAATTATAAACTATTAAACACTGTTTATAACTGTGCCAACAATCACTATTTTTAAGCATATGGGACTTTCTAAAAGTCTAAAAAAAAAAAAATAAAATATTTCATATTATATTTATTTTTCCTTAATTCACTATATATTTGAATTTTTTTTTAGTGTATTATATCATTTGATCACATTATACTTAATCTAAAATGCACGTCTCCCTGTCTTTCAGCTGCGTCAGGTCTTAGCGGGCAGTTTTTCACAGATGCAAGAGTCTCTCTCTGGTCTGCTGGACATCCTGGAGGGCTGTGTCACCATCCAGAAGCCCAAAACCAGCACGCTGAGCCAGTTGATTCTCTCAGAGTTCATGCGCTGGAAGAGCAATAATCCACAGGCCGGTCTGGACGTGCTGGATGAAGAGGAGAGGCTGTGTTTACAGCGCCGGGCCCTTGGGCTCCTCACCGACTCTCAGCCCGGCTTCATGGAGCCCCTGCTGGAGGTCTATCAGCTGAAGACACTGAAGCGCCAGCTGCTGCTGGAGCACGTGGACACCTTGCACTGCAGCTGCTACTTTAAAGAGGTCAGCTCTCACACACACATACACACACACACACCTTAGGTACTGATTATTTGGTTTCTTATGATCTTCAGGGTTGGTTTTTTAGTATTAGGCCCATGTGGAATCTGCGCGCGCAGAATTCCACAGATTTTTGCATATTTTTAACCCATTATTGATACTGTTTATTTACTTGTGTAAATGAATGTAAATTATATTTAATCAGTTTTTAAATTAATTTCAGTATAATTATTGACTAATATGAAAATGTTCATGTAATTTATTTACAATACAGTTAGTAAAATAATATTTTCTGTATTATTAAGGTATTAAGGTATTATTTTTTATTTTATATATTAAGGTTTTAGTTATGATACTCCCAAAATAATTCTGCATAAATCTGCAGATTTTTAACAAAATTCTTCGCAGGAATAGCAAAAAATGTCTACTTATGATTTAGGGATTGCAATATGGACTTGATTATATACAAATAGTGTTAAGTGCACAAAATTTGATATTGTTTGTTTTTATTTGTTAGTAATTAAATAATTGTAAAAAAAAAAAATTGTGTGTCGGTGGCTGCGTCTAAAATCGCCTACTACTCAGTAGGTACTGCATTTGATTTTAAATTTACTACTCAGCCGTTAGAAAAGTACGTTCTATACAGTATGAATGTAAGCAGTATTTTGTCATGATCACGTGACCTACCCGCGTCAGTTGCGTCGCTTCACTCCTATTCATGAATTCTCTCGCAGGGCATCACGGGATAGCGTACCGTGTATCGGATGCGCACTTCAGAATCTTGCCAGAAGTAGTAGGTCATCCAGGTACTTCTTGCATACTGTTTTTCGAATTCTATGAATTTGGACATACTACTCGTCTCGCATACTGTTTTTGGTGTACTATATAGTATGGAAGTATGCGATTTCGGACGCAGCCTGAGTCTCTATCATTGTTGTTGTTGTTGTTGTTGTTGTTATTATTATTATTATTATTATCATTGACTTTCCTCTCATTAAAATTTAATGATATATTTTTTTGATTTGTGATTTATTTAAAATTTTTACATTTTACAAACACATCAAACAACCCTTGTAGAAATAATAATAGAAAAAATTCTGAATACAAAAAAAATAAGTAAATAAATGAAAATAATAATAAACTAAAATAAAAGCCAATTACACAAATAATGCGGGGCAGATGTCTACATTTATGCAACAATCTCAATGTTACAATTCGAGTAATGAAAGATTAGAAGCTGATGTATTATTATTGTCAAGGGTGATCAGACTAGATCCAGCTGGTTAAGGAAATGATTTTATAATATTAACAATTGTCCATCATTTCCAATTTAACTTTTTAACAGATATGTTTCTTATTTTTCCTCAAGATGACAAATATAATACAAATATTACTTATTAATTTGTATTTCTTTTATTATTTTTATATAATAATATTTTGTGGAAACCAGTGCTATTAATCAACTTAAATTTGATTAATTATTTATTCACTTGAGTCGTTATTATTATTATTATTATTGTTGTTGTTGTTGATATTATTATTGGCTTCTTTTATTTAAAATGTAATTCAATGATTTTTATAATATAATATAATAAATTGTCCATCATTTCCTATTTTCCTTTTCAACAGTTATGTTCATATTTCTCTCTAGTAGATGTACATATAATAATATTTATTAATTTAGATCATGGGCATTGCTAGATCTATTTTATATATTTATATATATTTCTACTCAGCCCTGCAATCACACCCCTCCACTACCATCCACCCCTCGCCCCAGCCTTACTTTACTCAATCACCCCCCTCTCCCCAACAACCCCATCCAACCCCCCACGCCCCCCACACTACTATTACAAGTTTTATATTAATATAAAATTTTGATATTACTGTGTGATAATCAATGCTATTAATTAGCTTAATTTTTCTAAATTAATTATTAACTTGAGTAATATTTAATAAGTAGTAGTATTATTATTGTTGATCATTTGTAATTGTATCATTTTAAGCATTCATTCATACATTCATTCATCTTTTCCACAGTAATGTTTAAATGCCTTATTTTACTTGTTAAAAATATTAATAAAAATAATATATACTAAATAAGAATTAGTAAACTAAATAATAAATACTGTTCTCAAAAGAACATATATAGTTTTTTCATTATTTTTATACCCTGTAATATGTGAAATATGGCACCTAAACATGACTGTGGAAAAGATGAATATAAGGCAATATGATTGGTGCGTTTATTAATCTAAAAAGAATAGTCAGTAATACTACCGCTACTACTGCTGCTACTACTACTACTACCACTACTACTGCTATCAATAATAATCTATCATCAATCATCACCAGCAGTGTTGCCAGATATATCTTTTTCCAGCCCAGTAGCTTTTTACTTTTTCCAGCCCAAAAGCAGTCCAAAACCCACCCAAACGCACAAAAAAAAAAAAAAAACGGCCAAAATATTAGGTCAGTGTTTTAATTAATTTTAATTAATTTAAATTGAAATTAACTTTGTTACTTTAACTGTCATAAGTACAACACCAACACCAGCAGTCATAGAACCACAACATAACTGGATCACATCGAAACACTGCCCCCCTCTTACCCACACACTGCACTTAATTTTGTGTAGATTACGTTGTGTTTTACTCTCGAAATGGGGTATAAATTTGTCCCATTTATTAAATTTGTCACATTTGTCATTTTAAATTTTTTTGAACATATTTAAGTGCTGCTTGTCAATCAGACAACACTTCTATGTTTGTTCTTGCTGTCAATTGCGGAAAAAAAATTCATCGATGTCATTATAAACCGCTGTGAGTTTTACTGCAGGCGCAGCGTGATGCGTGTGCATGCGAAGGGGAGTCAGATTTGTCCAGCGAGTCCGATTTTGATACAACTTTCTTTCACCTCCTCTTGCAGATGGCTGCACGCTGTTTGCATTATGCACTGGTCAATACTAACTGAATGGAGTAGGAGCACACAGTTATGTTTAGTTAAATAAGTTGCATATTAAATTTACGTTTCAAACCCGCCCAAATTTTGTCAACCTGCCAATGCCATTTTTTTACCCGCACAATCAAATTTTCAATTGCCCAATCTGGCAACACTGATCAACAGTATCGTTGATTAAATGAAACAATCACAGTATTGTGTGTTTTAAATGCATGTTTTTCCATAAATGTGTTCAACAGATTATGTATTGCAGTCCTGGTAAAACGAGCTAACGCTATAAATGCTGTGTTTTGTGTCAGGCACTGGTCTTCAGTGTGAAAGTGGAGCTCCAGTCAGATCTGGACATGGAGAAGGTGAGTCTGTTCATCTGCAGTGATTTATATCTGTGTGTGTGTGTGTGTGCTGCTTTGTTGATGTGTGTGTGTTTAATGTGTGTCAGATGTGTGTTCCTCTCATCCTACTGGACAAGCTGTCTCTGGCCGAGCTCTACGTTCGTCATCATCCAGATCTGCAGCAGAGACTCATCTCCCTGCTGGACTCCTGGTGCCGGCCAGACTTCAGCACACAGACACTCATCAGGTCAACACATACACACACTCATTAGTATTTATCAAATCCATCAGTATTTATTCGTCCATCTTTTTTTTCAATACATGATTTCACTTACTAGTTATGGTTTTATTCTTAATATTATTTTTATCGTGGTCTGTTTTTTTATTTATTACAATTTTGATGTCTGATTTTTATTACTGCAAAATAGTGTAAAGATAATAATGATTGTTAATAGTGTGCCCTGTTATAAAATTAATAAATATAAAACATATATATAAAAAAAAAAAAAAATATATATATATATATATATATATATATATATATATATATATATATATATATATATATATATATATATATTATAGGTGGGCATAGATTAATTTTTAAAGTCTAGATTAATCTCACTGTAATCTTGGCATTAATCTAGATTAATCTCACTGTAATCTTGGCATTAATCTAGATTAATCTCACTGTAATCTTGGCATTAATCTAGATTAATCTAGATTAAAATGACTCATTTGAATTCTGCCGAAGGCATTCAGATTATGTGTGCTACCCAAATAATGACTAAAAGTTAGTCTTTGAGAATGGGTTTCTCAAGCCAGGTGGTGCATTAGACCAGGGGCTTATCTTCTGTTTCCAAACTGCATCACAAACTGCTTGAGAAACTGTTCTACTATGTATTGTACTTGTGTTTATTAACTGTTTGTTCAGTTAAACATGAATTTTGAACTGTAGGCCTACATAAGCTCGAAACAGACATTTTTGATTACCTTAATCCGACTAAAGTCATAACTGAACTAAACAGAAAAGGAATTAAGACGTATTAAAGTAAACATCGCGATCAAACTATTACCGTCATGTAGGACTTTTCGCCATATTTTCACACGCGGCTGTCAGTAAAGGACCACACACACACACACACACACACATACTCACATTGCGAAATGTGGAAGTTTTTTTTCTTTCTATTTGGTGTGCGTTATTACATTTCATAACACTCTTACCAGTCCTTACTCCTTATTTGCATCTAATAGCCTAGTTTGTCACGGGGGCATGAATGAAATGTTCCTGAGTGAATGTGAAACTGCCGAACTGCAATTAAAGTCACCCAAAATTACAGGAAACTCTTACATGAAAGCACTTCACGTAAACACCTTAACTATGTTATTGTCTATTAAGGCAAATAACTAGATTACAGATGTCCATGTAAGCGTAGTCAGTAGTGTCTGAAGTACGTGAAAGATCCAGAAAGGCATCCTGCCGATTTGATTCAGAAGGGCACTTTTTTGTCTGACGGCTCACCAGTTTGACTTTCATTCACCGTCATTCATTTTAAAAAGCTCCTGGTCCATTTTATTTGTATATGTTTTACTCGAACGCATAAACTCTACAGGTGCTTAATAGTTAGATGTGGAGCTAACATTAATCAGATTCACTCAAGTAAACTACATCCATGTTAGCACGTCACGTTTGATGTGGTAATTTCACAGTAGGAATACACACAGTTTCGAAGACTCGTTCTCGCCACCTACAGTGCAATTTGGGCAGGTATACATCCACGCTAAAATATCAAGGTGAAAGTCATCATAGCTTGCGTAGAATAGACCCAGCTCCCAACCCAACTTTGAGATTAGATTAACGACAATATTTTTTTATCGCCCGATAAGAGTCTCGCGTTAACGCAGCACGTTAATGCCGATAACGGCCCACTACTACTAATATATATATATATATATATATATATATATATATATATATATATATATATATATATATGTGTATGTATGTAATTAACCAATGAAACTCCCATTAATAAAATAAATTATTGTCTTTATATTTACCTCTACTACTACTACTAATTTACAACTCCTAATACTGTAGCAGTGTGTGTAATGTTGGATCAGTGATGCTGACAGTGAGATGTTTTGTGTTTCAGTCAGTTTCCTCAGCTGGTTCTCTCCAAACATCAGACAGACCAGATTCAGCCCAAACTGCTCAGCAAACACGTCTTCAGACTCATGGAGAAGTTTCACATCGACCCAGGTGTGTGTGTGTGTGTATGAGAGAAAGTGTGATTGTGTGTGTGTATGTGTGATCATGCGTGTATGTGATTGTGTAATTGTGGTGCCGTTGGGTGTGTTTCAGGTCTGTGCCCGAATTCAGTCTACAAGAGGAAGTCAGACTCGCTGAGGTTTCTCATGTACAAAACCTTTGTGGAGGTGAGAAACTTCCCTTTTTTCCACCGCCCTTTTTACATCATATCGCTCACAAACATGATGAAATCTGCTCTCTGTGTTCACATTGAGTTCTTGTGCTGCATTTAATTGTGTGTTTTTCTTGTGCCTATAATAAACGTGCACACAGCATTATTATTAGCTTTTACAACCTGATTACAACCCGATTTACCGGGTTTAATATTTTTATATTAAAATTATAAAAATAATTTTTTTAAAAAATCTAATAATTTAAAAAAGTTGACGGATCTAAAAGGTGGGGCCCTTTTTATGATGTAACTTCCTTTTTATGGTTTTTGTCGCTGCTTGTTGGTTGCTCCACGTGAATTTTGTGGACAACTTTTTCAAATCTCAAAAATATTTGTAAAATATCATCTAATAATTTGTAGAACAATTTTAATTCTTTATTTAATTCATAAAGAATAATTTTAATACTTAAAGTAACATTTTTTGAAGCTAAATAATTAAAAATAAGAATAATAAAATAAAAAAAATGATCAAGAATGGCAATCTTTATTTCTTTTTTCTATTTTTTTTTATTTATTTATTTTTTCTTTCTTTTTAATCATTCTTTCTTTCTTTTTATTCATTTCTTTCTTTCATTTTATTCATTTATTTTTTCTAACTTCTTTCTTTCTTTCTTTCTTTCTTTCTTTATTTTTTTTTCTTTCTTTCTTTCTTTCTTTCTTTCTAAGTTAATTACATATTCTCTTAACTAAAGAAACATTAAAACAATGCTGCTGAACTGTTAAACATGGAATATTAATGCTAATTTTAAGTAATAATATTATAATAGCCAAAGATTAATTTGTTTTTGTTACTTTTGTTAACATATGACATCCAAATTAATAAAATGCATTAAATGCATTATTATGGGCCCTATCATATACCCAGCACAATAAGGCGCAAGACATGTTTGGTAGGATTTGTTGCTATTTTTAGACCAGCGCAACCCTAATTTTCACATTTTGCGCCACATTGTTTAAATAGCAAATTCATTTGCACCACTTTGTGGACTCATGGGTGTGCTGGTTTAAATAGGAAGTGTGTTAAGGCGCATTGTTGGCGCATTGCTATTTTGAGGAGCTGAAATAGACCGCGTCGTTGACCAACTAAAAGCTGCTCTAAAGTCCAGCACAGAGTGTGTTAGTTATGCACCTATGCAGGTCCAAACGCTTACACATTGCTTAATACACACAGGGTGTACAGCAATACACAAATGTTTTTACATATGAAAAAAATTAAAGGATTAAAATGTTACAAAAATTATTATTTTGTACATAAATATAAAAACCACTGCCTCCATGCCTTTATGTCAGGGGGCTTTTTTCAGTTTATTAATGACAATCTGCATTTGTATAATGTTATTATTATTAGCAGTATTGTTTATTATATGCATATTTATATTTGATTTAATAGAAACAAGTTTAGATTTGTCAATCTGTCGGGTTTTGAAGACGTATGCATCACCATTTGGGGTGTAAGAATAGGACGTGTGTTTGGATATAACTCAGTTTTTTGACCACACTTCGTTAATATTGTTCTTTTATTCATTTGCTGGAAATTAGAACTGAGTTTAGAAATAGTTTTGGAACAAATCTTTGAGCTTAACAAACTAAATTAATTATGTAGGCTAATGGCTGTCTTCAGTGGAGTGCGTACAACACCGTTTCCTTATCCACAAAAGTAAAGGAGTAAAGTAAAGTGTAAAAATAAAAGTAAAGAGAAAGTAAAGTGGCCGAATGAAGGAGGCTCATTCTTTATCCTCGCGCTGCAGATGGTCTGTTTAACCGTTTTCGCACTAGTGAAGCGTTCAGTTTTTCCACTCAGTTTTTTCACTTACAAAGTCCACTATGTAAATAGTAAATGCACCATGGCGCGATGCACCTGACTCTTAAAGTGAATGGGAGATGAGACTCTGATTGGTTTAATGCAAGTTATGCTCAAAACACACCCAGAAGAGAATAAGCACAACCCTGTTAGACCATGCGGCAGGGCTCAGAGCATATTTTTCCGTCCTTAAAGTAACAAAAGGGGATTTGGACACATGCATAATGCTTTTGTGCCATGCGCTTTAGACTTAGATCGTTAAAATTGAGCCCTATATATTTACTGCTGAATATATTGTGTCCTCAGAAATGTTGCAGCAGTGAAATGCATTGCAAATGTTTTATACTGTCTGACACAGTTTTTACAAGCGTCTGATTTATTGTCTATGTCTGACAGAAAGGCATGTCAGAAGAGAACTGGAGAGACCATGTGCAGGTACAATAACACTTCTGATTCACCACTGAAGCAATATTATGGGGATTTAAATGAGTGTGTGTGCATGTGTGTGTGTGTGTGTTTGATTGTAGGCCATGCTTGAAGGTGATTTGGAGCTGCAGGTACAGCTGGTTCAGCTGCTGGTCAAACACTGCAGTCTCAAGGCTGCTGCTCAGTGGTCTGCACATTACAAATTACCCAGAAACAGGCTTCCCATTGGAGTCTGGGACAAAATTCAGAGCCTCTCTGCCCAGCAGTTGTACGTACTAAAACACACACACGCGCACACACAAATTATTATACATATTAAACTATGTTTGTAAAGACCTAAATTAAAATTATAATTACTCTAACACTCAAATAATACCTCACACAATGATGGGTTAAAAAGTACATTTTATGCATACATGTTTTTTTTCGTTTCTGCTTTCAAACATTCATCACAGATGTAGAGATTGTGTGGATCATTTACAGTAAACTCAACTGATCTGAACCACTGAAAACACTTATGCGTGATTGTTGTGTTGAACAATCATGGTTTAATTAAATATATATATATATTTTTACATACAAATTAAAAATAAATATAAATAATTTAATAAATAATAATAAAAATAATATACACTTACCGGCCGCTTTATTAGGTACACCTGTCCAACTGCCCATTAATGCAAATTTCTAATCAGCCAATCACATGGCAGCAACTCAATGCATTTAGGCATGTAGACATGGTCAAGACGATCTGCTGCAGTTTAAACCGAGCATCAGAATGGGGAAGAAAGGGGATTTAAGTGACTTTGAACGTGACATGGTTGTTGGTGCCAGACGGGTGGTCTGAGTATTTCAGAAACTGCTGATCTACTGGGATTTTCACGCACAACCATTTCTAGGGTTTACAGAGAATGGCCAGAAAAAGAGAAAATATGCAGTGAGCGGCAGTTCTGTGAGCGCAAATGCCTTGTTGATGCCACAGGTCAGAGGAGAATGGCCAGACTGGTTCGAGCTGATAGAAAGGCAACAGTAACTCAAATAACCACTCGTTACAACATCAAAAAAAAAGCATCTCTGAACGCACAACATGTCGAACATTGAGGCAGATGGGCTACAGCAGCAGAAGACCACACCGGGTGCCGCTCCTGTCAGCTGAGAACAGGAAACTGAGGCTACAATTCGCACAGGCTCACCAAAATTGGACAATAGAAGATTGGACAAACATTGCCTGGTCTGATGAGTCTCGATTTCTGCTGCGACATTCGGATGGTAGGGTCAAAATTTGGCATCAACACCATGAAAGCATGGATCCATCCTACCTTGCATCAACAGTTCAGGCTGGTGGTGGTGGTTTAATGGTGTGTGGGATATTTTCTTGGCACCCTTTGGGCCCATTAGTACCTATTGAGCATCGTGTCAACGCCACAGACTACCTGAGAATTGTTGATGACCATGTCAATCCCTTTATGACCACTGTGTACCCATCTTCTGATGGCTACTTTCAGCAGGATAACGTGTTATGTCATAAAGCGCAAATCATCTCAGACTGGTTTCTTGAACAGGACAATGAGTTCACTGTACTCAATTGGCCTCCACAGTCACCAGAACTCAATCCAATAGAGCACCTTTGGGATGTGGTGGAACGGGAGATTTGCATCATGGATGTGCAGCCGACAAATCTGCAGTAACTGCGTGACACTCTCATGTCAATATGGGGTAAAATCTCTTAGGAATGTTTCCAGTACCTTGTTGAATCTATGCCACAAAGAATTAAGACAGTTCTGAAGGCAAAAGGGGTCCAACTCGGTACTAGTAAGGTGTACCTTATAAAGTGGCCGGTGAGTGTATATTAGTATTAATATTATAATTATATATTATATTATAGTCTTTGGAATGTGATAATCCTACTATACCTTGCATTGTTTTTATGCATTGTTAGAGTTTACAAAAATGTTCCATCAAACTGTCGAGTAACACAGTTTCTTATACTCAGCAACTTTTATTTTCATTTGGCGTGTGACAAGTGTTTTTTAGGGCATTTTTATTTAAACAACAGTTTTCTCACCTTTCAGTATTTGTGAAAGTAGTTTGCCTTCCAAGAACAGCCAAATCTGTACACACATACACACACACACACACACACACACACACACACACACACACACACACACACACACACACACACACACACACACACACACACACACACACACACACACACACACACACACACACACACTCTGACAAGTGTATTCCTTTCATAGAGAGTTGGGTCCTGTAAGCGGCCCACCAGAGTCCTGGGCGCCTCTACAGTCTGATCAGGAGAAATACTACCAGCAGCCTCTGCCCAGAGAGAACGTCCACTTTGTAGAGACCTTAGAGGAGGTTGATAAGTGCAGAGAAGCTGTGTTAAAGGTAACACTACTACTACTGTACCTTTAATATTATTTATGTAATACGCTATGCTATGATCAGTGTTGGGTAAAGTTACTTTTAAAATTAATATATTAAAATCGTATTTCTATTTTAATCTTTAAAGAAAAGGTACCACTTTATTTTGATGGTCCATTTGAGTATTAGTAGACTGTCTGCTTAATATCTGTTGATACTGACATTTAACAGTCCTTCAACAGACATTTAGCTGACTATAAGAAACTTTTCAAGTACATATCAACTTACACTAACCCCAACCCCAACCCTAACCCCAACCTAACAGTCTACTTATAATCTAATGATATTTAGTTGCAATGTAACTTAAATTCAACAAACGGACCATCAAAAAAAAGTGAGACCAAAGAAAATTATGCAAAAACAATAAAACATGTACTTTCATGTTACTTAAAGTTATTTAAAAAAAGGGACTCAAGATATTATATTTTAACATGAATTTTCCCAAAGCTGGTAATGATTTCTGTTTTTCTGTAGTTCAAATTGTGACGTCACATGCTACAAAGCAGCGATCTTGGGGTTATTAGCAAAACCCATTTGGCAGTTGATGTTGAGGAGATGAAAATAACTGGTTAAAAATATCAATCAAATTGATGTCAAAATCTAAATCATTACACAACACCTCTTTGGACAATACAAATCTACCCAAATCACCCAAGACCTCTGCTTTGCTCACTGATACACATTTGTTTTTGTTTTTGTACAAATAGTCAATTGAACATTTTCAATAATCCCCAATGTTTTTTAAATTCCTGTGTCTTCGATATGTAATTACAATGCAACCATGTGATCAAACAAACGAGATTGAATGCAGCTTTATGTTAGCATATACAGATGCATCCTGTTTTCCACTATATGTCTCAATATGTCCTCATTATTCCTCAGTCGGGCTGTGTGGTTGGAATGGACATGGAGTGGAGGGCCGGTTTTGGCACAGTGTCATCTCAGCGCGTGGCTCTGATCCAGCTGGCTGTACAGGATCAGGTGTTTCTGCTGGACCTTTGTGCTCATGCCATCAGCCACCACAGCACCACAGTGGACTTCATCAAGGCTCTGCTGTCAGACAAGAAAATCCTTAAACTGGGTAGGAGAAAGAATCTTAATTTAAGGCACAAAGTGTGTTTTTGTGTGTGTGAATGCTAAGTTATGCGTACAATGCCTCACTGGCAACATTGCTACAATGTTTTGGTTGCATCATGTGATGTTATTTCCTGTTATTGATTTGTTTAGTTATTTTTGGGGTTGCGTTATTAGAGTTAGTTCCCTCAAAAATGAAAATTCTGTTATTAGTTACTCACCCTCATGTCGTTCCAATTCTCTGAGACCTTCGTTCATCTTTTCAACACAAATGACGGTATTTTAGATGAAATCCAGGAGCTCTCTTATCCTTTATAACAGACCTGAGACTTTCCAAGTCCAGAAAAGGAAACAAAAACATTGTAAAAACATTCCGTCTTACTTCAGTGGTTCAAGATGCTCCAAGAAAACTTTTGTGTGCCAAAAAAACTATAATTGCTACTTTGTTTATCTTTGCCTTACCACATCCTGTCAGGGAGCGCTTTTACTACGGGCAGTACAATGTATTGCTGTAAGAGTCAGCAGATCTAAACGCAAGCATTGTATTACACTTTTTGCCACACAAAAGTGTTTTTGGAGTTTTGGATGGTTACAGTTGAACCATTGAAGTCACATTTTGTCAGTGCTATCTAGGGTTGTGTATCGTTTTAGGTTATTTGGATATCGGTGCTAAATCGATACTTTTAAAATGGTACCGGTGCCAAAACAGTGCCTCAACTGATACTTTTGAGCCACAAAAGTATAGTGGATCACTCTAGAAAAATCTTTTATTTGACAAAAAAAAATATTTTAATTGAACAATATAATTAAAGTTTAAAGTATATATCAATTCATATTTTATATATTTGAATTGAATTGCAGTAATTTTAATCGTTTGTGTTAGCATGAATTCAAGATATGCATTATGCAATTAACATTACGTTAGCTTGGCGACGTAGTGGCACAGTAGGTAGTGCTGTCGCCTCACAGCAAGAAGGTCGCTGGTTCGAGCCTCGGCTGGGTCAGTTGGCGTTTCTGTGTGGAGTTTGCATGTTCTCCCTGCGTTCGTGTGGGTTTCCTCCGGGTGCTCCGGTTTCCCCCACAGTCCAAAGACATGGGTAGGCTAAATTGTTCGTAGTGTTTGTGTGTGAATGAGTGTGTATAGATGTTTCCCAGAGATGGGTTGCAGCTGGAAGGGCATCCGCTGCGTTAAACATGTGCTGGATAAGTTGGCGGTTTATTCCGCTGTGGCTCCCACGGATTAATAAAGGGAGAAGAAATATAAAGAAATAAAAGAAAATGAATGAATGAATTACATTAGCTTACTATTAACCTGTGGAAAGGCTGTCATCAAAATCAGGGAACACCTTTTTTCTGGGGATGGGGCTTGTGACTGTTTACATGGATATCAGTAATCTAATGATTTGCCTTTAATCTGAATAAGACAATAATAAGATTAAGGTGTTTACATGAGTTGAATGATCCTTTCATGATCCCTTTCACATGTTATAGTACATAGATTGATTAACGTCATTGTAAAACACATTTCGGGTTTCATTTATAATTTTTAGGCTTTAACTGCAGTTTTGTAGTTTCATTTCATTCAGCAACATATTGTTCATGCCCATGACAAACTGAGGTATTGGATGAGAATATGAAGTATTCATATGTAAAAGTGAAAGTGCCAGATGATGTTGCAAGCTGTAAAAGACAGTGCATTCCTCTGCCTTTAAGGTGATTCAATGTGCCCTCAAATGTTTCATTAAGTTAGACGTTTTTCCTCCCTTACACGCAACTTTTGTAAAGCATCTGCTTCACGTTGCTGTGTCAGAATCCTTGCTTGTAAAATATAGCCGTACTTTAGAATGCTTAGTTTAAGCAAATTTGAATGCGATCGTGCGTGTTGATGAATCTAAAGGAAGTGGCTCAACGGATGTGCTGTACTGTGTGCGCTGTCTATGTGCGTGCGTTCCCTAAGCAACAAGAACAAACGCCTAACATCGGCGAAGGTGTTCGTAACCCTCAAAGTTGTTAAAAAAATAAATGTTAAGAGATGGTGTGACCGAACTCCCTGTAAGCTCTATTTAAATATCTTTTTTGACAGCTCACCTACAGTTTACCACCACAAGCCTCATGAAACCCAAAGCATACCTTGTTTTTTACATATGTCAGACTGTATTCACACTTGGTAGCTTTGATTTGATAAGACTAATATGTTCCCCTTCAAAAAGGTACACATAACCGCCTAATTTTATTTACTGCCAACAGCCCCAATAATAAAGGGTTAGTTCACCCAAAAATTTAATTCTGCTGTTAATTACTCATCATGTCGTTCCAAACCCCTGAGACCTTCTTCTTTGGTGTGACACAATGCATACCTATGTGTGCCTTTGATGTACCCCTTGATGCTTCTCATGTTCTTGTCGCAGCACCAGTGGCACCAAAATTATGCACAGAAATTCATATGCTGATTCGGTCCTGTGCATCCTGTGGGTTTTGGTAACCAACCCTAGTGCTATTGGTCTTTGCTGCACTTTGATTGTCTCAGGACCCTTTCTGTCTTTGGAGGATAAGTGAGCTCTCATATTTCATCAAAAATATCTTCATTTGTGTTCTGAAGATGAACGAAGGTCTCAGGGGTTTGGAACAAGGTATGCTTTGGGTTTCATGAGGCTTGTGGTGGTAAACTGTAGGTGAGCTGTCAAAAAAGATATTCAAATAGAGCTTTCCACTTTGGGTAGCATTGCTAGATTGTGTGTGTATGTTTAGGTTATGGGATGTCTGGAGACTTGCGGAGTCTGGTCAGCACGTGGCCTGATCTCAGGGAAGAGCCCATGAAAATGGAAGGAGTTCTGGACCTGCTCCTCATCCATCAGGAGGTGCTGCTGCTAATATCTATTTCAATTGGCTGAAATTCTGAATTTGCTGAAATATTTAGAGATCATTACCTGATGTTGGAACTTGTGTAGATACTGTCTACATTTGACCTTTGTCTCTCCAGCTTCAACGGTGCTGGTTGGTCAACAAAATGTGCAGGTCAGTGGAAGTGAGTGAGGGACCTGCGGAGAAGGGGCTGAGTCTGCTAGTCCAGCAGGTGTTGGGAAAACCACTGAACAAATCTGAGCAACTCTCCAACTGGGAGCGCCGGCCTCTGCGGACCAGCCAACTGCGCTATGCTGGTAACGCACAATTCATGTTCTAGATGGTGGCATGACATTTTTGATCTTTCTCTCATTGTCTTCCTTTTGTGTATCTTAGCTGCAGATGCATACTGCTTGCTAGACATCTACCTCATCCTCTCTCGAGATCCCAAGGCTTTTGGATTGCCAGAGGATCTTCGCTCTATTCCCGCAGCACAGAAGCCCAAGAGCCAACAGGAGAAAAAACCCAAAGACAAGAAGCAGTTTAAAAGAAGAGAGGTCAGTTTACGGGTCTGTGAGCCTCTGACTGTGCTGTTTATGAGTCTGTAGACCAGAAAATTACTCTGTTGTCATAGTTACTGTCATAAATTTCAATATAAAACTAGCTGACGAGAGCATGTGGAGTTTTATTATGCAGAAAATAGGGGGGAGTGTCGTATGTAAAATGTATATAATATTTTCACTATTCATTTTATAATTTCCATTTAAAGCCGCTGCATATTTTATGTATTCATTCGTTAATGTTCCTTCGGCTTAGTCCCTGATTTAGCAGGGGTCGCCACAGCGAAATGAACCGCCAACTACTCTGGCAAATGTTTTATGCAGCGGATGCCTTTCCAACAGCAACCCAGTACTGGGAAAATATGTATAATTTTTCTGTAAAGACCCCAAGAAAAATGTCCTTTGTATGCCTAACTTTTTTCCAATATCTTAGTGCAGTATTGTGGATCATCGTCTTTAGGACCCATTCAATCAGAGAAATGTCAAAATAATGGGTCACACTTTATTTTGATGGTCCGTTTGTTGAATTTAAGTTACATTGCATCTATATGCCAACTAATTCTCATTAGATTATAACCAGGGCTTGACATTAACTTTTTTAATCACCTGCCACTGTGGCTAGTAGTTTTCCACCATTACTAGCCACTCTGCATTTTCACTAGCCACAATTTTGTTGTTGGGAAAATATATTTTATATGCATAAATTTGACTTTGCCATGCTAAAATTACTTCATTTAAATTGTGTGTTTTTCCACTTGCCTCCTCGTTCATTTAACTGTTTTTTGTATATGAGCTTACTCAATTAGCATGAGCCAATGGGTTATGCTTTCATAAAAAAGTGTCACATTGCAATTAGTTTTCTTTCACAGGACTTTTCAGGGCTCAACACAATAAGGATTTACCTTTTTTTCCTCTGGCCACACCAAACTAATTATTTCCTTGCCACAATTTTTAAATAATGTGTCAAAACAAGCAAAATACTGCTGTATACATACACTTTTATTCAACAGAACAATTGACATTTTAAAAAATATATATTCTCACGCATCTAAAACTATGCACAGTGGTCTGTTCTGGCTCCCAGATCACCAGTTAACTATGCATACAACAACATATTAAAGCAATTTTATTGTAAAGGATGATTATTAAACTATATTAACAAAAATGACAGCAAGCAAAAGAAAGCGGGTAAAAAACATTCCGTGCGCGATAATGAAAGGATGATGGCGCGCACACGGTTACTGTTAGGCCAATTAATAATCTGTTCAAAGAATGGTTAAAGCGAGAGCGACAACTGCTGCTGCTTACAAAGAATCTCGAGCCCTTGAAGGACTGTGGGTGCACGAGCATCTCAATAGTTTAGTTTCCAGGCACGGTTGCTTCAAGTTAGGAAACGGTACAGGAGCTTTTAAACACTCATCATCATCTGTGCTCAACACTAAAGCCCTCGTCAGTGAGCCTGACGAGTGAGCCTGTCTCACCGTGCGCATGATCCTCTCATTCGTTATTCACCTGCTTTCTTTTGCTCGCACAAAAAGCTGTTTTTGTCAGTCGTGCTGCTTCTCGATTCTAAGATCACATTACGCATATAGACAAACGGTCATAAACTAACAGTCTAATCTGTAGTGACGACGAGCCAGCACTGGCAATTTAAAAATGAGTTTCAACCAGCCAAAGTGGCTAGTGGGAGTGGCTGTCTAACCCGCCACAACCGAAATCTACCCGCATTTGGCAGGTTGGCGGGTGTTAATGTCAAGCCCTGGATATAAGTAAACTGGTAGGTTGGAGTTAGGGTTAGTGTAAGTTGACATGTACTTGCAAAGTTTCTTATAGTCAGTTAAATGTCTGTTAAAGGAGCAGTATGAACAGATATTAAGCAGACAGTCTACTAATACTCAAATGGACCATCAAAATGAAGTGTTACCAAATAATGTCATCTTCACCTTGATGATGGAGTGTGTTTTAATCTTTAGGGTCGGCAGAAGGCGAACGAGCCCCACTCTGTGGATAATGACTTTAAGTTGAATTCAGAATATCAAGGCCCCACCATCAAGCCGCCAGAGCTGCGAGTTGTATGTGACAACATGCTGCAGGGTCTGGGACGTTTTTTGCGTTGTCTGGGAGTGGATGTCAAAATGCTGGAAAACACAGATGACCATAAAGTAGCAGCAGAGGTTAGACAAGAAGATATCTATTTTTAATATTTGATGGCTATATTAAGTAAATCTAATTATGAACTAAATAAGTGAAACAAAAATCTATGCGAACCTCCAGGGCATGTGGTGTCTTGCAGGGCTTGGTACTTGGACTATTTGGCCAAATAATGTCAAATAAGAGATATGCCTTTTAAGGCTAGGCAGTAGGGATGTAACGATTCACCTTGAGCCGGTTGAAAATCGATCTAAATATGGGATGATTCAAACCAGTAGAAATGTTGAACGAATCATGATGCATGTTTTGAACAGAAAGCGGCAAGCAAGAGGTGGGGGCGGCAGACTAAAATGACAGCGGTGAAGTGCGCCAGACAAAACACGAACTGTGTGCAAATACTGCAAAAAGACACTTACTTGCACTAACAGAACAACGAATAGGATGCACATAAACCGTCAGCACAGTAAAAAAACTACTGTCACAGACGTCTAAGCAAAAATAAACAAAAGAATTAATAAGCCAAACCACGAAGAGCAAATGATTTGCAACTCTGCTTGCTCCGACAAGTGCTCCGGAGATCACAACGTGCATCAGTGTTTTCATAGAGAAAGTGTGAAGATGTTTTTCAGATGTTGTTCTGTTACAGAAGCAGGTATTAGATTATTTTTACCCTCTCCTTTTCAAATGAGTTTATGCATATTTTAATCATTTGCTTCTTATTATTGAATATTTTAAAATGTTCAAGATTATCTCTACTTAAGTGCATCACACTGATACTTACACTAAATAATTATACAATTAATATTAATTATTCACCTTCATAATCATGTTCAACTCCTGTCTCTATCCTACTGTATAATTAGTCATTTTATCATCAGTATTTTATGCCAGTGGCCAGTGCCCTGGAGCAGAGGGCCTATTGACCACCTCTGTACACACTGCTCTCTGGTTGAGGAAAGGCTTTCCTCTCCACACCAGCCATCTCAGTCCCCAGTGAAAAGTGTTTTCATCAGCAGGGGACATTGTAAATGTGCAAAGACCTCAGCTTATGCCAAGAAACAGAGATATTCTAATATTTCTTTTAAAAAATGTCAAATCCCAGCACAGTCACAGTTTTAGTTTGTTTATATTAATGAGTCTTCTTTAGTTTGTATTATTCTTTTTTTGAAATTTGTTTTTAAAATAGCAATTTAGTTATGCAAAAAATGTGCAGCATTTAAGGAAAAAAATAAAGGGCTCTTCACCTCAAATTTATTTTAAATCATTTTCTTAAAAAATCATGACTTAGGCCCAATCCCAATTCTACCCCTTAGCCCTTCCCCTTACCCCTCGTTTTGCACGTTCATGTGAAGGGGTAGGGGTTTCCCAATTCTCTTTAGCTTGAAGGCGTAGGGCTAAGTGGAAAGGGTAGATACCCCTTTGAACTGAGATATTTCAGGAGCACACTCGAAACCAAGGGGTAAGAAAATTACCCAGAATACACCATCTACAACAGCAGGAAGACAGGAGATGCACAAACTAGTATTTTTTTTTTGTCATTATTACAAATTGACAAACAAGCATATGATTTTTATTTTTTTTTATTTTTATATATTGGGAATTGGGATTAGTCGTCGGTTATTTTGATACATCAGCACACACAAACATACAGTCTCGGTCATACAGTGGGGAAGAAAAAAAATTAAAATATTATAAAATATAATATACAAACAAGTAAACAGGATAATACAGTCAAGCTTGGAGCAAAAAATATATACCATAAAATAGAAAATCAGGAGAAGTTATTGATGTAATGCCAAAAAGGTGTCCATAGCTGCCAGAAGTCATCTGACTTTTGATGTATATCATAGGTGAGTTTCTCAAGTGGAAATAAGGCACATACTTGAGACAACCACATTTTAAAAGAGGGTACCTGAGGAGATGACCACAATAAAAGTATACATTTCTTTGCCAGATAGACCAAAATTAAAAACAAATGTTTGGTGTGGGAGTCCAACACATTCTCTACTCCACCATATAACAAATACAATTCTAGAGAAAAACTGAATTTTATCTTAAAGAGATGATTTTGTCACAATACCAGAAACAGTGAAGGAATGTTCCTTTGCGTTTTTTACAGTTAAAACAAAGATCAAAGGAGTTTCTATAAATCTTTTTCAGATGCAAGGGTGTAAGATAAACTTTGTTAATGAATTTATAATTGAGCTCATGAACACCCAATGAAGTACATTCAGAAAACAAATTGTTACATATTTCAGACCAATCTGTATCTTTAATTTCGTGACTTAAATCTTTTTCCCACACACACTTCAAACTCTCAAAGGAAGAAGTGCATGAGTTAGACAGAGCTTTATATATTTTGGATATTAGCCCCTTGGAAAAACTGTTTGTTACAATTTGCTCTATGGCTACGAGTTCAAATCCCAGTTTACCCTTATCGGACAAAGATTTAATAAAATGACGCAGCTGAAGGTATTTAAAAAAATTGGATTGTGGTATATTGTATTGATTTGAAATTTCTTGGAAAGATTTAAGTGTACGGTCTGTGAAGAGGCACGATAGTTTTAGAATCCCTGATTTGGACCAATTTGAAAAACCAACATTTTGGAAAGATACTGGGAAATCAGGGTTAAAAGCAATAGGTGAGAATAAAGTGATATAAGCTGGAATTTTAAAAAACAAGCATATGTTTTAATACATTCATATTGGCGTTTATGTTTTACTGTCATGCTTTTTAGAAAAATTGCTAAAATAAAATCTATACTCCATAATAATAACTCTTGTATAGCAGTACCACAACATTCTGTCACTCGATGACACTCGAATACCCTGTCAGAAAAATCTAGTGACAGGGAATGACCTTTTTTCAGTGTCTGCTATAATGTTAATGTTGTTTTCTTGTGTTTGCATATGAATATGGCCACAGTGTAAATGCACAGTACAGTTACGATCTTATTGCCACATTATATCATTATGATAACATAATCTTTGCCTTCAGTGATTTCCTGAAGATAAATGCCAAAAAATAACACAACTGGAATAACTACAGCAGTAGCGATCGTCTGATTTCATAAGCAAGAGATCACTATGACATATGATGACGTGTGCAGGTGCTGCAGTGCTGTCATATTTTTTAGGGGTAAATTTTGAAGCCCTTCCCCTTTATACTTTGTTTCAAGGGCCAATGTGAAGGGAAAGGGGTAGGAGTACAAAAATAGAATTGGGATTGGGCTTAAATTGTATTGTGAGATTAGTATCGTGAATTGTATCGAATCGTGAGTCGGGTGAATCGTTACATCCCTACTAGGCACCCTAATCTACAGTGCTCAGCATATATGAGTACACCCCTCACAAATCTCTCATCTAAATGAATATTTTCTATAGGATGCTTTGCAATATTATATTTGTGCATATACATTAGTTTAGTCAGTACTGAAGCCAAATCTGGAGCTTATCTAACAAAATTACTTACAATAATGGTTTAAAAATTAGTAGCCCAAATTTATATGTTAGGGAAAAATATTAAATAAAATTTTCAAAAATAACAAAAATCAAGAGAAACAAAAAATATATAAAGTTTTGTAGTTTGTAATTGTTTTTGCATGAATTTAAATGTATTATTTTCTATTTCTAAAGATGTTCTGTGACTAAAATATTATTTTAATAAATATATCTGTTTAATAAATCTGTTTTGTTTAAATACACCAATATATATTACCCATATTCACTGATGGATACAAATATTCATTTTCAAAATGGGGTGTACTCATTTATGCTGAGCACTGTATATAGCACTTTCATTAAGCAACTTCAGCCCCATAGATTCAATACAATTTATTGAAGACAAAACAGAAGTTTGGCCATGTTCTACTTGGAAAATCATAAGGTGAATTCCCGAGTTTTAAAGTATAGTACATTTTGTATAGTAATATCAGTTTTAGTAGTCTTGTAAATCTCATGCATAGCTAAATCCCCTTATTATTATTTAGAATTTCTTAATATATTGTTAAAAAGTATTTGCAGTCATGCCATGTTATATTCTCTTCTCCAGCTGGCTCGTGCTGAAGGTCGTGTTATCCTAACTGCAGGCCAGCCCTACCAATCAGTAAGTCTGTGTTTGAAACGTTAAAACTCCTGCTAGCTCTGTGAGCTTTCTTGCAGACTACTGCCATCATAGGTTGTGTGCCTATGATGCCTTAAAATATTAAATTGTGTATGTTGTGTATGTGTAAATTGTTTATTAAATTGTGTTTATGCATGTATAGTTACGTTCACAGGTGGGAGAGGGCCGCTGCCTGACTCTGGACTGTTCAGAAAAGGCACGAGACCAGGCCGTGCGTGTTCTCCAACATTTCCACGTTCACCTTACTCCTGCAGACATATTCAGCCGGTGCCAGGTCAGTTTTGAAAGTCCTCTTCCTTTTTAAAAGGAATGGTTACCTTTTATCTATTATTAGAAGGGGAAAACATTCTTTATCAATCCTAATCATATCCCACAAAAAAGTGTGCTGACACTACATGGAAACACCTTTAGAAAAGTTGAAAAGTCTTGGACACAAGGTTTGTTAGTAAAGATCTTACAGGATTCATGACGCAGAATGCTGGTTGGTTATTTCCTGTATGTCTGTCGTATTTTGAATTCCATTGTGACTTTGAATAGTGAGGTATCTGAACATATCCACAGACGTTTCTCCATTTGTGTCGTATGTGCAGACACGAGCTGTGAGAGCGGAAGGAAGCCTGAGGAGATAGAGGGCTTCTGTGGTGACACTTCTCCTGTGAATCACTGGCTTTAGGTGCCACTGAGGTTTTCTCTAGAACAGGCGCAGGCAGAATTTTTCTTAGGCATTTCCTCACATGCAAGTGATGATCGGAATTAACACAATGGATATGGATGAGGAAATAAGCAATTACCGGAGGGATAAGACAAAACATGAGACAAACAGAATGGTTAAGACAAAACGGTATATATGGTTATCATTAGAAATGGATGCTAGGGTGTCATCGGTGGGTGAATGATAGGTCATTTTTGATGGTTGCTGGTAAATTCTTGCTAGATCAAGTGGAAAAGGTTTTTATGCTGATCTTAATGAATTTCTTGAAAACATTGCATCACACCAGTGTCTAGAAAATCCCATGACTTGCAGTGTCCCTCAGGGCTCTATCCTTGGACCATCTGTCCTTGTGGTTAAACCTGTTTTTCTCTGCAGAATTATGCAAATTAGAGCATTCAATAGGTATAGTATAATTTTTTTCTAGGCCTTTCTTAATGGTTGCCTGCTAATTACTTAGCTCTGTATTAAGGTATAAGTCATGCTTAATGCACATCATTAATAATATGATTAAATGAGTTTGTTAGAAGTATGAGCAGTAGTGATCTTAAAGTCAGGTTTTTGTAATTATCAAAACATAATATTGATAAAATGATCAATTGGAAGGGCTAATGAGGAAGAAGCTTATGAGAAGAGAGGGAGAACACTGCAAGAGAGGACAGGCAGAAAGATGTGGAGAGATAACATTGAGAAAAACAAAGGGAGAGACAGACTAGGGTGTGTGACAAAGGAGAGATGGAGGCAGATATGAGCCTGACTCATTCCTGCTGTAATACCTGATCTCCACTAGAGCTGCACCTCCGGCTCCACTGCAGGCCCACAGTTGTGGTTGCTCTTCAAGGTTGCGTTGATTTGATCAACTTTATACCAGTTTAAACCCTCTTCTCTTTTATTGATTAATTCGTGTGATCGCAAACTGGACTATTGTAGTCTTCAGTGTCACATGATCTTTCATACATCATTCTAATATTATGAGTTGGTGCTTAAGAATTTCTTTTCATCAATATATTGAAAACAGATTTCTGCTGTTTAATGTTTTTTGTGGAAACATGATATTTCTAATGAATAATGGTTGAATGTGTATGGAAAAGCATGAGGCAATGTCATTTTAATAACTTTAACCTTAACCTTTATTTATTTCATTCTTCCGCGATCCCTTAATACTTTCAGCATTAAATACTCTATAGATTGTATTTATGTGTTTGGCCAGTTACAGCTCATTACAGCTCATTTGGGCTTTATATTTTAAAGTCTATAGTTTAAGTAAACATTGATACTAAATGTCCACAGGCTTCGTTCAATATATCAGAATCAGAAAGAGCTTTATTGCCAGGTATGTTCACACATACGAGGAATTTGTTTTGGTGACAGAGCTTCTACAGTGCAACAGAATTACAGACAGGACTAAAAAACAGATAATAAATATATTTTAAAAAGTAGTGGATGCAAATATACAAATGGACAAGTGTATGTACAGCTCTATTACTACATACAACATTATATGTGCAGCTGTTATGTGCAAATTGGCATGTAAAGTGTGTTGTTAAATAAGTGTATTTATTTGTATTAAATAAGTGTTTTATTAAATAAGTGTTTAAGACAATTTAAATAAGTGTATTAAATTGTCCGTCTGAACAATTTAATTTCATTTGTGGATTATACGTAGAAAGTTAGTAGGCTGTTTGAAAAACTCACCAGCACACGTGCTGTTTATGATGTGTGGAATATTGGAGGAAAATCCTAAATGTTGTGTGGGGTTTTATAAAAGGTGCAGTAAGTTTGACACCCAGTGGTTGAACTAAGTATTGCACACCTAGTTCAAAACACAGGCAAGTGCAGGTTGCCAGATTGACATCACCAACAGGAGTGTGCCTGACTGTCGAACCTAAAGGCTGATTTAAGGCTGAGTTAAGTCGTGTTCTAAATAAAAGCAACGACACGTGATAGAAGGAATGTTTTTCATATTAAAAGCAGTTTTTGTTCCAACCAACACCTAAAATTTATATTTTAGAAATGACTTCTATTACTGGCAGCTGAACAACAGAAAACTATGACCATGATCACCTCAGGTACACCTCATGTGCTTTATTCAGTGTTAAATGCTAATAATGCGAGTTTGAATGCCATTTTACATGACATTTATTGCCATACTACTGAGAGCAGCAGCAGATAAGTCACCTTAGATCTTAAAAAACAAACAAAAAAAAAAAGAAATTGAACTTTAGAACTATGACTCAGTGCAGGCCAGTGTAAGTGTTTCAGCATGTACATTTAATTATGTTAAAGAGGTTTAATATGTATTAATTAAATGATAAACCTTACCATTTCATTGGAATGCAGTAAGTGCACTATTCTGTGCTTCTGAATGGCTGTATTTAAATTTTGTCGTGTTTTATCTGGTGCAAACAGCCAAATTGCTTATCCCTGCAAATCCCGTCACAAAGCATGTTGTTAGAACACAGTGTTACAATGTAACCTGCTCACCTAATGTTTACATTTGTAATATTTATATTATTTGCTAATTAATAACCTCATGTGGAACTTTGAAACTGCGTCTCATTTCCACTGTCCACCAGAGGTCGCATTTTGGTCGCGGATGCACACTACGAGAGGCTTTCTGACTGAATAAATGAAATACGCAGTTTTCCACCAACCCGGGGTGCTGAAATATAATTGTCTAAAGTGGGATTAGGCGGGTTAAATGACCAAACAAAGACAAATGTTTCAGCACGTAATGCACATTTTCAAAGAAGAATATCTGACTTTAGCATTGTTTTTCAGATAAACAAGCATGTTCACTTAGCATGTTTCTTAAATATCTGCAAACATATTATGGTATTTTTATGATTAAGAGTCAAAAACTTACAGCATCTTTAAAGCATTTTTGAGTGAAACATACTGTCATAAAAGTTTAGATGGTGTTTTCTTCTTAGATTATCACTGTATAATCCATATTAAATACAACCAGCTTCGCTTACAGCTGTAACCAATGAAACGCTGTTACTCCTGCAATTTTATATGCTCCCCCTGCTGGAAGAATGAATTAAGACTTTTTACTAGAATTTCTACAGTTTTCGGTTTGTAGAAGTATGTTTTATGTATCATTATTTCACAAAGTCTGATTGTTTTTTTTTTTCACTTCATATTTCGAAATTATACAATTTGTTTTAAAGAAGGGTTTTTTTAAACTGTGGGGCTATTAAGGGGGCGCGAGAATTTGAGGCGTGTAAATTATAAATAAATTATTATTTTATGCGTTTACTACAGTAAATCTGATTAACGTTAGTTCCACAGCTAACTATCAGGCACCTGTAGAGTTTATGCATTCGAGAAAAATATATGCAAATAAAATGGACCGGGTGCTTCATCAGGATGCCCCTCTGGATCTTTCACTTTCTTTGAAGACATACGACATGAAGACATACAAACTACCTTTACATGGACATCAGTGAGACAATAATATATTTAAGGTGTTACGTGAAGTGCCGACGCAGTGGAGCAGTAGGTAGTGGTGTCGCCTAAAAGCAAGAAGGTCGCTGGTTTGAGCCTCGGCTGGGTCAGTTGGCGTTTCTGTGTGGAGTTTGCATGTTCTCCCTGCGTTCGCGTGGGTTTCCTCCGGGTACTCCGGTTTCCCCCACAGTCCAAAGACATGTGGTACAGGTGAACTGGGTAGGCTAAATTGTCCGTAGTGTATGAGTGTGAATGGGTGTGTATGGATGTTTCCCAAAGATGGGTTGCATCTGGAAGGGCATGCGATGTGCTGGATAAGTTGGCGGTTCATTCTGCTGTGGCGACCCCGGATTAATAAAGGGACTAAGCCGAAAAGAAAATGAATGAATGAATGTTACGTGAAGTGCTTTTTGAATGTTGCGTCACCAGGCTATCGACATTTCCTGCAGAGTCTCATGTCATTTCGGGTGTTTCATCTGTAATTTTTCGATTTTAACTGCAGTTTGGCACTTTCACTCATGAACATTTTATTCATGCCCCCATGACAAACTGGGGTATTAGACGCAAATATTTAGTAAGGAATGGTGGAAGACGTTTTAATGGAATTTGATAGCGCACGCCAAATAGAAAGAATAGAAAGAAGTTTCCGCATTTCGTGATCAGTGTTGCCAGATTTAGCTGACTGATTCCAGCCCAAAAGCTAAATTTTCACTACCCACCTACATCATTTTTTACCTGCACAATCAAATTCAAAACCGCCCAATCTGGCAACACTGTTCGTGATATGTGTGTGTGTGTATGTGCACGGTCCTTTACTGACAGCCGTGTGTGTGCATCTTGTTGCAAAATGCAGCGAAAAGTCCTGCATGACGGTAATAGTTTGATTGCGGTGTTTACTTCAATAATGCCACTAATATATGCATACTCCACATGTCTTAATTTCATTTCTGTTTAGTTCAGTTCTGACTTTAGACGGATTAAGGTCATTAAAAATTGCTGTGTACATGGTAGTCTCTTAATCAGAGTATTGTCTTAATCGTATTAAAGTATTGTTGCCCATGTAAACCTTCTCAATGTTCGACTCAACCACACCGTCAGGGCTCTGCGAACTTGGCTTTGCGAAGCAGCATTTTCTGTATGTACGTACATCAAAAGCAAGTAGACTATGGCTCACGCTTATTGACAGTGAAAGATGATTTACGGTTAGTCGCGTCAGTAATCCTGACTGTATAAAAAAATAAAGCTGTATATTTACGTTTCAATGTAATTAATGTTACTTACTTTAAATGCAGCAAGTAATATGTGAACGATGTTTGGGGGGTCGGGGGTGGGGGTGTGAGTGGAATTGGGCAAACATGGGGGGGCGTGTGTCCTAAAAGTTTGAAAACCCCTGTTTTAAAGCACCAGCTACCCAATATAATGTATGTTGCTACTTTGTGTGGATCATGATTAGAGGTGTAACAGATCACGGTTGATCTGTGATCCGTACGGATCACAACCCACAGTTCGGAACACAATTTCCTTGTAGGGTAATTCAACATTTATAACAATTGCAGAGAGATTGCCTCCTACGTCATTCAAATCACGTGTATGAAAGCATTTTGGCTTCCCTGTAAAATATGATGACTGAAAAGTTGTGGTGAGACCTACCTCAATGCTTTCTTAGGTTAGTGTTACTGTCTTAGTGTTTTCTGTCACTGTTTGTTTAGCCTGCATTAATGCATTTAGTGTAAAGCTGCACGATTAAACAATAAAAGATCGTGATCTCAATTCAAACCCGTGCAACATGAATGATAAATGATAATGATTTGCATATGTTTATTAATCCTTCGAAGCGCTGCATTCAAATCTGCGATTGATCAAGAGAGATTCAGTTTTTACACTTTTTCAGTTTGTTACAAACAATTAAACAACACAGAAGTACTGGGAGAACAGTTTATAGGTCAGATATAAACACTGATGTTTATGGTAAAGATAAATCACTGTTTAATGGAACTTGACGCTGGTGACTGTTGTAGCAATTACATTGTGTAACCAATGGGTGGCGACAAGCAACCGTTAAAATGATGTCACTGAATAGGTTTTCAAAAATGATCCACCTATAATGAAACATGAAGTTTTATGTGTGAATTGTTGAATCATTAATTAAAAATAAATGATATGTTGTACAAGATGTAAGATTTCTATATTTAGCATTATCATATTTATATTTTCCTTTTTTTTTTTAGCTGGTTCTTTCAAGACTGTATTAAATACATTTACGAAAACAAAGGACGTTTTTGCTATAATTTTAGTTAGTTTCAGTTAGTTTTGTATGTACACAACACAGTTTTAGTTAGTTCTAGTTTTTTAAAAAAAAACTCATTTTCATTTTTATTTCAGTTAACGAAAATGTTTTTTAAATTCTAGTTTTCGTTTTTTCGTTCATTTTCGTTAAATATAATCAAGGTTCATACGGTCCTGAAAAACCTGGAAAAGTCATGGAATTTTGACAAGGCTTTTTCCAGGCCTGGAAAAGTTTTGGAAAAACAAATAAACCTTAAATGTTTTGGAAAAGTCATGGAAATTTGTTTAACAAATATCTGTGTACTTGAATATATTTGAAATGATAATATTGGGTAAACTTTAAAAACAATAGTGCAGTTTATCTCTTTACATGACGTTTGCTGTGTTGGGTAAGAAGCCACTCGCAGTTTCGGCTTCACCACTCCTTCAATCGCATTCATTGTAGTACAAGCTACATTTTGAGTGTGGTGTCCAGAAACAATCTCTAACTACAAAGGTCAGATTCTATTAGTGCTAAAGGCTAATTTGTACTATTTTTATGAGAGTCTTATAAATACACATGCCAGCATTTCTAAAATGTTTTCACACAGACAACAAGATACTTTCTAAAAAACAATTTACAGATATAACAATAAACATAAACTAATATTTGATATGTTGTAATAAATAAGAAATTTTCAATTTTCTAAATATATATTTTTTATTATTTACCACTTCTACGTAGACATTGTAAGAAACATTAGGTCATGAATATTTACCTAAAAAGTTTTGGAAAAGTCATGGGAAAATCCTGGAATTTTAATAGTAAAAACGTGTATGAACCCTGTATAAAAACCTTGGTATGAAGTGTGTGAATGACAGTTGAGTTAAGGAATTAATTAATTAATATCAATAAGTTTTGAAAGTTATTTGTAATGTTTAGCCGAACATTAGCTCTCAATCTCACATAAAGCTATCAAATAGTGAAAGTATAGCTCAAACAGACTATAATTTCTACTAATATGGTGCCACTTGTTGTTTTTTACCTCAACATTGTTTATCCAGATCCACATTTACTGTAAAGGAAAAAATCAGCATAAAGAAATAGTCATATGGGTTTGGACCAGAATCAGGATGAGTAAATGATGACAGAAGTTTAATTCTCATTGAACAATTCTCTAATAATACTTAGTATAGCCTGCTATTGTTTATGTCTGAACGATTAAGCTGTTTATGCGACAACCTGAAATGTTTGTGACTGCGCAATTCTGCATGCATCATTTGACACACACCTCATAACAGTCACAAAAGTTTCTACCACACCAAGTTCACACCTAAAACAGCTCAAATCCAGACGCAGGTCCTCCTGAGATCCACATGGGTGGTGGTTTGCCCAAATGTGTCAACTTTTTGTGGCCACCTACTTTTCCAGAGTGGGTGGCCAGATCTGTTACATTCCTGCATTTGGTTTCATCCTGAACAAAATGTACTTTAAAGAAAACACAACTGTGGCATTTTGTTATGAATTAGAGATGCACTGCTCGACCGGCTAGAAATTGGATTCGGATTAGCTGTTCATTTCATCTGTGAAAACCACTATGTAAAGCTAGAGGAAACGGCTATGTGTGCATCTGTTGATTTTATCTTATGTGTGAATTATTCGGTTGTTGAAACAGAAACAGGATTTGGCGCCAGTGACAGACAGAGCAGGTCACTGTTTCTGATGCGTGAAATACTGGCAGAAAATCCTAAATACTGAATTGAGGTTTTATTTAAGGTTTCAAACATTTGCAGATCTAATTATTAGACCTTAAAAAGTCTTAAATTCACTTAAGTGTTGTTATTGTGTTAAGACTTTAGTATTGAGTATTTTGTGTCTATTGAGTATTGTGTTCTACACTAGGCATGGACCGGTATAAGATTCTGACAGTATGATAACCTTGGATAAAAACATCATGGTTTCACGGTATTGTGATTACTGCTCTAAAATATGTTCTTTTTAAATGTCTGGCTAAAAAACAGCAACTTTTTTCCCCCTTTGAATATATTTTATTTTAAGAAACATATAAAATATATTGTAACAGTAAACATGTCAGACTAAATAATTAAATAAATGATTGACTTCTGCTTAGGCCTGTCACAATACAAAACTTTTGCTGTACGATATATTGCACCACAAATTATTGCGATAAATGACTGTATTGTCCATTTAACCCTTATGTACTGTTGGCAGTCGTGGAAGGAGTACTGAAAAATCATACTTAAGTAAAAGTACCAATGCTTGCCTAAAAATGTAGTGCAAGTAGAGTAAAAGTATCTGCTGTAAATATTACTTAAAGTATAAGTAAAAAGTAGCCCTTTTAAAAGTACTTAAGAGTAGTGAGTATTACACTGTAAAAAGCTGATGCATTTACATGTCATTTGTGGATGTGTGTAAACGTAACATTCTGTAGTGCATTTAGCAGGCACACAAAATCATGAAACGTTTTTATTAGGTTTGATTTAGGTCGTGAGGTCAGGTGAGCAAAATTCAGTGTCTCAGGACAATGTTATTTTGATGTCCAATAACAATGTCAAATAATTTTGATATTTTGTTGATTTTAGGTTGTGTTAGAAAGTGACCAAAATCCAAGGTCGAGCCAACATCTTAAACCAACATCATATTGACTTCAGATACTGACATTGATTTGTCAGGTATAGCAACCAAAATTTAACATCTGATAGACGTCATAGTGGTAACGTCCACACAACGTCAAGCTGTAACATCATTAGACGTTTATATTTGGTTGATTTTAGGTTGGACATTGACGTCATTTCCAAGCAGAATGCAACGTCCCCATGACATCAGGATACAACGTCAATCTAAAATCATGTTGACGTCCTGTGATTGCTGTGTGTTTAAGGCCATTTCGGTCATCATACAGTAAACATCCGTCATTTTCTCATCAGTGACATGCATCTAAACAGTCTCTGGGTTAATGCGTGTAAAGATTTTGGACATCTTCTTGGACACTTTTAATGCTTTCAAAGAGTTTGCTGCAATTATAAATCGCCCATGTTTTGAGGTAGTTCATTATGATGCGATTTACCTTCTGTGTGCAGGCAGGAATCACAGGACTGATTTTTCTAATCCCAATAAACAAGAAAAAGTAAAGTAGTGACAGCAGGTTGAAGGATAGTAGTGGAGTAAAAGTACCGATACTGCACTAAAAATGTACTCGAAGGAAAGTAAAAGTATGCATTTTTAAAACTACTTACTAAAGGACAATTCCTAAGAAAAACTACTCAATTACAGTAATTTGAGTATTTGTAATTTGTTAGTTTACACCACTAACTGTTGGGGATGTTTTCATCCACTCTTGGGGTGATTTTGAGTCTTAATTTGGCTACAAGTTTTCTTTGTTTTAGCTAGCAGAATAATTTTTGGTGACATCTTATTTTGACACATATTTTGGGAAAATGCTTTGACTTTTAAAAAAAACTCAACAATAAACTCTGGGAAAATTTACTACCCTTTTGTTATGTTCGGGATGAAAACATCCACAATTTTTTTTTTACATTTTTAAATTACATTTTAATAAATATATTTTATAAATATATTAATATATTAATAAATATATATATATATATATATATATATATATATATATATATATATATATATATATATATATATATATATTTATTATTATTATTATTATTATTATTATTATTATTTTCATAAATCTGTTAATTAACCTCAGTTCTAATTTGCTAAATTCAAATGATGTCACTGATTTGGTGAAAAAAGAGCACACAAAACGAGGTATTTTCAATATTAAAAGTAATTGTGAACTGGATTTTTTAACCTTTTAAAACAGTCTTGGACATGTGAAACAGCATTGCCTTTGATGCATTGCTTTTGATGGATTTTAATTTTTCCTCCCTAATTAACTGTTGGTGGCTGTTTTTGCCCCATTTACTTCCTTTGTAACCACATTTTTTGATTACAAAACCATGACACTATACAATTATGCCTTTTTGAGATTAGAAACTGCTCCATATGAACTGCAACAGTTACTGACAAAGTCCCTGTCAAAGTCTGACAAAGTCCCATACATTAGTAGTCTCTGTTGCTCCTTCCTTTAATAGCAAACGGCTGGCAAATCCCGCACTGCAGCTTATTGTATCTAAAATCAGAAAAATGACAGGAACAAACACAGCACTAGGTTGGCTATATGGTATTGTTTTGAAAATGAACTTTAACCCTTTATTCCCCGCAGCCGAATCTCTATCTGTCAGTGATTGTCATCTTCGCGTCATGATCAGTCCCATGATCCCCCGCGCTCCGCTAGTGTCTGAAGGGAACTACATATTTGCTAATGTACCGTATCGATGTCGATGCGCTCAAGCAAAATATCCGAACCCAACACGATTAATTTATTTGACTCCGAGTCGACTATTTCGTTAAAGAATCAGTAGTTTTAAACACTGTGCACTTTCAGATTTAAACCTCAGCAGGATGTTTTCATTCACTTAGTGCTGTTACACTCTGCATGAAAGCTCATTTTCAAAAACCCATAATAGGGGCTCTTTAATCATTATGCTTTTACTTTAATATTGTGAAATTAGAAAATCTAATTTAATGTTACTTTTTTTAAGAGTCAATGCTTCCTCAGATGTAATGAAAGTAATTTAAATGCAACTTTACTGTCACAATTAGTAATTAATTACTTTTTATTATGACTTACACAACTTAAGTATTCAGAAACTATCAAATAAAATTTTATATTTAAAATAATCCCCCCACCCCGGCCATAAAAAACCAAGATCAGTGCATTTCCAGTCTGAATGTGACCCATCAGAATCTGACTGTATGATAGCAGGAAAAGTGGAAGCGGGGGTCACACGAACCAAGACGTTTTTTTGGGTGACGCACCCCAGGGCTGGTATGTGGAAGCCCACCCATGCTAAGTTAACCCTTTTGTTATGTGATTGTAAAGTCCTTTGATTAACAGTGGCTGGGTGACTTGCCCCCCGGCTCTGTGAGACACATTCCTGAAGCCCCTTGTGTGGCCCATTGATACTCATTGCCAATCATTAACCTCTCCCTGCCCATAATCCCCTCTTTTCTCTCTCTGTGCTTTATCAGTGCCTCTTCCTGTGAATTCCTCTCTCTGTCCACACCAGGTTTAAGACCGGATCAGGGCTAAGCTGAGTTCACTAACTAGAGTACTAAATGGATTAGAGGTCCGGCTAATGTAACATATTCACTGAAATTGCTTTTAATGCAGACGTATGGTAGCAGTCAGACGTTTGCGCGACACACCTACATTATGCATGATTTGCCATGACTGTTTTCCAGACTTTATTCATTATAATTATGAAAATGACACAGGTTGAGATGTAGGTATTATGTCATGTCTCTGAATTCAATTTATCTTGTCATATTTTAAAATGGGACGATGGTTTTATCATATCGTGCAGCAAAATTCAGCTTTGCATGAGATTAATTAATTACATAGTGAGATGTATCTCAATTGAAAATGGTTATTTTAAGTCATAATAATATTTCACAATATTGCTATTTTTATTTTATTTCTAATTAGATAAACCGACTTAATGAGGCTTTCTTGCACTGACAAAATATGTAAAAGTAAATTTCATGTATGAAAAATAAAGTTATATTGTGTTTTTTTAGTAACTTGGTTGTTTGAAGTTTACATTACTGTACTCCATTAAAGAACATTTTACTCTTTCTTTGTATTCTGTTAATAACTGTTATAAACTTTTACTTCAAACAATAAAACAATGTAAAATCGAGCAGTGCAATTAATTACATGAAATGAGTTCCTTAAACTTAAATGTTTTAATGAAAGTTCATTGAATTTATTGGAAACAAGTCACGTGAACTCAAAGTTGACTCAAAATATTAGACTGAACCTAAACCTAAACTGAATGAGTTGACCTAACCATGCAGATTTCTAGTTCCCAGAACTATGCTTTGACAGACTGGAAAATAAATGTAAAAAAAAAAAGTGTTATTGTGTATATTTTGAATATGATTAACATAGGGAGACATGATTTAGACTATAATGTTGTGTTATGTTAGAGATTTACTGAGGTTTCAGGAAAAATTTAATTGTAAATCTCTACTACTACTATACTATCTCTGGATTACAGATCCATTTAAGTCAACAAAACTTATGTGGTCTACATAAATGACACTCAATACAAGTAAGGAATGTATATAATATACAGGGTAATTCAAAAAGAATACCACAATTTTCTGGTTGATGTCACTGGAGTGTCTGGAGGGGGTCATGTTGAACATCTATGATCTTGTTTTCTACTGAAAAAAAAACTTTAAGTAATCTTCACATTGATTAATCACCCAAAGTTTCATCATGTTTCTTTGATTAAATACAGATTTTCAAAGTTGTTGTATTTTTTTGAATCACCCTGTATTAGTAAGTAATAAATACACAGTACATTAAAGTTAAAATGACTTAATTAAATTGTGCAAACACATTGCCTTAATTCAATTAAGTAAACTTAAAGAATATATGTTATTTTTACAGCACAATACACTAAATAAATGCTGGGTTCCACACACAAATCCTTCATGTTGTCCCAACAAATCAAATCGATTATGTTAATCTAATTGTTTTTACAAATTTAAGTGGATTGAACATAAAACACTTAATTTGTCCCCCAAAAAACTCAAGAATTGTGTTCATTCAGTTTATTTTAGATAAGTAGTTTAATATTTTGCTTTTAAGTGTAGATTTCTTGTTAGATTTCAAGTTATGAGAACTAACAACTAATAAAACATGTGAAATGTGTAAATGCAACTGTAACATTATGGGAACACCAGTATCAAAGTCAAGCAATTTGCTTCATTTTATTACCTTAATGTGTTTTTTCCTAAAAATTCAAGTAAATTATAATTTTAGGTTTAAGCTTTAAAGAGCATATTTTGCATTGAAAAAGGTCATATTTTGGTTTCGTGGGTTTCCAACAACATGCTGATATGCGTCTGTAACGGAGGCCAGCTAGTAAGTGCTGTGCAGGTAAACCTCACTCCTCTGACCTCTAAAGGTGCTCTAGCGACAGACGCTAGAGGCCATGGTCTTTAGCCTCCTTGGTAGAGCAACCGACTCCCATGCGGAAGGTCGCCGCTCCGATACCAGCTCGGAACGGGTTGGGTGGTGTATCTAATGTGTAGGACCCGGGCGGGGGTTACATGTGCAAGGTCAAAAAACACCTTCATTGTCTTATAAAATGCATTTATTTTTACCAAATTATCCCAGCGACTCCCGTATGAATCGTTCAGCAATTAATTTGTTCCTAAACCCCTCCTTAGCGCGAAGCTAATCTGCGCTGATTGGACCGATGACCCAGTCTGTTGTGATTGGTCGACTGGGTTCAACGCAAGACAGAAAGAAATGCCCACCACGGCTACAGTATGAAGTAGCAGAAAGTATGTGAGAGCCCAATGCAGGAATGCAATAAAGCAATGCAGACCAGCATAGCAGAGGATCACGAGTTCAGAAACACATTTAAATCGGTAAAGGAAGAAGCACGCGTCACATTTTTTTAAAGAGTTATTTTTGGCCTTTTTGCCTTTATTAAGTGGATAGGACAGTGTTTCAGACAGGAAGCAAAGTGGGAGAGAGAGGGGGTAGGGACGGGAAATGTCCACGAGTCGGGATTCGAATTTGGGATGCCCTGAAGTGCTACTGCACCATATGTCAGCGCGCTAACCACTAGGCTATTGCGCTGACACGCGTCACATTTTTAACATGGTTTTGGTCGCGATATGTGAACAGCCCCATACAGATTTAACCTGAGAGATACAGTACAAGCACTGATCTATAATAGATACGTGATTACAAGCCACGTGGTGCCATTACCACTTATAACACACAATTAAACACATATTTTGCAAACTACACAAAACAAGGCAACAATTTTAATGACACTTATCTATATGAACTGTAAAAGTTACTGACAAAGCCCCTGTCAAAGTCTGACAAAGTCTCATAGTCTCTGCTGCTCCTTCAATAGCAAACGGCCCACGAATCACACGCTGCAACGTAGGTTATTGTATCAAAAATCTGAAAAATGACAGGAACAAACACACCACTAGGTTGGCTATACTGAGGTATTGTTGTGAAAATGTATTTTAACCCTTTATTTCCTGCAGCTGAATCTCCATCGGTCAGTGATCGTCATCTTCGCGTAATGATCAGTCCTGTGATCCCCCGCGCCTTTGCTAGTGTGTGGAGGGAAAGCGCGTGCACATTTTACCAGAACTGAAACTACATATTTGCTGATGTACCGTATCGACGTCGATTCGATCAATCAAAAGATTCGAACCCAACTCGATTCATTTATTTGACTCTGAGTCAACTATTTCGCTAAAGAATCAATAGTTTTAAACAAAGTGCACTTTTAGATTTAAACCTCAGCTGGATGTTTTCATTCACTTAGTGCCGTGTTACACACTGCATGGAAGGTCATTTTCAAAAACCCATAATAGGGGCTCTTCATGTCTTCAATCTTAAATTGAATACTAAAATAGAAACCATTTTTCATTTTGCCCAAAATCAAATATTCAAAGTAGAAATTTCATTTGTTTTATCTGTAGTATTTACTTCATGACAGAATCATTTTTATCAGTGTGTCTAAAGAAATGTATACACCAAATCTTTTATTAACAGACCGAGACGGCATTAAACAATAGATGTAAAAGCTGTATAGTTTTGCAGTACCCGAGCTCTGGAATCTCAGAGACATCAGGAGACATCAGTCATTAAGGTATCTCTCAGTTTCTTCAGTGCAAGCTTGTGTACTCAAGGAAAGCCTTTTGTTTCCATCTTTTATTGTACCATGACTCTGCAGCCACCGCTCATTGTTAGGGTGTTCTGGGTAGTGGCCTATTGGCGCATGTCAATGGAGCTCACGTCTTTAGTTTATTTACACTCGTCACATCATGCACTTATGCTATAACTGGGTAATTTGCTACAAGTGTTTCATTGATTCTTGACCACCTAAATGTGCAAAAATGCATCACTTTTTGGCCACTTTTGTTCAGATTTCATCAGGACTTTTTACTGTTTGTCATGCTTTACATCAGTTTTGTAGAAGCCCTACTATGGTATGAGTACTATGGGGTATCTAATGTGACTATTTTCAGTTTTACAGCAATGATTTGTAATGTTATCGAAATATATTCAGTTAAATGGACTTTAGCATTTAGTTCTTCAAGCGTAAAAGGAAATAAAAAGCAATTTAAAAGCAAGCACCGTCAGGAGCAGCAGGAACGCTCAGAAACTCCATTGAAAGTACTGAGGCAAAATAAGTGTTCATATTTTAAAGACATGGTGGAGAACAATGTAATTTAACGCAGTGCTTCTTGTACATTCTGAGATCCACTTTATATTGTGTATCAATCAGGCAGTGAAGATCATTGATTTTTAAAGAAAACACCTTAAACACTGCAATTATTTTGTTTAACGGCATAGAGTTCACCAAAACCGCTTGAACTTAGTTGCTAAACGTTAAAAATGCTTCTGCATATACCCTATTGAATGAACAAACTTACATTTGCACAGATATTAAAAAAAAATAGCTGATTTTAACAGGAACTGTAAAAATGCTACACTTAAAATCTGTTATCTGGTTAACAGCACGTTTCCATACTATATACAGTGTATAACCATAAATTGACTTTCCCAGAATTCACCGCTTGGCACTTTTGACACTGACCATTACTGTTTCTTTGTAGTTTTTTCCCTTCAGTTATGTATATTAGAGTTTTGTGTTACGTGCAATGCTGTTCAAATATTTTTATTGTATTATTTTAGTATCATGTGTGCATTATTTCTCAGTTTTCCAGTTGTATTTATACTGTTTTATAGTTTGTTATTAGGTGTAGTCATTTGCTATTTTATGCCATCTAAGGGTTAATTTTCCATTTGAAAAGACACATTCATGCTAATAAAATATTGACTGTTCCCATCATTGTGCATGTACCAAGTTTTGAGGTATCTGCACTCAGTTTAGTAGCTTGTTTGTGTTGCTATGTTATCATAGAATGAGAATAAATCTGCTGTGTTGTTTTCCTAAAGATTTTCAGCTAAAGCATACTTTTCAAAAGAAATTTAGTGCTTCATTCTTGGAAAGAGAGTCAAATGTACTTGAAACAAATGAAATGAAATTGAAATTGAAACTCAATGCGAAGTAAACTTTAAATGACTAAGTAAAAAGTATATATTAATATTTCTTTTACACAACTTAATGTATTAGTGTACAAATAACGCTTAATTCCATACATAAAATTTACTTTAAAAACGTGGATGGAAAAATTCTGAATCAAAACTTTTTAAAATCCTGAATCAGTATTGGAGGTATCATGGTAGCATGCTGGAGGAAGGACGACACCATGGCTGAAGTATTTCTGTTAGACAGGTAATGTTACGTTTTAAAAATTTTAGTCATGTAGATTGTGTTGTGTTATGAATGGGTTATATGCACAGAAGTGTTGTCCAGCAACTGAAATCTTCCGATCAAAGATTGATGTGACTATTTTCAATTTCTTAAGGAACCTTTTACAGCATTGATAACTAAATAGCGCTATTCCGCCTAGCCTGCTTTACTGAGGTGAAGTTGGTTTTATATTCACATTGTTTCATTTTTGAACAATGACAACCTGCGACGGGCTCCTTATATTGTTTACCATGCTACTCTGAATATTCACTCTGAAATTGCATGTCAGTGTGGCTTAGTAATAAGTGTAATTCCTGCACGTCGCCAGCCAATCACTAAGCATACAGTAGTCGCTTTAGGACAAAGTGTGAGAGAGAGAGTGAGACCAGCAATCCTTGCATGCATGAAATATTGCACATTATGACAAGTTTTCCTTGCTGCACAACTGAAAATGTGCTAGATATAATACAGTTTTTCGTTGGGAATTGCAGTATTATAAAATACTGTAAAGTTTTCTAACTGGTGAATGACATGATCTAGTGCAGTGGTTCTTAAAGTTTTTTCCACCAAGTACCACCTCAGAAAAAAAAATTGTCTCTCCAAGTACCACCATAATTACGTATTGAAATTAGGGGTGTGAACCTACACTGGAGGCAACCCAGTGGCGCAGTAGGTAGTGCTGTTGCCTCACAGCAAGAACGTCGCTGGGTCGCAGGTTCGAACCTCGGCTGGGCTGGGTCAGTTGGCGTTTCTGTGTGGAGTTTGCATGTTCTCCCTGGGTTTGCGTGGGTTTCCTCCGGGTGCTCCGGTTTCCCCCACAGTCCAAAGACATGCAGTACAGGTGAATTGGGTAAGCTAAATTGTCCATAGTGTATGAGTGTGAATGTGTGTGTGGAAGTTCCCAGAGATGGGTTGCGGCTGGAAGGGCATCCGCTGCGTAAAATCGTGCTGGATAAGTTGGCGGTTCATTCCGCTGTGGCGACCCCGCAAGGGACAAAGCCGACAAGAAAATGAATGAATGAATGAATGAATGAATGAACCTACACTGGTCTCACGATTCGATTCGTTTACGATTATCATGCCATCGATTCCGGTTTAGCTCGATATCTCAGTGCATCACGGTGCATTGACGATGCTTTCCATAATTAGATTTTCTCTTCACAACACAAGATTATTTTTTTATTAAAATTTATAAATATATTAATATTTATATATTATTTGTAATACAATTGTGTCCTTTAATACAAGCAGTAAGATATATGAACTGTACCTTTAATTTGACCTGCCCAAAGCAAACACTCTTTTTGAATGTATTAAACAAAACTCCAATACATGCACAGAACAACATAAGCATTTATAGCAAATAAAGTAATGTAAATATTATCCAGCTTGCTTTTTGAGCGCTGTCAAACCAGGTCTTACACCCCTGTGATTGGTCATTGTCTTCACCTGCTCAACAGAAAGGGCTGCGATTGGCTTTAGAAATGAAAGCGCTGTTCACCGATGAGTGATGCAGGAAGAACAGCCACGGTTACAGTCTATATGCGCATAATACACTGTTATCACGGGTCATTTATAATAGACACAGTGGAGAAAACTTGCACCTTAAGCACGCTCGTGTCTGGATCCGCAAGTATCGCTTTAACAGCCAAGAGGACAGGAAAAGTTACCTCACGAACACGCCAGCGGGTCAAATGTCCAAAGTGAGAGAGAGAGAGGCACAGATGAGGTTTTACAGCATTTCTCCCTAGTAGTGAAATAGTGGCTCGTGTGCTGTTTACCTTCTTCAGTGTCAATGAAAGACTTTCCAGCAAACTCACAAGCAGTTGAACTGTGCATAATTATCTACCTTTTAAGTAGTATGAGCGTTTTATTTACTCGCCCTCGCCTCCTTTGCCTTAGTATTCTGCTGCGACCTCGCGCATAGGAGATAAATGATGTCAGTACGTAACAACCGGTTATGATCTAATACTGAACCGATATTGAATTGTCCCCATCTGCATCGCGATGCATCGAAGAAACAATTAATTTTGACACCCCTAATTGAAATACAGTACTTTAAACATTATAAATAGTTTGAACATTAACACTGCACTGTGCTTACAGGTAAAAAAAAATAAATAAAACGTCAACGTTTATTTTAAAATATGCTTTTAAAAGTTAATTAAAAATGGCACTGTTCTTAAAAAGAAAACTGCTGTACTTAAATGTAAAGTATTATTAAAAAAATAGCCTATTCATCAAAACCTGGAAATGTATCTTGGACCTCATAAATATAGGCTATATGTCATCATATTCATATATAAACTCTTTTTGATACATTTTGAAATATATGATCCCAGAGATGGGTTGCGGCTGGAAGGGCATCCGCTGCGTAAAACATGTGCTGGATAAGTTGGCGGTTCATTCCGCTGTGGTGACCCCAGATTAATAAAAGGATTAAGCCGAAAAGAAAATGAATGAATGAATGAATGAAATATATGATACATGTATATATGAATTATTTGTTTATGTTTGAAATCTAAACATTAACTTGTATTTCAGATATATAAATTGGATTTACATATTTAAATTAGAAATTAGATCTGCTTACTGCACGTTAGATTAGGTTATTGTGTCAGAAAAACAAGTGATTAAACTATACCTGTCAACATTGGGATATAAAAATATGAGATATGGCCAACAACGGTTACAAATATGGGGAGGAAATTAGCTTCAAATGATAGAAGACATAACAAACATTACAAAATTTAAAATAAAATAAAAGGTTTAGCCTATTAAAATCAATTCAATTCCTCTGTATTTGTATAGCACTTTTACAATGTCCTATGGCCAAACGTCTTGTGCAGAGCTGCAGTCTAGGCGCTGGAGAAGCTTGAAGTCAGCAAGACTCATCTGTCCCCGGAGCGTCACAGGAGTCAGTCTCATGCAATGTACTGATCACATCGGTGTTATACGCGTCAAAGGGTTAAAAGTGTGTTCATTTTTTTTACTTTAATTATTCAGCGATTCCTCCGCGTACCACTAGTAATACACGTACCACAGTTTGAGAACCACTGATCTAGTGGATTGTCTACTGTTGTCTTTAAAGTGGGTGTTTGTGATATCAGGAGGCGCGGCTTTTGAAGACAGGGGAGAGACTGTGGTTTCAAAGTTAATATACTAAACGGTTAGCGTTTTGGCAGATCGCCTACTGCACCTTTTAATGTCCAAAAAAAGAAACATTATCATGCACTTTTTTATATACAAAATTACTGAGTAAATCAGTTAAATACAGTTTATGATTTTAGTAAAGACATTAAAATATACTATTTATTTCCTTATTTCTTAATTTTTTTTCACTTTCCTAACATTGTCTATATTTAAACCTGTTTATTTTCTTATCATAGAATACAACAAAAGTATCGGTTTATTTTAATTGTACACAAATACAAGAGGTTTTTTGTGCCATTTTCATAATCTTTGTTTGAAATCTGCTTATGGAAGCATTAGCATCCTTGGCCATATTTGGGAGTATGGAAACTTCGCAGTATGATCAATAATAATAGTTACGCTTCGCTCAGCAAGACCCGCTAATTATTTCAGTCATATGGAAATGATTCCTTGAAACCAACACCGTGTTCTTGGTATATCACACCACTCCTCTCTGTCTGGTGTCCAGTAATATGGTACATTTCCTCACACATTACCGTGTTACTCCTTTCATTCCCTCTCATTCCATTCCCCAACTGGCGCGTTGATTTGGGCCAATACTGGATCTGTGGGAAACTCTCCGCAAGTGTTTCTCCACAGATGTGGCATCTCAACTATGGAATCAGACTTTCTACATTTACGAGATGATCTTCATAGAGCGGGATCAGATGACCACTGACCCCCTTTTTTTAGACGTGAGACCGGCAGGTTCTTCACATGACAGACGCTGTCGTGGCACTACTGCACTCGTTCCCATGATGTTGGTGAAGAGGAACAGAAATTGTGTGAGAAGATGGTATGGTGGAGAGGAAGAGAAAGAGCGAGCGTGTGTTTGAAATGAAGAATTTCTGCCTTTTTGATCTAGAGAGGGCTGAGAAAAAGGGAAGAATGTGCAAAGACAGGAGCTGTGCTGCTGTTTGAGAAAAGTGCATTAAACACGCTTGGTCATATTTCCGTTCCTCTTTTCTCTTGGCACGTTTGATACCATTGTGTTGTTTGTGGTTAAAACTATAAGAAGCGCTTGATTGAAGTCACATGAAATCAAAGTTTTGGCATATCTGGGCCAGATTTGCAGAAAGCTTGTCCCAGAACAAACTTTCATTTGACATTAAAGACTACTGTCAAGACACGCAATGAAAAATTGGCGTTGGAAAAAGTGTGGGTACAGGGTTTTTTTCTCCGCTATACTGATTGAAAACACATTTGTTAAAGTTTTTTTTTTAGATGCTACATTTATTAGAGGACAGAATTTAGACGAATCCTCCAGTTTGATTTTATTTTAGAATTTGCAGTTATGAGTTTAAAGAGTTCGTTCACACAGAAATGAAACATTTGCTATTAAGTACTCATCTCATGTCTAGAGTTGGGTATCGTAGGGCTGGGCGGTATTGCAAAAAAAAAAATCACAATATCATGTTTCATATAATTTAACAGCACATTTAGGAGTATTAGGATTTTTTTTATTTAACCACTTTATTTTAATTGACCAACATTACTAAGGCAAATAGTTTTAATAGTCAAAAACAAAAATATTTAAACAAAATATCTGATCTCTTTATAATAAATTAAGCATAAGTGTTAAAGAGACTCTTAAATTTTATGAATAAAATGTTACAAATTGTGTGTAATGGTAAATTGTAAATATTGAACAATTAAAGCAAACTAAGGTGTGAGTAATAATGATACAGTAAACCTCAAACTCTTTCAACAACACAAATTATAATAATCAAATCTGAGCTTTCAAGTAAAGGAACTAACCATCCTTATTCAAATACATACTGCAACATTACAAATTGTGAAGTTGAATGAATACATTTCCCCCTATGCTAAACAATCTTTCAGGTGGGAAGCTTGTGCGATAATAATAATAATAATAATAATAATAATAATACATTTAATAAATATTCAGAATTAAGTATTAATAAATATTATTATTATTATTATTGATAAAATTATTATTATAATTATAACATATATCATTCTAATTATATTATATTATATTATATTATATTATATTATATTATATTATATTATATTATATTATATTATATTATATTTTATTATGATTGTTATTAGGGGCAACCCAGTGGCGCAGTAGGTAGTGCTGTTGCCTCACAGCAAGAACGTCGCTGGGTCGCAGGTTCGAACCTCGGCTGGGCTGGGTCAGTTGGCGTTTCTGTGTGGAGTTTGCATGTTCTCCCTGGGTTTGCGTGGGTTTCCTCCGGGTGCTCCGGTTTCCCCCACAAGTCCAAAGACATGCAGTACAGGTGAATTGGGTAAGCTAAATTGTCCATAGTGTATGAGTGTGAATGTGTGTGTGGAAGTTCCCAGAGATGGGTTGCGGCTGGAAGGGCATCCGCTGCGTAAAATCGTGCTGGATAAGTTGGCGGTTCATTCCGCTGTGGCGACCCCGCAAGGGACAAAGCCGACAAGAAAATGAATGAATGAATGATTGTTATTATTGCTATTATTATTATTATTATTTTTTATTGCTGTTATTATTATTATTATTATAAACAAAAATAAAAATATTACTAATTAACTTTTTTTAATTTTATTTTTTTTATTATTATAATTATTAAATATTTTCATTTTTGTTTAGAATAATATTACCAATTTACCTTTTTTTTATTAATTATTTTTATTTTATTATTATAAATTTTACTTCAACTTTCCTCCTAGTGGCTGGGATGCACAAGAAAAGAAACCAAAAAGCCACTCTGGTGACATCCTTTTTTATTTACAATTTCTTCACTGCTGCTAGTCACGGCACTCATTTTCGCATGTGTTGTTATTCTTACCTGAAGTGACAAGCGCGTGTGTGTGGATTCCTTGACCATTTACAATGGACTTTGCGCTCGCGCTCTCCTGGTGTCTCTCATAACTAAGCGACCATCAAGCATTTCCTCAGAGAATGAGAAATGGAAAAATCACTGCTGCCGCTCCGATGCAAGCTTATGGAAAAAATGAATAACCACTGCAGTGTTTGGATGCGCTGTATTTGTCTGAGGTAATTCGTTTATCGTTATTACTGAAATGTGTATATTTTTATACAAAGTGTGAAGCAGATTTGTTAGTTCTACTCCCATGAATCGTGGTGCGCTCGCTGCATTTAGAGAAGTTCAGATGTTTTTTAACTAGGTGTGGCTGGAAAATGCACAAGGTTTATGTGTGTGCCGCTTGCACAACATGTGCGCGTCGCTCTCATATGTGCGTCATGCAAGTTGCAGGCTTCCATTGGAAATGGCAAACTGACACCCTAAGCTTATTGGCTCTGCTTCCAAGGCACGCTCTCAGCAGCCACATTTTAATAAAACTATACCGCTTCATATCGAAACTACATACCAAATCTTTTTTTTTTTATCGATATCGACAATGGTGTTTGGTCAATAAATATTGATACCAATTTTATCGCCCAGCCCTAGGGTTTCGTTTGTTGTTTTTCAACAATTTCACCATTTTAATTTTGGGAAATAATTTATTTTTTGGATAATAAATTATGATTATTCTGCAGAACACATAATAATCAGATTACAAGCATAGATAAATACAAAAAAACAAAGACGCAAATGAAATAAACAGTGCTATTCTGATTTTCTGAGAAGTCGTATAGTATTATAGTATAGTATTCAGACACACAACTTGAATAATTAGATATCACTAGCTATGTTTCCATCCACCTATTTTATGAGCATTTTGAAAATGCGCATAAAAAAAACGGTTGATGGAAACGCCATGATGTGCATAAATTTTGAAAATGCACATAAAAAAACATATGCGCATAACTGAGTAGGATAAACTTTTTATTCGATAAGAAAAGATGAGCATAAACTACGATGGAAACACTTTTACCGCACAAATTCCAGTATGCGCATTCAAAAAAAGTCATGTAATTTTGTTAAAAGAGATCATGTGATGATAAAAATGTGTGTGAATGGACAACCAGCAGGCTGAGCACATTATAAACCATCTGAAATGTTGTTTTTGTCATTCCCAAACGCCTTACGAATTAAGGATTAGTGTTATTATATTATTAATGACATCCAGAATCAAGAGCGTCTGTGCTCCGCGTCTGACACCTTCAAACGCCACCGCGCGTTCACTGCGTGTCAGAATTGCCTTCTGAGGCGCAAGTCATTTATTATATGAAGAAAAGATTCACGCAGCTTGTTTGCAAATTCAGTTTTTACTGTTGATATTTGGCGCCAGTTAATCAGGAAGTGACGATTTTGTACGCTTTGAGTCGTTGGATGGAAACGCTGCTTTGTTCGCACGTCTTTTATGCGATAATCCAGTTTTGCGCATAAAGTTCATTCGCATTTTTGGATGGAAACATAGCTACTGACTACAGTCTTCATCTTATAAATAATCTTTGTAATCTAAAGCTACATAATATCATAATATTATGAATATACATAATATTGTTATAATATTCTTGTGCTTTTTAAGCTCTCTTGAAATGCTTTCTTTTTTAAATTATTTATTTATAATTTTACAATATAACAATAAGCACAATTAACAAAAGTAATATTTAGCATTAAGTAGCATCAGAATATACAAATATAAAAACATACATACGTTCATAAAGTGTCCAAAAATATTCCAGGATTGTAAAAAAAAATATGAGTGTTTTGTTTTTTAAACTACATGTTAAATATTTCAAATGCAGTGTGTCATTTATAATATTTTTTAAATAATTCAGATGTTGGAGAGCGTTCATGTTTCCAGTTTAACTAAATACATTTCCCAGATACATAAGACATCAGACCTACCCTTTTGGTAAATAAAGGGTCTTTTGAAATGCTTTCTTATAATTACAGGTTTAAAAACATGCAAATGAGAAACTTTAACTACGTTATGTACATACTTTGCAGTGACAAACTATTGTACCTGATCAACTATAATCATTGCACATGCTACGATGTGACTATTGTACATGTGTACGTTGCAATATAAATGCTGAAATGATATATTGTGAAGCCCTACAAGATAGTAGTCAAATATTAGATTAGGGATGGAGCTTTCTCTTTGCTCAGAATTGTAAAGAAACTTGCTGCTCATACTGTTTCATTTTTATCAAAATGGAAGGAAAAACCCTTGGTCAGCGAGTTCGAAAACAGGCATGTTGTCTTGCCTTGTTCTCTCTTTACACCGACCCCTGCCTGTAGGCCACAGAGAGAGAGAGAGGCGACGAGAGCAGGGAGACATTCCTCAGACATGCCAAGACATTCCGAGGAAAACCATCCCAAATATTTCCCTCTGCGATCCAGTGTATGACTCCTGTTCCTCAGGCCAATCTGACAAACTGACTGACAGGCTGTTTGTGTGTGTGTCTGTGTGTGTGAGAAAGTCAACGTGAGAATAATTGAATCCGTGCTTGTTGGAGAGACGAGGAGGGGGGTAAGGTCACGTAAAGCTCGTCTTCTGAAAGTCACTTGAAATTTGTTATTTTTCTTTCTTTTTCCTCCAAAGTCCCTCATGAAGAACAAGATCCAGACTGTTCTGGAAGACTTTAGACTGTAGGCATTAGGTTTGGTTCATTTTGTTGTTTATTATCGCTCCTTAGACAGACATGAAAAATGACCAGTCACTGTTTTTGTTTTGTTTTATGGGCAGTTTAGCTTTCAAGGGTTTTTATAGGGTTGAGCTTGAACTTCAGTTCTTTTTCTGTAATTTTTAACGTATTAACTTGTCGTACACATGCCAGTGTACACTCATCGGCCACTTTATTAGGTACACCTGTCCACCTGCTTTTAAACGCAAATTTTTGATCAGCCAACCACATGGCAGCAACTCAATACATGTAGACATGGTCAAGACGATCTGCTGCAGTTCAAATCGAGCATCCGAATGGGAAAGAAAGGGGATTTAAGTGACTTTGAACATGACATGGTTGTTGGTGCCAGACGGGCTGGTCTGAGTATTTCAGAAACTGCTGATCTACTAGGATTTTCACGCACAACCATCTCTAGTGTTTACAGAGAATGGTCCGAAAAAGAGAAAATATCCAGTGAGTGGCAGTTCTGTGGGCGCAAATGTCTTGTTGATGCCAGAGGTCAGAGGAGAATGGCCAGACTGGTTCCAGCAGATAGAAAGGCAACAGTAACTCAAATAACCACTCGGTTGGTGGTAGTGTAATGGTCTCGGGGATATTTTCCTGGCACACTTTGGGCCCATTAGTACCAATTGAGCATCGTGTCAACGCCACAGTCTTGCGTTACATTATGTTATGTAACACATAACATGTGATTATTGTAATTATTAATTAAATAATGATAAATATGAACTGGAAAAATTAGCACTCAATTTCTTATAAATTGTTTAACAATAATAATTGTAATAAAGTTAGATGAATTATAATTGATTTATTATTATTTATTCATTCATTTTCTTTTTGGCCTTAGTTCCTTTTTTAATCTGGGGTCGCCACAGCGGAATGAACCGCTAACTTATCCACCATATGTTTTACGCAGCGGATGTCCTTCCAGCTGAAACCCATCACTGGGAAAATGTATTATTATTGCTAGTATTACTATTATCATTATAAAATCATTAGAATTATATTATATTCTAATAATTGTATTATTATTATTGTTGTTATTATTATTGTTATTATTATTATTGTTATTATTATTATTATTGTTATTGTTATTATTGTTCATAATAATAATATTGTTATTGTTATTTCTATTATTATTATTATCGTTAATATTATTATTGTTATTATTATTATTATTATTATTATCAGTAATATTATTATTGTTATTATTTCTATTATTATTATTATGATTATTATTATTGTAAAATATATTCTAAACAAAAATAAAAATATTGCCAATTTACTTTTTTTATTATTATTATTATTATTATTATTATTATTATAAACAAAAATAAAAATATTACCAATTTACCTCTTTATTATTTTAATTGTATTATAATAATTATTATCATCATTATTATTATTATTATTATTATTATTATTATTATTATTATTCATTCATTTTCTTTTCGGCTTAGTCCCTTTTAATAATCTGGTGTGGCCACAGCGGAATGAACTGCAACTTATCTAGCACATGTTTTACGCAGCGGATGCCCTTCCAGCTGCAACCCATCACTGGGAAACACCCATACACACTCAATCACACACATACACTTTGGCCAATTTAGCTTACCCAATTCACCTATACTGCATGTCTTTGGACTTGTGGGGGAAACTGGAGCACCCGGAGTAAACCCACGCGAACACAGAGAGAACATGCAAACTCCACACACAAATGCCAACTGATCCAGCCGTGGCTCGAACCAGCGACCTTCTTACTATGAGGCGATTGTTCTACCCACTGCGCCACCGCGTCGTCATTATGGTGATGAAGAAAATCATAATAATTGCTGCTCAAAATAATTAAAAACTTGGATCCTGCTGACATACCTCAAATCAAAAGGCTGAATTCATAATCTGAAATATAAAAACTTTTGTGTCCCTTGCAGAGTAATGTCTGGAAGCTGCATTATGTAATATTGCATCTGGTTATTTCACCGCTCTAGCTGATTTTCTAACATCAATTGCACATTTATCGTGATTAAACATACAGTAGGGCGTTGTTTGTCAATGAGACTTGCGTGTGGAAACCTAAACTCACGGTTATACATTTTTTCGCCAGTTAACAGTTGCAGAACATTGTGGTTAGACAAACCTCATCCCACGTTCACACCTCGGATGTGTCAATTTGCCGGAAAGAGTTGCAAACTTGCACTTCTGTCTGCGTGTCCGGTGCAAAGGGTCGATCTGTGTGGACAGGGATTGTGAATAAGGGTCTTATTTGTATGTGTGTGTGTTTTGCGATGTATAATAGGAGCGTATTTCCTCTTTGGCACTTGATTCGCTCTCACTCTCTGGCTCGGCGATTCGCTGCGGTGAGGAATCTGCAGCACCCGGCAGCTGGAATGTCCTGTTTGCCTAGATCTGTTTGTGCTTTTTTTTTGCGCGCCGTGTTTTCATTGGCCTGACTGGCACTGGTGGTGTGTATGTGTGTGTCGGTAACGCAACGCAGAGCCTCGCTGTTTGATGTGAGCCATTGTGTCAAAGCCAAGCTGCTTCCTGCTACTGCTGAGAGAAAGACAGACAGGGACCCGTACTTGGACTTTTCCTAAATATACTTTTAAATGGTGCGTAGTTTCCGTGTTCGCTGGCAGATCTGGAGGCGCGCGCATACACAGCTGCTTTGTCTGTGTTGTGGGATATTCAATTAATAATGTGGGCTATTTTCAACTTGATGTCTGTAGACAACATCTGTGGTATGTTGTTCGTTAGTGGTTAGGGTTAATATAAGTGAGCGATACTCAGGTCCCATCGACACCGAGATTTTACTGTATAGGCAAACTGTATAGGTTTCATTCAGTATTCATTTTTCCGAGATGAATCATTTTTAGGCACATTAATCGGCAACAACATTTTGTCACTGACGGAAAGTAAACGAAAACTAAATGGTTTGCACACTGAAGTTTCGTATGCGTTTTTTTTTTACGTATTTGTATTAGAAAAAATTCGTCACGTAAGCAAAACTCCGATGCGTATTGGTTAATCCATTACAGAAAAACTTGCAACATTTCGGAGTCAGTTTAAGCAGTGATGCTTTGTTCTCCTCTCTTCTGTAAAGTAGAAAGAGAAAGAGGAATAGGCTACATATTGTGTTCATCCAATATTGCGTAGAGGAAGGAGAGCTCAGCTCATTATCCAAGAGCTGCGCTGGATTGTCCTGAAATGCAAAGTTGATTTTAGGAAATCAGTGGAATTTTGATACATTGCTTGTGATACTTCACACGTTTCTGTATGTAAACAAATCCTGAACAGAGACCGGCTGTACCTATAGACATTCTATTAGATGACATTATGCTGATGTATCGGAGCAACGGACTGAAAGCTGACCATGCAGTACGTCAAATGCATGGATACACACACACAAACTACCAAACAGCAACAGGGCAGAGGTGCGCCAGTTACTGAATACAGCATAACTGTTCTCAACTGTCCGCCACATTCTGTCTTTATTTTATGTTCTGTGTTTGTCATAAAGTTATCTGTAGCTCAGATGACGGCTTTCTGTATTTAGCCTTTTTTAATTTAGTGGCTCTGAACTGTCAGAACACCTCTCAAAGTGGTTTTTCGGAGGCGAAAGTTTCAGAGGCAGTGTGTCAATACAGTGTGGGCAATAACATTTCACACTAGGACATTTGGCCTTCACCCGGGTTTGTTTGACGTTCGAGTTCGGTACATTTAGCTAGTGTGAACAATATCTTCTGAACTTGGGTGCGCACCCTTGAACCGTACCCCAGTTCGCCTGAAAGAGGTGGTCTGGTGTATGGTTAGCGCAAACTCTGGTCTGGTTCACTTCTGATACGAATGAAATCGAACCAAATAACGAAAGTGAACCGTCAACAGTACAACAAATTTTAGTTTTCATAACGTTAATTTGTGTGTGTGTGTGTGTGTGTGTGTGTGTGTGTGTGTGTGTGTGTGTGTGTGTGTGTGTGTGTGTGTGTGTGTGTGCGTGCATCACCTACCTTGGCGACAAGCAGGACTGACCCAGTTCAAACAAAGTAAAAATGTCTGCTTGTCTCCTTCAAAAACAGCTTCTGAAGACATTGCATTATGTTCTGAACATTTTTTATATTTTTGCAGCATATAGACGCAAGTTGCTCTCTGCATGTTACCAAAATTTACGATTCAGTAAAAGGAGAACCGTGATGTGCCTACGTCTTTTCATTTTGGTGCCTTGGCTTTCAACAGCTGTACACACAACAGCAGCTCGATGACGCAAAGGTACTGGGTTCAGAAGGAAAAAAGTCGGTGTGAACACAAACCAGCCGAGAAGGTGGCAAGTGGGGACAATCGAACTAGGTTCGGACCAGGCAAGTGTGAAAGTACCCTAAATAACAACGAGGTTTATATGACAAAAATGTACTGATGTTTAGACAATGTACTGACAAAGGCAAAACTAAAATGTATATTGTATAGGCGTTTTGTTCAGTGTTAAATATAGTGATGAATAATTTTTAGCATATTCATCAACAACATTTTGTGACTGACGGACACTAAACGAAAACAAAATATCAATCAGTTTTATATGACAAAAATGTACTGACGTTTAGACAATGTACTGACAATGGAAAAACAAATGTATATTGTATAGGCGTTTCGTTCAGTGTTAATTTTGTTGATGAATAATTTTCATCACGTCAGTCATTAACGTTTCTTTACCTACAAAAACTAAACGAAAACTAAATATCAATTTGTTTTATATGACAAAAAGGTACTGACGTTTAGACAATGTGCTGACATAGGCAAAACTAAAATGTATGTTGAATAGGTGTTTCGTTCAGTGTTAAATTCGTTGATGAATAATTTCTACACATCAATTGTTAACTACATTTTGTCACTGATGAAAACTAAATGAAAACTAAATCAGATTTAAATTACAAAAGCTATGACAAAAATGTACAGATTTTTAGATAGTGTAGTGACATAAAGACAAAGGGAAAATGTTTATGGAGCAACAGCTTGTTAAAAGGTCCAGTCAGAATAAATTTCCTGTGTTTCCGCTAGGTGAGGTGCGCACGTTTGTACTGTAGCCTATACTGATCTACCCGGCAGGACATAACAATCATTTACTGCATACCTTATTCAATGTCCTATAATGTCAATATGAGTTAAAAAAGAAGCTAAGAGCAGGTATAAATAAATCTGAAATACACTTAAAACACACTCCTAAAATGGTGTGAAAGACTTCCTACAAAGAGTCAGATGATTCGGTTTTAGTAATGTGCCAGTGGTATTCAATTAATCTTTATTTCTATAGCGCTTATACAATGTAGTTTGTGTCTAAGCAGCTTAACATAGATGAAGTTCTGGTAAATGGACAGTAAAGTTCGCAGTTGAAGTTCAGCTTAGTTCAGTTTAGTATAATAATGGAAATGTCACTGCCTAAAGTCCAAACACTGAAGAGCAAATCTAACAATGCACAGCTCCACAAGTCCCAAACCAATGGCAACAGTGGCAAGGAACAAACTTCACCAATTGACAAAAGTAAAGAGGAAATAAAACCTTGAGAAAATCCAGGCTTAATTGGGCATGACCAGGTCTCCTCTCGCCAAACGTCATGTGCAGAGCTGCAGTCTAGGTGTCAAAGGCTTGAAAACGATGGATTTAATCAACCTTAAATTGAACAGCATGCAAATCACTTCTGAACTAGAAGCATCAACTTGCCAAAACATGCTCTTATTTAGACTTTCGTTTTGCACACATTTACCGAAATAAGAATATCCTTGCCCTGACATCCCTGATATGAAATTTTCCTCACTTAAAATACTCCCTCATTATGGTATCAGTATCATCTGTGCATTTGTTTTTAAACTGACAGCAGCATAATAAACTTCAGTAGCATACTCAGTACCACAGAATTCATTATATTCAATTCATGCAAATAAATATATCTGCTTGAAAGAACAAAGAACACTATATATTGCTGGTTTATTGTGAAGAATGCATTTTATGAGGTGTTTTTATTTAGGCCCATTGTTACACCACAATCCTTTGCGGAATGAACCACCAATTTCTCCGGCATATACTTTATGCAGTGGATGCCCTTCCATCCACAAACCAGCACTTAGAGCACAGTAACTCGTGAACACCCAGCTCCAGGCATGTGAACAAATGATCCAATCTCATTGGTGGATCAGTTTTTGATGTTGTGCGTAGTGTGGTTATTGGCAAATCCCTAACATCCTAGCATGTAAACATCCTAGCACAATTTAAATAGCTCTTATTACAACTCAAATAACACACATTTCCACGGAGAGCAAAAAGAAACAAGCTGTTTTTCAGATTTGAAACCCTCTGGTTTAGGTGTTTAAACATCAGCTGAAAATTTTTTTTCCATTCACTTCATCAAATTAAGCAACTTTCTGCATTCCGTAGAAACTGTACAAAGACTTGAGGGAGAAACTTAAACCAGAACTGCCTTTTTAACACACCAGTTAAAAACCCACAGCTGGCCAGTAAATGAACTCTTCATTCAGCCTCTGTGTGAGAGCGATCTCTGCTCCACCAAATGTCCCCTGCACACCCAAAAAAAAAGCCAGTTATCAATCATCATCTGCCATGTGAAAAATCTGACTGATTGGCTAAGTAATAGCACACCTATCCTCAGCGAGCCGCTTGACTTGAGGTGTCATTCATGTCCGCAATTGGCGTGGGAGTAATGCAGTAAAGTGGGATTAAGGGGTTTGTTGAAATCTGTAACTGTAAGTATGAGCAATAATGAAAGTGATGCTTGCTTTTCGCAAATGAATGCCTGTGAAAAAAAAACACAAAGGGGGAAAGATACAGTGAACATAAGACAAACACACGCACACAAAGGACGAAGAGGGAGAATTCTTCCCAAGTAAGGAAAGGGAGGGTAAATGATTGACGGATCTTTTCAGAAAGAGATAGGAATGGAATGAGCGAGGGGAAGAGAGAGTGAGAGATGAAATGAGCTCTTCCTCTCGCTGCTTTCTGCTTGAGAGCATTCCTGTGCTCCGATGATGTCATGAGAACTGGCCCGGGGCAGACAGGGCTGCTTATGTTGTTCAGAGAGGAGGGGCCGCCGCACTCTTTCACCTCACCGAACGACAGAACCATATATCACTTCCATACAGCGCACAAATATGTGTGTGCCGGAAAAGAAGCTCAGACATTAACGCAGTCAGTAAATGTGTGTGGATGTACCTTTCGGGAATTCTACTGTAAATTTTTGTCTGAAATGTGTGGTGCCGTCTTGTCACATTTTTGTATTCGAATTCTGTCATGGTTGGTTAATGGGCTAAACATCCTGGTTTTCCTGAATGTGGTAGTTCGACATGCTTTAACCAGGAAACATCATCTTAAATATAGCTCAACAGCTGTATATTATAAAGGAAGCACATTATGATGCAGCCCGAGAGGTGAAATAGGGAGCATGTCTTACATTCCTGGTCCTAAATTAATTTTATTAAAGGAATGTTTTGAAAATTGATCATATTTACTATTAAACCATTTGAAAATATATGGTACTTGTCTGCAATAAGAAACATAATTGTAGTCCACACAACTTGAGTGTATTATTCTAAGAGTGTGTTCACACTAGGGAAGTCCTTTGGTTTACTTGATTTGGTCCGGACCAAACACGATGTGCAATTATTTTTTTTATTTGGTGCGGTTTGCGTTCACACTGCCGTTTCTGCAAGCGAATCAGAAATAGTAAACACAACCACACATGTGCTTTTTATTGAAAACAAATGCTTGTGCTCTCATGGCTTGCTGTCTGCCGTCTCGGCTATGCTGTCTGAAGAACCGCCACTGACAAACTCTTGCTTTAGCTTTTAGGAACCATTCGCACATCACGCCTTTTGCCCCCATGAGTTCTTTATATTATATGTAGAGGCACACAAATCGAGACGATCGTGAAATGTTACCTCAGACCTCAAATGCGGAACAGCCAAACACCACAATGCCTTTTTCCTTTATCCATAGACTTGGCATAGTGGTTTAATAGTCTGTGGTTCATTGGAGAGCGCGGATGATTGTCGCCATAAGTGCACAAGTCAAATGATGGGATTCTGATAAGTCAAATGTGCAGAGATTTCTGCAAATGTGTCGGATTGACGTCATTTCATATTCATGCCTTAAACGAACTGTACCAGAGTTCGTTTGGAAGCAGGATAAGATTACCTCTTCAGCTTGGTCTCGGTCAATTTGTATGCTGTGCACCAGAGCACGATTCTCAACTGCCCAAAAGATCCACACCAAAGGGGGAAGCAATCTTGAGTTCGATTCAGCCAAACCAAACAGGACAGATGTGAATACACCCTATAGTCTTGGTGAAATCATTTACATAGCGACACCGGTGGCTGTTTAGGGAACTGCAGTAATTTTATTAGTCATGCATTCTCTCATTAACTAAGAATGTACTAGAGGCTGAACTAGATTTAATGCCCTGATATTCTCAATGTGAGCATATCAAAGCTTTAAATCTAGTTCAGTTTCTTGCACTTTGTAAGTTAATGAGAGAAAGCATGAGTAGTAAATTTACTGCAAATGTGTAAGATTGAGGTTCATTTATATTCACACCGTATAGGAACTATACCAGAATTAGTTTGAAAGCAGACTGAGACCACCTCTTCAGCTGGGTCTCGGTCTGTTAGTATGGTGGATGAGTAAGGGGGGAAACAATGTTGAGTTCGATTCAGTCAACAGGACAGATGTGAATACACCCTAAAGGCTGGTTTATACTTCTGTGCCAAGTGCACGCGTATGCTTCGGCATAGCCTTCGCGGGGTCGCATAGCCCTTGCGTGGCTGACGCAGACACACACCTCTCAAAAATGTAACTAAATGTTGCAATGATGCAAATCGCAAGCTTTGTGATCGGTCGGCTTGGTAGCTCTGACCAGTGTGGGCAGGACAGAGAGCCGTTCAAACCCGTTGCAGCGAGTGTTTACAAGCGTCAAGTCCCGTGAAGGAGGTCCAGATGGAAACTTTTGTTTTTTGTTTACCTTTTGATTAAAGTTGTTGCACGTCCGCCGTTCCTGCTTCTGAATGAACGTGTTGTAGCTACTTGGAAATTAAAGTAGCATTCAGAAAAAACAACACCCGCAAAGAAACACGACACAGAGGAACGTAAAATCCTACTGCCAGCTAGCGTTTCGGAAGTGTTATTGCAGAGCAACACAAACAGTGCACAGTTGTATAAACGCACGGCTATGTGCAAGGCAGTAGCCTTGGGTCACGCCGATCAATCGACACAGAAGTATAAATCAGCCTTTAGTCTTAGGCTGCGTCCGAAACCGCCTACTACTCAGTAGGTAATGCATTTGAATTTAAACGTACTACTCAGCCGTTAGAAAAGTACATTCTATACAGTATGAATGTGAGCAGTATGAATAGAATTCGGACATACTACATCCGCCATTTTGTCATGGTCACGCGACTTACCTGCGTCAGTTGCGTCGCTTCACTCCCATTCATGAATTCTCTCACGGGGCCTCATGGGATAGCGCAACATGCATGGGATGCGCACTTCAGAATCTCGACGGAAGTAGTAAGTCATCCGGGTACTTCTCGCATACTGATTTTCGAATTTTATGAATTCGGACATACTACTCAGCTCGCATACTGATTTTAGCGTACTGTATAGTATGGAAGTATGCGGTTTCGGACGCAGCCTTAATGAAAACATTTAAATAGCGACACGGGTGGCTGTTAAGGGAACTGCAGTGACTTTATTTTTCATACGTTCTCTCATTAGCTTACAATGTACAAGAAACTGAACTAGATTTAATGCCCTGATATTCTCAATGTGAGCATATCAGAACAATAAATCCAGTTTAGTCTCTTGCACATTGTAAGTTAATGAGAGAAAGCATCAGTACTAAAATTACTGCAAATGTGTCGGATTGAGGTTTGTTTATATTCACTCTGTAAAGGAATCATACCAGAGTTTGTTTGAAAGCAGACTGAGACCACCTCTTAAGCTGGGTCTCGGTCTGTTAGTATGGTGCACAGGAAAGGGGGAAAGGGGCAAACATTGTTGAGTTTGATTCAGTCAGCAGGACAGATGTGAATACACCCTAATGGCCGATTTATACTTCTGCGTCAAGCGCACGCGTATGCTTCGGTGCAGGCTTCACGCAGTCGCATAGCCCTCGCCCGGTCATATAGCCCTAGCCGACGCACACCTCTCAAAAAATGCAACTACATGTCGCAATGACTCATATTGCAGGCTTTGTGATTGGTCGGCTTGGTAGCTCTGACCAGTGTGGGCGGGACTGAGAGGCGTTGGAGTGATTGTTTACTAGTGTCGAGTCCCGTGGAGGAGCTCTAGATGGAAACTTTTGTTTTTTGTTTACCTTTTGATTAAAGTTGTTGCACGTCCGCCGGTATCCACCTCTGAAGGAGCGAGTTTTAGCTACTTGTACATTAAAGTAGCATTCAGAAGAAACAAAACACCCGCGAAGAGACACGACACAGAGAAACGTAAAAACCTACTGCCAGCTAGCGTTTCAGAAGTGTTTTTGCAGAGCAACACACACAGTGCACAGAAGTAAAAACGCACGACTACGTGCAAGGCAGGCACCATGGGTCACGCCGATCACTCATTACAGAAGTATAAATCAGCCTTTAGTCTTAGTGAAAACATTTAAATAGCGACAGCTGTGGCTGTTAAAGGAACTGCAGTAATTTTATTACTCATGCTTTCTCTCATTAACATACAATGTACAAGAGGCTGAACTAGATTTCAATGTCACATGCATTTATTTTTTTTGTTAGAAGTAAAAAATTGGAAATATCTTTGTCATTATATACTGAAAACAAACATTCAGACTCGGTCACGCTACTGTGAGCTGTGTTTGCATGAACATGTAAATATGTGATGCATGCTTTTATCTCAGTTATAAAATAATAAACAGAAGAAAAAATAACAGCAGCTAAGAAAGCGTCTGACCATAGCTTATCATAGTTAGATGTGAAAACCCTGTTAAATGTGTTCAGGTCATTTGTCAGTACATTAAAAAAAACCTGAACTTATCATGACAAATTAAGCATATACAGTATCACCTATAAAGTGTGAATTTCAAGTGTGGGGTGATCATTAAAGGGTTAATTATTTAGTATTGAAGACTGCTGCATCCATTTAGCACAAACTCCAAAGAATACCATTGGATTGTAAAAACTTTCATTCTCATTTCTCTTTACCTTTCTCCTTCAGTCTTATAACTTATAAACCCCCAAATCCTTCCCTAATAGTCGCATGCGTGAAAATGTGCCTTGATAGGCATTTTTATGAGCTGTACTCAAGGAGGTTTGCTCAATGCGGTCATTCTTATGAATGGAGTGTGTGTGTGTGCATGTAGGAGGAAGATATCATATGTGTCGATGATTTACTGTCAAACGGAGACAGTCTGTGTCACCATGTGTGTATATCTGTCAGCTTTTCCATGCCCAGAATTTATCTACGAATTCCCATGTTTTTGCAGACTGCAGAGAGTTATGTTTTTCCACAAGCTATCGTTCAAGCCCCATTTTTATCCCCAGTCGTCTTTCATGAACCTACACTGCGTGCCTCTACAGTGGAAGGCTACGTGCAGGGTTCCCTGTAGCTCTGCAGAATGGCTTGCCTTTGCCAATGTTAATGCTACCCTACTTTGCTTTGCTTGAGCAGCTAAATGGGGCTTAGTTGTTCATCTAGGCCTTGTTTATCTCAACGGTTCTCTTTGAAAAAGTAGCTTTTCTGTAATTTTACCTAAGTCAAAATAAAAAAATCTTATAGCACTGACTCAAAAAAAGAAGTACTGTGGCATAGAAAAAATGTTCACCTTTGACAGTGTTTTGTTTCCATTGCATTATGGCCTGTTTCCACTGAGTGGTATGGTATGGTAAGGGTCGGTACGAGTCACCTTTATCAGGCTTGCGTTTCTACTGCCATAGAAAGGGTACCAATGGCATGGTGTACGACAGAAAGTTTCAGTCGACATCATTCTCACTCGAGAAAATGTCTACCGTAAAGCTGTACGGGTCATTCACATATCATATGAGAAGCATTTCTCACAAAACTGATGCTTTATGCTTTATACACATAAATACTTGTGTATAAATGATCATTACTAACCTTTCTATGTGTAAAATAGCCTACTGTAACGTCTGCATTTACATAAAATAAATAAATGCAAAATATATGAACACATACAGACCCTTACATTCTCAGATATGTTACCAATTACAGAAAAACTCCACACAGCATACATTTAGTCCTTATTTGGGTTCAAAAACAACATGCAACATATAGCCCACAGTCAGTGCAAACCTCTCATCTGCATCCTTAATCTTCACCAGCACATGTAACCTCTGTTAGAAAGTATTTCAGCCATTCTGAGTTCATAATAGTCCAAAAGGTGATGATAATAGTTAAACATGGCAGTTTGTTCAGGTTTTAGGTTGCTGAGAGAATCATTTGCTCCTTCGTTTTTTCGGCTTCTCCCTTGTTTTTTCGTGCTTCGCTGTCGCGTTTATCTGTTTCTGAAAGGATCAGTTATCAGAATCACTTCAATAATCACACGCACGTTATTATCATCAGCTCAAGAAGTTTTTTTTATTTTAAATATAGACGCGCACGCAAGCCTTTTGGTTGTGCTAGTTACCCTTTCGAAAGTGGTATTGTACAGTTCGCTTTTTGGTACCTTTTGACAGTGGAAACGGCGTAAAAGCATACCGTACCACTCAGGGGCCATTAGATTAAGGAATTGCTTTTAGGCAAAGAAATATTTTTTAGGTATGGCTCGGGTCCCTAGTTTATGTAAGAAAGAACAGAGTAATGTCTACTTTTATGTTCAGACAAAAAACATTACAAACCACATTAAATGGATAGTTCGCCCCAAAACAAAAATTTACTCACATTTACTCAAGTTGTTTTAAACTTGTAAACAATAACAGACTTTTCATTATTTTGGTGAACTGTACCTTAACCATTAAGTGATGGCAATCTAATTTTAAAGTGATGCATTCAAAACAACTGGCATTCATTTTGAAAGAAATAGCAAAACATTTACAATATATTACAAAATATAAGCCAAAAAATAACATGTTACATATTAAACATGAGTGGTTGCCCTGCTAGGCTACCTGTGGGAACTTGATGAGAACTGACTTCATACATCCACTAAAATCACCTTAGGCGCAGATTGGCTAAGTTCACTTTCCCCAGTGCATTTGTCATTTGTCTGAAGAACAGTAGTTTACTCAGAATGGGTCATTTGTTATGCCTCCCACATAAAATTACACACGCACTATGTCTGAAGCAAGAACTTGATGGATATGCTTCTAACTAGCATGCACGTATCAAAGAACTGTTTCTAAGGTTAATAGGTCTGTTATGTCTGTTGTAGCTAATAGCAGCTTGCCTAGCATTCATGGGAATGTTTTTGCACTCGATGAATTCTCTTTGCATGGCTGGTCTTTGCACTTGCACAGTGTAGATGCCTCTGTGAAATAGGACCCCCGTTGAAGCCTGTCACTTCAGCTTGTGAGCTATAACAGCTCCGGAACCCCGCTGTTACTGATTGTTTGTTTCTGTGTGTGCTAATGAGAAAAGGGCTGGCTACCCGTAGTGTGTGGTTAGTGGTTGAAAATCCTAAACGTAGTGCTAAACGTGAGATATTTATTTGTAAAGATGTACTTGTATACGAACACGCTGTGCTTGTTTCTTGCACCCCTCTCTGAGTCAGTCTTGGGAATGAGGGTCAATAGAGGCTGGCAGTGCTTCCTCTGTGTCTGATCTAGCTGATGTTATCGAGGGTTGGAAGTCTGTTTGCTTTGGGAGTGCTGGGCAGTTAGGGGTGGGAAGGGTCGAAGAGCAGCCCCCCGTGGGACAGTCGGGGTATACGGACACTGGGGTCAGCCTCTGGCTTGGGAAAGGGCTGGGAGAGCCCGGACGACTGAACAACGTCAAGTAAAATTGGAATGGAAAAAAGGCCAAATTCAGACTAGAAAAGATGCACACTCGCCCCATCTCTGTTTCCCTCCCTGTCTTCGAGTGACAGAGGAAAGTCAGTTTTCTCACAGGAACTGCACCAGTGTGCTTGCGCATGAGGAAAAGGAGGAGGTGCCGAGGTTAACCTCATCTGCTTCACCTTTTAGTGGATAAAAGGGATTCCCCAGTGATATCATCTGAACTTGCAATAATAGCCGTTCTGTTGGTGAACCAAAGCATGCTGGGATATGTTCATTACCTGCCCAGGCTCTTATCGGACTTGCTTCTCAATAGCCTGCTGCGTTTGATCTCTAGATTTCAGTCCTCTTTTGAGTCTCTTTGTAGATCTCCATTACAAAGAGAGGGGACACCGACAGCCCCAAAGCCACAGTGTAAAAGCAGTGGCCTGAAGAGCCTGAAATCAAAGTGAGAAACTCAGCCGCTGTTGAAGAACTTTCCCCCCTCATCCCTGCCAGATTCTGATTGGTCAGGTTGCGTACCTGTCTCTGTCCGTCTGTTTAAACCCTCCCTCTGGGAGGTATTTCTCTATTGCTTTCTCACCATTTTTTTCAGTCTTTTCTTTGCTGTCTATTTTGGTGAGCCGGGCTGGTCCAGCCGGTTCCCACAGAGCGGTTCCCATGGTTATCGGAGAGGAGATAGCGTCAGGGATGGAGGATGATTGGGATGGGGGGTGGGGGTGTTTGACAGAGACCGGGAAAGACAGCTCTGCACTGGGAGATAGTAGCTCTGTTATATGGAAGGGGGGGCCAGGGAAACTGGTGGGGTTACTGGGGTCCAGCTCTCAGAGATATCAGGGGCAAACAGAGTCGGTGGGGGTAATGGTGGACTGAGGTGGGGCGGAGCGACAGGCTTGCAGAGGCACTGTGAGAGGGACAGATTCAGTTCCCACACTCATAATGACTGTGTCACAGGAGACTGAAAAGGGACAGCCTCTGGCCCTGGGGAATTTAGCAGGACCGACCAGAACGCGAGGGAAGGAGGGGTGGCGAGGGCTGCCGATGGGGTCCGTGACACAGGAACTCTCTCAGGCCTTTTTAGGCTTCACCTCAGCACTTTCACACCCGAGGTGAACCCAGAACCCAACCCCCAGCACCTCTCCACCTCACCGTTTCCACTTCATCTCCCCCTTCCCCTTGGGTGTCTTCCCCCCCCCAGGCCTTTGTTCACCATCTTGTCCCATTTCCTGTCTACACCCTTGTTCTTGCTTCTCTCTCACACTTCTTTTTGTCCACCCCTGCTGCCATCTCAAAGCCCTTCGTTTTTGTCCTGTCCTTGTGGACACCAACACTCAGAGAAGGGGTGCTTTGAAGTTTCCTTTCTCCACTCAGGCTCTCATGTCTTATCCAGCATCATTAGCACTTGACCTCTCTCCCCTCACGCCCTTTCATTTCACTTTATCTCCCCCATGCTGTGTGTGTGCGTGCACAGTTATCTTTGTGAGAAAATCAAGCTCATTGGTCCTCATTTGCACTCTTATTTCATGGCACAATGAGCCTTTCATGTTTGCTAAACCATTTTTTGGAGTTTGATACTTGTCGGCACCTTTGTTTTGTTATAACGCTGCTACCTGGTATCTGTCTTAATAAGCGGGTGTCAATTCAGACTTTTTGTGCATACGTCCAAAAGTAGGTCAATCTTTTCTGATGTCTTTTGAGGAGTATGCATCCAAAATCGCATACCACTCATGTAGATACTAGATTTGAATTTAAATTTACTACGCAAGCGTTAGAAAAGTATGTTCTATATGGTCTGAATGTGAGTACTATTAATGGAAGAATAGTTGCGACTATTTACTCCCATTCATGAATTCTAAGAAAGTGTCGATTAGATGTCTGCTACAGAATATTGGCAGAAATACTAGGTCACCTGGGATTCTTTTGCCTACTTTTTTCGAATGCTATATATTCTGACATATTACTCGGCATACTGTTTTTGACATACTATATAGTAGGGAAATATGCCATTTCAGATGCAGTTGGGTTAAGGGAAAAGTACTTGAGGGCAAGGCCAGCTTTTTTAAAACTAGGTTTTTTCACCCATCCTGGCGTCTGGAAAGTCTTTTTGTCTGTCTGTTGGGTCTGAAATCTGTGGTGCCCACTATAATGGGCCAGGCACCAGTCATCCCACAACTTTCTCAGGCTTGTCCCCCCTTAAGGGCTGCCATAGTCAATATTTACAGTTGGGGATGAATCATGAAGACTTCACAATGCATTCCGAACATGCTTAAGTGTGTCGGTTAAAGAGAGCGAGCAAGGGAAGAAAGAGAGGTGTGAAACGCAGCACGAGGCTTGCGCAACAGAATGCGGTGGCGCTCCCATGACAAGACACTGGGAGACAGGACGGGACAAATACCACAGCGAGTTACTGTGGGTGTGGTGGGAAGTCTGTGCAACCTGACAACCTTGCCCTCAGTTTCTCTCTCCCAGTTGTCTTTCTCTTTCTCCACGTGTGAATAAATGTGTATATGAAAAAATGGTCAAGGAGAAAAAGGGTTTTCAGCCATTAAAACAATACAAGTTTAACACAATCCTGTTTTAACCTTATTTATTTTAGACCCAAAAAATTGACATATTAATCATATTTTAACAATATTTACACCCCATTTAAATTCCCACACAAAAAATCTCATCAGGCATATTTAAAACACAAATAATTTGACATATTAAAGACAATTTTTAATTGTAAGTTATTGTCATTTTAGTTATGTATACTTCTTCACCAACCAACTAGTCTTTACCAATTTGACAGCAATAAGTTCTTAATCATTTAAAATAAAATAATCATTTTCCTTTCAGATATTTTAAGAAACACAGGCAATTGTGCCATGTTATGTTGATCTTTATAGAAATATATTTGTTATGAGAAAATATTTTTCTCTAATAAATATATATTTTCCAAAATTTTTAAAATAACATTTTAGTAGAAGTTCTACTCAAAAATAATATACTTTATTTGTTTAAACAAATTAATATTGTTCAATTAATTTGATACAGACACAACAGTATGAACAAAATATATATAAATGTTTCAAGAATATGCAATATGTCACCAATATTAGAGATTTTCTATGTGATATTTGGAAATTTTGTATGGCTGTATTTACATTTTTACATTTAAAGGTATAGTTTACCCGAAAATTTCAATGACCCCATAATTTACTCACCCTCAACCCATCCTTGGTATGACTTTTTTCTGTCAGATGCCATTTTATCCTGGCCCTTCCATGCTGTATAATGGTAATAGATTTTGCTTTGAAGCTTCCAAAAGCATATAGATTAATCGCCAAACTACCCTATAAACCACCAGAGGGACTTGTCTTATGTGGATCGATTTGTTTTTGTAACAGAAGTAGTTTTAGTTTTCAAATTATAAACTCTAATAACCAACTTCCAAGCAACAGCGGAATGCACGTTATGCACGATATACAACGTATGACGCATGACGCATTCGGAGACACGTAATAGACACGTCTCATGGGAACCAATTATCACACTGTTTGATTACTACAGAAGACCAGTGTTGAGGAAAGTTACTTTTAAAAGTATTGCATTACAATATTGAGTTACTCCCCAAAAAAGTAACTAGTTGTGTTACTTAGTTACTTTTTATTGAAAGTAATGCACTATACATTACTTATGAGTTACTTTTAAGTTACTTTTTCATACCTGCCTGAGGCTTGATCTCTTTCAGAACTTGCAGGTTATTTTTTTCCCTTTTTTTTTTTTTAATAGAAAAGCTCTGCATTTAACAACACACTGTATAACCTACAGCTTCATTTACCTTTCAAAAAACTAATTAAAAAAAAAGAACTCCCTGACGCTATACATGCCGTACAGATTAATGAAAGTTGATTACAATGTGTTTACTACTTTTGTATTTTTGTCTTATTAGTTCAGTAAAATCACTGTTCATTGAGACTATCCCCTTTTCTTCCATGTGTTCAAAATAATGAGAATACTTCTATCACAGAAATGTAAGGCTTTGCCATCTTGATTTCTGTCTGTTCCCGCGAGGAGCTCATTCTCTCATTAAGGTTGATTAAACGTGATTACACAAATTGGAATTAATAACTCAATAATTAGTAATTAAAAAGTAACTCGAGTTACGTTTTTAAAAAAGTAACTAAAATATTATTACTTCTTTTTTTAAAGTAATGTGTTACTTTTTACTTAGAAAAGTTGTATTATTACGTAACTTGCGTTACTTGTAATGTGTTACCCTCAACACTGCAGAAGACGATGATGAACAAGAAAACTAGTTTACTTGATGTAACTGTAATCAAAATAAAGGACTCTACCCAACACCATTATACAGCATGGAAGAGCCAGGATAAAATTGAAAACTACTCCGACTGTATTTGTCTGAAAGAAGAAAGCTATGTACAGTGGATATAAAAAGTCTACACACCCCTGTTAAAATGCAAGGTTTCTGTGCTGTAAAAAATTTAACTACAGTAAATCATTTTAGAACTTTTTCCACCTTTAATGTAAACTAAAACCTGTATAATTGCATAAAAACAAACTCAAATCTTTTAGGTGTGAGGAATTAAAAATAAAAATAAATAAAATAATGTGGTTGCAGATTTTCAATGGGATTCAGGTCTGGGCTCTGGCTGGGCCATTCCAAGACTTGAATTGTTTTTTCTGGTGAAGCCATATCTTTGTTGATTTGGATGTGTGCTTTGGATGGATTGATATCTTGCTGAAAGATGAAGATCCTCTTCAGCTTCCTAGCAGAAGCTTGAAAGTTTTCTTCTAGTATTGACTGGTATTTAGCACTGTTCATCATTCCTTCCACCTTTACTAAGACCCCAGCTCCAGCTGAAGAAAAGCAACCCCAAAGCATGATGCTGCCACCACCACGCTTCACTGTAAGTATGGTGTTTTGGTGATGTGCAGTGTTGTTTTTGCACAAAACATACCTTTTGAAATTATGACCAAAAAGTTCAATCTTGGTTTCATTAGACCATAACACATTTTTCCATGTGCTCTTGGGAGAATTTAACTAGGCCTAGATATTCTTTGTAAGAAAAGGCTTCTGTCTTGCCTCCCTTCCCCATTGCCCAGACTAATGAAGAATACGGGAGATTGTTGTCGCATGTATTACACAGCCAGTACTTGCCAGAAATTCCTGAAACTCTTTTAATGCTGCCTCTTGGAAACCTCCCTGGTCAGTTTTCTTTTTGTCTTTTCATTAACATTGGAGGGATGTCCAGTTCTTGGTAATGACACCGTTGCTCCATATTTTCTCCACTTGATGATGACGGTCTTCATTGTGTTCCATGATATATCCAATGCCTTGAATTTTTTTTTTGTACCCTTCTTCTGACTGATATCTTCTAGCAATGAGATCCCTCTGATGCTTTGAAAGCTCTCCGTGGACCATGGCATTTGCTGTAAGATACTAGTAAAATGTCATGAAACGACTACTAGAACAGCTGAACTTTATTCTAGGTTAATCAAAGGCACTTTAAATGATGACAGGTGTGTACTGACTTTTATTTAAAATGAGTTTGAATGTGATCGTTTAATTTTGAACACAGCCATATCCCCAGTTATAAGAGGGTGTGTACACTTATGCTACCATATTATTTTAGTTTTTATTTTCCCCACACCTAAAAGATTTGAGTTTGTTTTTATGCAATTATAGAGGTTATAGTTTACATTAAAGGTGGAAAAAGTTCTACAATTATTTACTGTAGTTACATTTTTTTTACAACACAGAAACCTTGCATTATACAGGGGTGTGTAGACTTTTTATATCCACTGTATTCATGAAGGATGGCTTGAGGTTGAGTAAATTATGGAGTAATATTAATGTCTGGGTGAACTATTCCTGAATGCTGCAATCTATCATTGCATTTAATGAAAAACTATTGATTTAACAACACTGTTATTATTATAGATAGTTTTCATTCTAAAACGCTGTTTTAAAACTAAAACGTACTAGTGTAAACGGTGTAAAAGTTACATTGCATCTACATGCCAACTAATTCTCATTAGATTATAAGTAGACTGTTAGGTTGGGGTTAGGGTTAGTGTAAATTGACATGTACTTGCAAAGTTTCTTGTAGTCGGTTACATGTCTTTATCAACAGATATTAAGCAGACAGTCTAATAATACTCAAATGGACCATTTAAAATAAAGTGTTACCGTTATTGACGATAACAAAAATAACTGGCTTATGTGTGCTTGACAGAATTTTAATATCAGTTCATTAGGTGTTGAAAATCCAGTTTGAGGCCAGTTAAACCAATTCACTACAACAGATTGCTCAAAAAAACCAAAGTGAATTGAACTTCCCAACTTTTAACACAATCAGCCACAAACTGGCACTATACAGGACCTAATAGCCTAATAATAAATCACTCTATATTCATAATCCAAATGTGTCCAATACATCACCCAGCACTAGTCCCAACACTCATTTATTTACATCTAGTTGCGGACAAAGAGCCTCTCCAAATTCCCCAGTGACATCCTCAAGGCTATTTACTGCTGGAAGTATGTAAGAGTCATTGATCTGACCGCCTGAGACGAAAGAATGAGAGGAGAGAGAAAGAAAGGAGCTATGAGCCATTCTTGGTTTCAGGGCTCGTAGTGGGGCTATTATCCCCCTATTTGGGCAGCGCTAAAGAGCCCGGCTCTGAGAGAGAGGGGCAAGTATCAATGGGCTGGGTGGAAAGGCTAGTTTCACAGAGGCCAAGCTAGCACACAAAACCCCCGGTGCCCCCCTGAGCCCTGCAGCGAAAGCCCACACAAAGAGTCTCCTCACGGGCCATTATTTCCCGACTCCTGTGGTTCTCTGTGGAGCTCCAGTGCCGAAAAACCAACCCCCCCGCCTCCCCTCACCCCCTTCGAGCAGAGCTGCCAAGAAACAAACTTCTCTGGGTTCAAGCCGCTCCAAGACCAACAGGGGAGAGTTTTCTCCACACATGTATGTTATTAGGAAGAGAGAAAAGTATCAGAAGAGTTTGCGTCCTGTCAGGTTCAGGTCTCTGGGCAATGAATGCACCATTAGCATTGACAGCAGTGCTAATCTGAAACGCCTCGAGGCTGAAGGTTAGCACTGATGAGCTTTCTGCTAATTCCTCAAGTGGCTCTTATTACCTCCAGGAGAACCAAGGTTTGGGTTTGCTTTGCAAATTCCTGGGTATCATGTGTACATCGGTGTTGAGAAGCTTACACTGTAAAAAAGTGAAAACATCTATACTATTGTATCTTTGTCACTAGTTTGTTCATTTAGATTAAAACTTGTAAACTTGGAATTTAAACTAATTTGTATAAAAACTTTATTAGAATTTAATAATTTGATGTGGTAATTCTGTTGTATATTATATTATATTATATTATATTATATTATATTATATTATATTATATTATATTATATTATATTATATTATATTATATTATATTATATTATATTATATTCAGGGTTTGATATCAACTTTTTTGATCACCAGCCACTGTGGATAGTAGTTTTCCAACGTTACTAGCCACTTGGCATTTTCACTAGCCACAATTTTGTTGTTGGGAAAATATATGTTGTATGCATAAATTTGACTTTGGCATGCTAAAATTACTTGATTTAGATTTTGTGTTATTTACACATGCCTCCTCTGTCATTTAACTTTTTGTGACCTTTCTCAATGAGCATGAGCAAATGGGTTGCCTTTTCATATTGTTGCATGTGTGTTTTTTTTTTTTACCTTTTTTTTCTCTGGCCACACCAAACTAATTATTTCCTTGCCATAATTTTTTAATAGTGGGTCAAAACAACTATAATATAACTTTTTATTCAACAAAAATGTTTTTAAAACATTAAATTGACATTTTAAAATTTTTTCTCATGTATCTAAAACTTGACACAGCAGTCTGTCTAGGCTAAAGGTCCCAGATCAACAGTTAACTATAGATAAATGGAGGGTAATCTCCTTTAAAGCAATGTTATGTGTAAAGGATGATAATTAAACTACATAAGCAAAAATAACTGTAAGCAAAAGAAGCCGATGGAAAAACATTCCATGTGCAATAATGAAAGGATAATTGCGCGCACACTTTTAACATTAGACTCATTAATAATCTGTTTAAAGAATGGTGAAAGTGAAAGCGGCAACCACTTCTTCTTACAAAAAATCTCGAGCTCTTCAAAGTAGCACAACTGTGCATGCATGAGCACCGCTTTTTTCCAGTCTATTTTGAAGAGAAACAATCGCACTGGTTTCATTTCCAGGCATAGTTGTTTTACGCAAGGAAACGGGGCATGGGTGCTTTTAGGCATCGCGCGCATCACATCAGCTGTGCGCGTGACACTATCGTCAGTGAGTGAGGATCGCCTTTATTTTGCTCGCGCGAACACTTATCAGTGACAAGACAGCGCTGGCAATTTAAAAATAATTTTCAACCAGCCAAAGTGGCTAGTGGAAGCGGCTGTCTAACCCGCCACAGCTGAAATCTACCCACATTTGGCGGGTGTTAATATAAAGCCCTGATTATTTTATATTATACTACATAAAACATCAGTCAAGTTTTTTTTTTTGTCGCCAGTTGTAAATTTCGATTATAATTTGTAAACTAAGAATATAAAATAATTTGTGAAAATAAATTGCAGCATTAAATAAACTGATTTTTTAAAATGATTTTATTAACAAAAATTTATATATGAAGAGTTCAGATGCAAAAACCTTGAAGTGCCATCTGGAATTTTCTTATACAGTGAGTATTTTTCTTAGCCTCTTATGCTTATTTGCAGTTATTTCATGTTAAAGGCAATCAAAATAACCTATTCTTTGCCATAAAAGTGAAAGTACTAAATCAAAACATAGGAGCCTGAGAAAAAAATGCTAGTTTTAGAAGAAAATTTCAGATGGCTCTTCATATATACATTTTATTATTTTCTACTGCCTTATTTTTTCATGTGCATTCAATTTGTATCATTATTTAAATTGTATTTTTTTTTACTTTTATTAATCTTTTTCTGCTTTGGTCGTATTTATACTTTTGTTTTGTTAATGTTAAATTTATTACAATATTACATTTTCACCTGATAATAAGATAAAAATAAAGAATTCAACTAAACAAAGCAAAGAGTGGTTTAAACGTAACGGCTGTTAAATTCGAGTTTGAAATGCACATATAAATCACTACATTTAAACCACATTTTACTCTCTTCCAAAAAAAATGTCCGAATGCCAACCCCCGATTAGTTTCCCACAGCCCTATCTCTCCACATTGCTCAAGACGGCAGTGATCTTGTTATTGGCCGCCCGAGCTGTGAACGAATGTGTCAAATGCTGAGGTTTGCTGTGGTGACAGAGCTCCTGTTCCCACGCTCACCTGCCTCTGCTGCTGTTTGAATCATAGCAGCTCGCTCTCGTTGGTCAGACGCTCGGTCACATGACCCACACACAGCACAAGCCCCGCCCCCCATGTGCAGTCCAGGATTTTCCCATGGGAGCGTCGGTGAGGGAGAAAGACAGAAAAAGAGAGAAAGAGAGAGAGAGAGAGAAAGAAGGGGGGGAACGGAGACAAAATGAACATTTTTCCCTCCACTTCCCCTCCCCCAGTGCTTACCCATGACTGTTCCCTCTCTCTGTCTCTACCTTTACATTAGTGCATTTCACTTTTAACACAATTGAAATGTCCATAGTCAATAATACGTTTCAGAAAAGAGCTCTGTCCACACATGACTGAAAACACATGTCATAAGCTAAGCGTAGTTATAGAGTTATTGTACAAAATTGTGGCTTTTATAGAGTTATTAAACAAAGCAAATAATAGCGACATTTATTGTAAAGTACTACAATGCATTGAGAAAAAAGTCACAATTAGGTTGGCAGCTAATTCTCTAAACGTTACCTCCATTCAAAACAGAAGAGCAAATATTAAACTGCAACAATGTAGATACAGTTGAAGTCAGAATTTTAGCCCCCCTGAATTATTAGCTTCCTGTTAAATTTTTTCCCCAATTTCTGTTTAACGGAGAGAAGATTTTTTCAACACGTTTCTAAACATAATAGTTTTAATAAATCATTTCTAATAACTGATTTATTTTATCTTTGCCATGATGACAGTAAATAATATTTTACTAGATATTTTTCAAGACACTTCTATACAGCTTAAAGTGACATTTAAAGGCTTAACTAGATTAATTAGGTTAACTAGGCAGGATAGGGTTATTAGCCAAGTTATTGTATAATGATGGTTTGTTCTGTAGACTATCGGAAAAAACATTCGCTTATTCGCTAATAATTTTGTCCTTAAAATGGTTTTTAAAAAAATTAAAAACTGCTTTTATTCTAGCCGAAAGAAAACAAATAAGACTTTCTCCAGAAGAAAAAACATTATTAGACACACTGTGAAAATTTCCTTGCTCTGTTAAACATCATTTGGGAAAAATTAAAAAAAGAAACAAAAATTCAAAGGGGGGCTTATAATTCTTATATATATATACAGTTGAAGTCAGAATTATAAGCCCCCCCTTTGAAGTTTTTTTCTGTTTTTAATTTTTCCCAAATGATGTTTAACAGAGCAAGGAAATTTGATGTGTTATATACATGTATTGTTATATATGACAATCACAGATCTATAATTATAATTTTATTTAGTAACAAAAAATAATTACACCATATATTTTTCTAAATAAATATTAAATAATCTATTAAACAAAAAAAAACAGAAAGGTAGCTGTTTAATTATTTTACAAAAAAAAAAAAATTGTGAATCATGTTTTTTTGATATCAGGGAAAATCAAAGATCAATTTCTTCATAAACTAAAAATCTAACGTTTCAGCTTTATTGAGCTTGACTGTAAATAATAATTAATAGCAATAATAACATTATAGTAATAAAATATAAAACATTTAACAGAGAACTATTGCTAATGTAATATTTGACTGTAAAGTAAAAAGGCAGTAAGAAAATAATAATAATAATAATAATAATAAAAACAATAGTGTTTCAGCGCTTCGTGTTTGAACTCCTAATAATACCAACAACAACAACAGTATTGAGCATAATGGATTCAACTTAAAACTTCTAAAACTTTTTTTTAATAAAAAAAATGATATCTTTTAGTGTTTCATAATCACATCAAGCCTGTCATGATTTCTGTTTAATTTCAGTTCAGGTAATTGGGTTTTTATCTCTTCACCGCAACCTTCATGTTTTGATGTATCGTTCATTTCCATAACACAAACGGTGCGGGACGAGCCAGACGGTTGAATACTCCACAGTTTCCAAAGCATGTCCCATGCAGCTGAGATAAAATCAGAGATAAAATCTTGTTTTAACGGTGACAGAAAGTTAAAGGTGTCATTTTGTCTCTCTCTCGTGCTTATTGGTTTAAAATCCTGCATGCGATCATCTTTCTGTTGCTTCCTTATGTCAGCATTGGTCCACACTCATTTATTTTTATTCAGGTAACGCAGGAGATTTTAAAAAAGGTCTTCATTGGTGGAACAGTTTGTTGATTCTTTATTAATTAATGTACAAATTTGAACGACAGGAATTTAAAATAGGATGATACATGAGGCAGAAAACTTAATTGTTTTATGTTCAGTTTACATTTCAACATGTAAAAACTAAGTAGCTAATTAGCTAACTTAATTCTTAATGTTGTCCTAACACAAATCCGCATTTTTACAGTGTATGCGCACACGGAGTATAAACTTTTTATCCACTAAGAAAAAATGTGCATAAACTACAGTGGAAACACACTTGCCAAATAAATTTGGTGGGATGGCATTAATAAATCAACCAGGGGACACCGACCACATTACACAACATCTGAAATGTTTTGTTCTTTCTAAAATTCCTTAAGGTCTGACTCCTCCAAAAGCCACTGCGTGTTCATTGATATTCGTGTTTATCCTCTGCGGTGCAAATCATTTATTATATAAGAAAAAAGGCCAACAGTGGCCTTGAGCCACAGCAGATTACATTTTTCTTTTTAATATTTGGCACCAGTTTATTAGGAAGTGATTCTTTTGTTCTCTTTGACTCATTGGATAAAAACTTGGAATTGGATTGTCTTTCATTTGCAAATGCTTTATGCAATATTCCGTTTTGATATTATTTATTTCTTCCAGCATATTTTGCACAGATACAGTTGAAGTCAGAATTATTAAACGTATGTTTAACGGAGAGAAAATTTTTTCAACACGTTTCTAAACATAATAGTTTTAATAAATCATTTCTAATAACTGATTTATTTTATCTTTGCCATGATGACAGTAAATAATATTAGACTAGATATTTTTTAAGACACTTCTATACAGCTTAAAGTGACATTTAAAGGCTTAACTAGGTTAATTAGGTTAACTAGGCAGGATAGGGTAATTAGGCAAGTTATTGTATAACGATGGTTTGTTCTGTAGACTATCGGAAAAAAATTCGCTTAAAGGGGCTAATAATTTTGTCTCTAAAATGGTTTTTAAAAAAATTATAACTGCTTTTATTTCAGCCGAAATAAAACAAATTAGACTTTCTCCAGAAGAAAAAACATTATCAGACATACTGTGAAAATTTCCTTGCTCTGTTAAACATAATTTGGTAAAAAAAAAATTAAAAAAGAAAAAAAAATTTAAAGAGGATTCAAAATAGGACAAAACATTAAGCACTAACTAAAAAAAGAAAAAGACATTTCTGTCGCTCAATAGCTACAGTTGAAGTCAGAACTATTAGCCCAATAGTTCTGACTTCAACTGTAGCTATTGAGCGACAGGAATGTCTTTTTCTTTTTTTAGTTAGTGCTTAATGTTTTGTTCTATTTTGAATTCCAGATTTTCAAATGAGGTTGTAGATTAAATAATTGTAAACACCTTTATGTCATTTATTATATTGTTACAGAGAAACAATGAGTATTTGCACATACTAAGAATATCCAAAACAATCATTTGTTGCTTTTAATCTCCTGTCTTAAATCAAATAAAATGAATGAGTGCGGAGCAGTGTGACATTGTGAAAATATTTATAAATGAGCATTTTTCTGTGACTCATGTTTTCATTTCCCTGGTTATTTAGGCTTTTGAATTGCATTAGGGTACCTTGATCTTTCTTCCAACAACTTTAAAGTTCGAAAAGTTTGAAAAAGTGAGTTTTGCTGCTTTATATTTTGCTTTTAATAGTTGAAAGTGGTATACCATCTGGGTTGGTGTTGTATATTCATTAATTAATTCATTTTCCTTCGGCTTAGTTTCTATTTCAGAGGTCACCACAGCGGAATGAACCACCAACTAGGGCTGCACAATATATCGTTTCAGCATCGATATCGCAATGTCCACATCTTCAATGGTTACATTACAAGATATGCAATGTTGAGTCTGAATTATAGTTGACCAAGAGTTAGAGAATTGTATTTAATTATTGGATTTATGCAGAACTTATGATTTATGCAAAAAAATATATTTTTTAGAATTTTTCTAGTCCAAATATCTATTTTTCAAAGCAAAAACAAGACTATAGTTTTGTGTTTATTTCATTTCTGTACCTGAATATTGATAGTAATTTTAATAATCTAATAAGACTCCATAGAAAATCATCAAATAGTGCTATTCAAATAAAAATATCCCATATCGCAATATTTATCGCAGAAAAAAATGCACAATTCCAGCATATGTTTTACGCAGTGGATGCCCTTCCAGCCCCAACCCAGTACTGGCATACACCCATACACTCTCATTCACACATACACTAAGGCCAATTTAGTTAGCGCATGTCTTTATACTTGAGGTAAACCAGAGCTTCTGGAAGAAACTCACACGAACACGGAGAGAACTTGCAAACTCCACACAGAAATGCTAACTGGCCCATCCGGGACTCAAACCAGCTACCTTCTTGCTGTGAGGCGACAGTGCTAACCACTGAGCCACCATGCTGCCTGGTGTTGTATATTATGCCACAAAAACCTTGTAATAAACTAATTATTCGTTATATTATTTCAAACTTCTAAAATGTCAATAAAAGTCACTTTATTAAACTGTAGAGTTGAATTTTCAAAATCAAAAGTTGACAGAGCAGAGATCAACATCCCATAATGCAATTCACAACTGTAAATAAACAGAACACAATGTAGTTTTACAGTGTACATTTGAAATAATTTACGTCCTAGAACCTAATTTAGCTGTAAGAGCGCAGTGATAGATTACATATAGATAGCTTGTATGGATCTAGATTCTCTATAATATGCCACATCTTCAGTGGGAATGTCATACATGTTCAGTCTGAGACGCCACTGTGACACAATGTTGTAAACAGAAAGCAGAAGTGTCTGGCAATCACGAACGCGATCATCAGCTCCTGCATGATGTGGCATTGACGTGTTTGCCATAGGGTTTGTCTGGTCGTGCCTCTCGCTCTTCCTCCTGTGTTTCTGTGGTTTTGGAGGCAAACACAGATGGAGAAAGAGGCTAGAGTCTGAAGAGTTGGCGGAGCAGGTTTGGACTTGTTCAGCATGGGAAACTCAGGAGCTGAGTAAATAGTTGCCCGAGTATTGTTTTTCTTCGCCACTCCGCCAGCGCAGTGTGTGGGACGCGGAGGAGATCAGACTGAAACTCAAAAACGGCACCTGTGCCCATCACCCACACACATACAGATCATATGTGGGAAAAAGAGAAGCCACATTAAATTTAGATAAGATGTGGGAATATGAAAATGTGGTAATATGGGGGAAAGAATGTTTTGTAATTATTTAGTGTAATATATACACTCACTGTGGCGTTGACATGATGCTCAATTGGTACTAATGGGCCCAAAATGTGCCAAGAAAATATCCCTCACACCAATACACCGCCACCACCGGCCTGAACCATTGATACAAGACAGGATGGATCCATGCTTTCATGTTGTTGACGCCAAATTCTGACCCTACCATCCGAATATCGCAGCAAAAATCAAGACTCATCAGATCAGGCAATGTTTTTCCAATCTTCTATTGTCCAATATTGGTGAGCCTATGTGAATTGTAGCGTCAGTTTCCTGTTCTTAGTGGCACCCGGTGTTATCTTCTGCTGCTGTAGCCCATCTGCCTCAAGGTTCAATGTGCATTCAAAGATGCTCTTCTGCATACCTCAGTTGTAACGAGTGGTTGTTTGAGTTAATGTTGCCTTTTTATCAGCTTGAACCAGTCTGGCCATTCTCCTCTGACCTCTGGCATCAACAAGGTATTTGCACCCACAGAACTGCCGCTCATTAAATATTTTCTTTTTTTCAGACCATTCTCTGTAAACCCTAGAGATGGTTGTGCATGAAAATCCCAGTAGATCAGCAGATTCTGAAATACTCAGACCAGCCTGTCTGGCACAAACAATCAAGCCACATTCAAAGTCACTTAAATCATCTTTCTTCCCCATTCTGATGCTCCGTTTGAATTGCAGCAGATCGTCTTGACCATGTCTACATGCCTAAATGCATTGAGATGCCCTTCTAGCTGCAACCCATCTCTGGGAAACATCCATACGCACTCATTCTCACTCAATTCAAAATAGACTGGAAAAAAGCGATGCTCATTTACCAACAGTCCTGCTGCTTTCAAGCCAGGGATCCAGATTTTCTTTTTAACCATTCTTTGAACACATTATTAATATGTCTAACGGTGTGCGCACAATCTTCCTTATCACTTTTCATTATCACACACAAAATGTTTTTCACCTGCTTTCTTTTGCTTAAAGTTATTTTTGTTAATATGGTTTAATTATTGTCCTTTATAATAACATTGCTTTAATATGTTTTATGCATAGTTAACTGGTGATCTGGGATCTTTAGCCTGAACAGACCACTGTGCATGGTTTTAGATATATGAGAATATTTTTTTAAATGTCAATTTTTTTAAGAACATTTTTGTTGAATAAATGTCCCATTATTTAAAATGTGTGGCAAGGAAATAATTAGTTTGGCCTGGCTAGAGAGAAAATTGGTAAATCCCTATACAGGGTTCATACAGTCATGAAAACCCTGGAAAAGTCATAGAATTTTGACATGGCATTTTCCAGGCCTGGAAAAGTTTTGGAAAAACAGAAAAACCCACAAAGTTTTGGAGAAGTCATGGAAATTAGCTTAACAAATATCTCTATTCTTGAATTAGGGCTGCGCGATATTGGAGAAATCTGACGTTACCGTATTTTGTATTTCTGTGATATATATTGCGATGTGAATACTATTTCACCAGATGATTTAACAGGTTTATTTGAATTGATTGGGGGGATTTTGTAGAGGAGTGAATCTCGAATAATATATAACAATAAATTACAAGCATAGATAAGTAAAATATAGTAAAGATAAAAGTGAATGATAGCTTTCAGGTATTCACTATTCAGGTACAGATTTTGAATAATCAGCACTGCATAGTCTTCATTGTATATTATTTAATCTTTATTAAAGTTACAAAAAAGTTCTTGTGTCCGGATGTTTTAAATTTGAAATATTGAAATGTTCACAGTCACAAGCCTTAAAGTGACAGTTTACTCAAAGATTAAAATGTACTCACTATTTACTCACACTTCACTTGTTTCAATACTAGCAATACTAGAGGAGTTATTAAATTATATTATTTTTGTGTTCATTAAAAAAAAAGAAAACTCATGAATGTTTAAAAACAAGTGAAGGATGTAATGAAAATGGTAATTATTGGGTGAACTATCTCTTTAAAAATGCATGCAGATAATAAACTTTTACTCTATTATGATTAAACTCTATATTAAACTATAATCCCAACATTGCATATCCTGTGATGTGACTATCGCGGATTCACACCTTGCAATATCGATGCTGAAACAATATATAGTGTGCAGCCCTAACTTGAATATAGATTAGTTGTCTTCTGTTCTGTCCTAGGCCAAAAACTTGCTCTCACATTATTAGTGCTGTGTAAACATTATCAAAAACAAATTTAAACAAAATAGATTGTTGCGTGTTCTATGATATGCTGTAATAAATTTGAACGTCATTGTTTTTCTTATTATCTACCATATATACAGTTGAAGTCAGAATTATTAGCCCCCCTTTGAATTGTTTCTTCTTTTTGAAATATTTACCAAATGATTATATTATTTCTTTTGGATAATATTTTTTCTTTGGAGAAAGTCTTTTTTGTTTGTTTTCAATTTTTTAAACACCATTTTAAGGACAAAATTATTAGCCCCTTTAAGCTATTTTTAAGCTATAAACCGGGGGGCTAATAATTCAGGGGGCTAATAATTCTGACTTCAACTGTATGTACACATTACATAAAACGTTAGGTCATAAAAATGTACTTAAAAGTTCTGGGAAAGTCTTGGAAAAGTCATGGAGTTTTAGTAGTAAAAATGTGTGTGAACCCTGCTTATAGTGTTGAGCCCAGAAAAGTCCTGTGAAATAAAACAAATTGTAATGCGACACTATGAAACCACAACCCATTTGCTCATGCATATTGAGCAAGCTCATACACAACACACAAAAAAAGTGAAATGAACGAAGAGGAGTGTGGAAATAACACAAAATCTAAATCGAGTAATTTTAGCATGCCTAAGTCAAATTTATGCATATAAAATATATTTTCCCAACAACAAAATCGTGGCTAGTGAAAAGGCGAGTGGCTAGTAACATTGAAAAACTACTAGCCACAGTGGCTGGTGATCAAAAAAGTTAATGTCAAGCCCTGATTATGTTTTTTTCACTAGTTCGTAAATTTATATTAAATTGCATACACTTATATTTATTTATACATGACTTCTCATGCATAACATATTTATACCGATTCCCAAAATTTCAGAAGGACATTAAATAATCATAATTTTGCAGTTACACATATTGGCATGGTAGTTTTGGAGCTCACTGATGCTTGATTGTCAAATAATAAAGTTTCACAGAAGAAAAAACTGTTTTCTTCACAGTAACATCAACAGCAGTGGATGTGGACAAACATGAATGTGAGGGGAAAATGACTGACAGAGTTTTCATTTGACTCCTGTGAGAGGATTTTCAGTCAGATGAGTTGTCGGTGTGGTGTGAAGGCGTCGCGTTCAGCAGCTCTCAGTCTCTCTGCCGTTCAGTGACGAGGCTTTTAGCGCCTGTGTGTTGTTTGAGAGGGTGGGAATGAGGATGAGACAGAAGCAGCACTGAGGTGTGAAATCAAGAGAGGCCACGCAAACTTCTGACCTCACACCTCGCCCCACTCTGTGTTTGTGTGTACGTTCGTGCATGAGAGAGTTTGGCGTGGGAATTAACAGACTGTTTGAAATGTATCTGAGTCTAGTTTGCAACCTGTGATTTACCGCTGTGTGTGTCTGTGCATATATACTTATATTCAGATGTTTGTGACCAGTTGGATTTGAGATCGTTCACCCAAAACTGAAACTTCTGTCATATTTACTCACCATTTATTTGTTTTAAACAAGTTTGAGTTTCTTTCTTCTGTTAAACACAAAAGTAGATATTTCGAAAAATGTTGGAAACCTGTAACCATTGACTTTCATAGTATTTGAGTTTTTTATGGAAGTCAGTGGTTACAGGTTTTCAGCTTTCTTTAAAATATCGTCATAAATAGTCGTCTGTTAAACACAAAAGAAGACATTTTGAAAAATGTTGGAAACCGCTAACCATTGATTACAGGTTTTCAGCTTTCTTCAAAATATCTTCATAAATAGTCGACTGTTAAACACAACAGAAGATATTTTGAAAAATGTTGGAAACCTGTAACCGTTGACTTTCATAGTATTTGAGTTTTTTATGGAAGTCAGTGGTATGTTGTAAACCTGTAACCATTGACTTTTTTATAGTTTTTGTTTTTTTCTATGGAAGTCAGTGGTTACAGGTTTTCAGCTTTCTTTAAAATATCGTCATAAATAGTCGTCTGTTAAACACAAAAGAAGACATTTTGAAAAATGTTGAAAACCGCTAACCATTGATTACAGGTTTTCAGCTTTCTTCAAAATATCTTCATAAATAGTCGACTGTTAAACACAACAGAAGCTATTTTGAAAAATGTTGGAAACCTGTAACCATTGACTTTCATAGTATTTGAGTTTTTTATGGAAGTCAGTGGTATGTTGGAAACCTGTAACCATTGACTTTTTTATAGTTTTTGTTTTTTTCTATGGAAGTCAATGGTTACAGGTTTTCAGCTTTCTTTAAAATATCGTCATAAATAGTCGTCTGTTAAACACAAAAGAAGACATTTTGAAAAATGTTGGAAACCGCTAACCATTGATTACAGGTTTTCAGCTTTCTTCAAAATATCTTCATAAATAGTCGACTGTTAAACACAACAGAAGATATTTTGAAAATTGTTGGAAACCTGTAACCATTGACTTTTTTTTTTTATATAGTTTTTGTTTTTTTCTATGGAAGTCAGTGGTTACAGGTTTTCAGCTTTCTTTAAAATATCATCATAAATAGTCGTCTGTTAAACACAAAATAAGATATTTTGAAAAAAGTTGGAAACCTGTAACCATTGACTTTTTTATAGTTTTTGTTTTTTTCTATGGAAGTCAATGGTTACAGGTTTTCAGCTTTCTTCAAAATATCTTCATAAATAGTCGACTGTTAAACACAACAGAAGCTATTTTGAAAAATGTTGGAAACCTGTAACCATTGACTTTCATAGTATTTGAGTTTTTTATGGAAGTCAGTGGTATGTTGGAAACCTGTAACCATTGACTTTTTTATAGTTTTTGTTTTTTTCTATGGAAGTCAATGGTTACAGGTTTTCAGCTTTCTTTAAAATATCGTCATAAATAGTCGTCTGTTAAACACAAAAGAAGACATTTTGAAAAATGTTGGAAACCGCTAACCATTGATTACAGGTTTTCAGCTTTCTTCAAAATATCTTCATAAATAGTCGACTGTTAAACACAACAGAAGATATTTTGAAAATTGTTGGAAACCTGTAACCATTGACTTTTTTTTTTATATAGTTTTTGTTTTTTTCTATGGAAGTCAGTGGTTACAGGTTTTCAGCTTTCTTTAAAATATCATCATAAATAGTCGTCTGTTAAACACAAAATAAGATATTTTGAAAAAAGTTGGAAACCTGTAACCATTGACTTTTTTATAGTTTTTGTTTTTTTCTATGGAAGTCAATGGTTACAGGTTTTCAGCTTTCTTCAAAATATCTTCATAAATAGTCGACTGTTAAACACAACAGAAGCTATTTTGAAAAATGTTGGAAACCTGTAACCATTGACTTTCATAGTATTTGAGTTTTTTATGGAAGTCAGTGGTATGTTGGAAACCTGTAACCATTGACTTTTTTATAGTTTTTGTTTTTTTCTATGGAAGTCAATGGTTACAGGTTTTCAGCTTTCTTTAAAATATCGTCATAAATAGTCGTCTGTTAAACACAAAAGAAGACATTTTGAAAAATGTTGGAAACCGCTAACCATTGATTACAGGTTTTCAGCTTTCTTCAAAATATCTTCATAAATAGTCGACTGTTAAACACAACAGAAGATATTTTGAAAACTGTTGGAAACCTGTAACCATTGACTTTTTTTTTATAGTTTTTGTTTTTTTCTATGGAGGTCAATGGTTACAGGTTTTCAGCTTTCTTCAAAATATCTTCATAAATCGTCAACTGTTAAACACAACAGAAGATATTTAAAAAAAAGTTGGAAACCTGTAACCATTGACTTTTTTTTTTATAGTTTTTGTTTTTTTCTATGGAAGTCAGTGGTTACAGGTTTTCAGCTTTCTTCAAAATATCTTCATAGTCAACTGTTAAATACAAAAGAAGACATTTTGAAAAATGTTGGAAACCGCTAACCATTGATTACAGGTTTTCAGCTTTCTTCAAAATATCTTCATAAATAGTCTACTGTTAAACACAACAGAAGATATTTTGAAAAATGTTGGAAACCTGTAACCATTGACTTTTTTATAGTTTTTGTTTTTTTCCATGAAAGTTAATGGTTACAGGTTTTCAGCTTTGTTTAAAATAACTTCATAAATAGTCGACTGTCCCTTTGAAAATTCACCAAATAAATATGAAGCAGAACACGGCAGTTTTCAGTTTTGATAATAATTAAAATGTTTCTTTCGAGCAACAACTCATCATGTTATATTCATTTCTAAAGAATCATGTGACTAAAGACTAGTAATGATGCTGCAAATACAGCTTTGAATCACAGGAATATATTACATATTCAAATATATATTTACAAAGAAAATTGTTATTTTAAGTCGCAATGATATTTCATAATATTCCCATTTTTGCTTTATTATTTATTTTGAAATTACAGCAAGAGGCTTTCGGAAACAAAAAACTTTTGCTGTTTTTGTTGCTGAACGATATCTTGAACAGTATTGTATTTGGGAACGCTTTAAAAAGTTTTTAGGTAAACAAGTTTTTAATGCAAACAGCGGGGAAAATAAGTATTCAACACCTCACCATTTTTCTCAGAAATCATATTTCTAAAGGTGTTGTTGACTTGAAATTTTCTCAGAATGTTGATAACAACCAAAGAAGTCCATATATGAAAAGAAAACAAAACTAATTAGTTTACAAATTAAGTTCTGCGTATTAAAATAAAATGATGAAGGGCAAAAGAATTGAACACATGAAGGGAAGTGTAGAAAGGCAGTGAAAGCCCAGACAGCAGCTGAAATCTCTCAGTAGTTCTTTAGCAACTCTCTGCCCTCTGTCATTGTAAATTAATAAGCTGCTTCAGTTCTTCTGTTCAACATCTACAATACCAGGATGATGAAGATGAAACCAGAGTGACCATTACAGCAAGACAATGATCCAAAACACAGCCAAGGAAACTCTCAAATGCTTTCAGAGAAAGAAAATCAAGCTGTAGAATGGCCTAGCCAATCACCTGACTCAAATTTAATGTAAAATACAAATTAAAGATCAGATTTGATAGACGAAACCACAGAACCATCAAGATTTTTACACTGTTGAAGTGTGAAAAACTCACACCTGAGCAATGCATGTGACTTCATTCTCCATATGAGAGGCCTCTTTAAGCTGCCATCACCAAGTTGAATACTTATTTCCCCCACTGTATACATTTATTTATATTTATTTCATTATTTTTAATAATCAAAATTAAACACATTGACTTAAATTCAAGTGTGTAGGAAATATAAGTTCCTTATAAGTCTGGAATAGACCTATACATACACAGCTATGAAAAAACACCTGAAAATCCAGTTTCCTGTACACCACTTATAATAATCTTTCCAAATTGAAAATAAAAATGTAGTTATTTGAGCGTTAAGGGCTATTTTTCAGACATATTTATGTTCACTTTTAGACAACGCTATATAAACTTCAGAAGAGTTAGAAAAATCAGTATTTATTGGAAAAAATACTCGTATAAGGTCACCAAATAAGGAAACCTTTTACCATTTTTGAAACAACAGTCATTTTCTGGAGAAATAAATATTAGTATTAGTTTTATTTGAAATTTAAGGAAATGTTATCAAAGCTTTTTAGAATAAAACAAATAGATTTTAGTCAAATCCAAACCTAATAAAGCCAGTAAATCCAGAGAAACTTTGAGATTTCTTATGGTCTCTTCATTTTTACTATAGTAAAGGGATTTTATGAACTAGCACTTGATTTAGCATCTTATTGCTGAACTGTGTCATAAAGTTTAATTACATATTAATGTGTTTTTTCTCTCACCTGTTTCCAGGCCTGCAACTGCAATGAGTACTTTAAGCTGAGCAGAGAGGAAATGACACGCATGATGAAAGAGAGAGGTTCACACTCCTTTTCCATTTGTTTCCCACATCAACACGACACACAGATGTACACACAGATAATATGCAGATAATGATGCTAAAAATCCATTTTTAGCATTTAAAGTGATAGTTCAGCCAAAAATGGAAAATTGTCATTATTTACTCCTCCTCCATTTAGCAGAAACCTGTTTATTTCTACTGATGAACATAAAAGAGGATATTTTGAAGAATGTTGGAAACCAGGAGCTTGACTTCCATACTATTTTGTTTTTCTGGCAGCAGTTTACAACATTCTTCAAAATATATTCTACATGTATATGGTTAACAGAAAAAAGAAAGTCATACAGGGTTGGGAGAAGGAACATGTGAGAGAGTAAATAGTGAGTAAATGTTCCTTTTTGGCTGAATTGTCTCTTTAAAACTTTGCTGGCAAAAACTATTTTTTTATGCACTTGTCAATTTTGGCTTTTCATATTTTTTTTTTTCACTCTGATGACATTCAAACTATAAAGTGTTTCTTTGTTGCACTTGATCAATTTGATTGTGTAGATTTCAACTACATTACATTCACATTTTAGTTCATATCAACATTTTGAAGAATTTACTGAGGGAGAAAAACGTTTGAAAATTATTTTGGATTTTCCAATTAATTGGATTTGCCAGATTTTCTTGCTGCTCACAGGATTTTCTGAATTATTGAGTAATAAAATCATATTCCCAAAATACCCTTTTGGTATTTATAAACTTGACTTTTTAAAAACACAACAAAAATTATTTGGAACCAAACCTAATCTGATTTTCAGGTTTTTGTGTGCAAATTAGCACATATACAATTGAAGTCAGAATTATTAGCCCCCTTTGAATTTTGTTTTTCTTTTTTAAATATTTCCCAAATGATGTTTAATAGAGAAAGGAAATTTTCACAGTATGTCTGATAATATTTTTTCTTTTGGAGAAAGTCTTATTTGTTTTCTTCCTGCTAGAATAAAAGCAGTTTTTAATTTTTTAAAAACCATTTTAAGGTCAACATTATTAGCCCCTTTAAGCTATATATTTTTTTCGATAGTCTACAGACCAAACCATCATTATACAATAACTTGCCTAATTACCCCAACCTGCCTAGTTAACCTAATTAACCTAGTTAGGCCTTTAAATGTCACTTTAAGCTGTATAGAAGTGTCTTGAAAAATATCTAGTAAAACATTATTTACTGTCATCATGGCAAAGATAAAATAAATCAGTTATTAGAGATGAGTTATTAAAACTATTATGTTTAGAAATGTGCTGAAAAAAATCTTTTCTTTTTTAAACAATAATTGGGGGAAAAATAAACAGGGGGGCTAATAATTCTGACATCAACTGTACATGCATACATGTAACATGTAATTACACAATACACGATTAGCACCTTTAAACATACTTTGGAAAACGTGCAATATAAAAAACAAAAAATTCTGTTTGCAATTCTTAATGTAATCAATCAACTGGGGAAGTATGATGATAACTATTAGTTAATTTTCCCAGAGTCTTCTGTAGTGTCTTGCCTTAAAATACAATAGTCAGTGTTTAAAGTGAATTAAAAAAACATCTAAACATCTTTAAGGGATAATTCACCCCTACATTAAAATGACATTTTTTTCGCTCATGTAGTTTTAAACCTTTATGAGTTTCCTTTTTCTATTTTCACACACACAAAGAAGATATTTATAAAAATGCTGGTTGCTGGGATCCAATGACTTCCATAATAGGAAATGGGTTCCAGCACACAGCATTTTTATAAATATCTTCGTTTTGTGTTCAAAAGAAGAAACTCAAATAGGTTTGGAACAAGTGAAGGGTGAGTGTGATGTCAGAATTTTCATATTTGGGTGAAACTATCCCTTTAAAAGAAAAGGTTCATTTTACAACATTTTGCAGCAATGGTACGGCATCATAGTTCCTTGATTATTACACTGGAATAAGAGTATAGTTCCTAGACATAACAGCTTATAAAAAAAGAGTCAATTTTTCATTTTCAATCAGCCTTAGTACACAATGTAACTACAGAAGAGTCTAGATTAAATAGGAAATTATCGAAACTCTTTGATCATTTTTGAGCAAGAGGCTAATGGTCTAATCTGATTTAATGATTTATGCTAAGCTAAGCTAAAAGTGCTCCTGCCAGACCCGGAGATTAGCTGAATGGATTTGAAACTCAACTGTTTAACTCTTGTAGCATTTGTAAGCACTTGTACACATTTTGATTTTTGGACCGCTATGATGAAAGGTTCTGATCCTGTTTATATGTTGACTAATTTCTATTCACTTTTTCTCTATCCCTTTCTCATCAGGTCTTCTTCAGAACATCGTGTCCAAGCGGGACGACTGTGTCCCACAGGACGAGACGCAGGCGGAGTACAGCAGCTGGAGGCCCCCCGAGGGCCCCCAGTTCACCCCTCACTGCCGCTGGGCCCCTCGATCAGACCTGGACTCCCAGACCTTCAGGTTCCCCAGCGGAGCAGAGGTGCAGCTCGAGACTGTCCCGCCAGGCCTTCTGCCCCGCATCCCCGTCTACTTCATCTGCACCGGCTGTGGGAAGGTCTTCTGGGAAGGCACTCATTTCGACCGGGTGCTGTCGCAGTTTCAAGAGGTCCTGCACGTCTGAATCCTGGGATCACAGGTGTCCTGCTCTTTCCCAACTCTTCTTTTAGTCTTTTTTATTTTATTTGCTGCACTATGTCATTATAGCTGTGCAAAAGCTGCAATTAAACCGTTTAATTTTGTGGTTTGCACTGAAAAATTGGTCGAGTTATTAAGTATGTGGTGTAAATTTGTTTTACACAATATAATCTTATACTTTACATTTTACAACAGGATGATTTTATGTTTATTTTGTTATGTGCAAATATCCTGTTTAGCCCTTTTTTTGGAGGTGTAAGGTAAATTTATTTTATAAGACCTTATCTACTTCAGTGTTTCTCAACCACATTCCTGGAGGCCCACCAACACTGCCTGTCTTATATGTCTTTTTTGTCTGACACACACATTACAGCTCTTTCAGTCTCTGCTAATGAGCTGATGAATCAGGTGTGTTTGGTTAAGGAGACATGGAAAATGTGCAGAGCTGGTGGTCCTCCAAGAACGTGGTTGAGAAACACTGATCTACTTGATGCTTCAAACAGGATTTACAAAATGATTTTTTTTGCACAAAAATCCTGTTAAGCCATTTATATTTTTATTTTTGGAAGAATGTGCTCTACATTTGATTTACATAATATAATCATATAGTTTAAATGGGACTTTCATTGAATTGAACCTACAAAAATGACACGCTTTAATTCACTTCTAAAATTTTAATTGGCAAATTTGTTTTAGACTCTTTAATGTCATAAAAGTTTACAGAATCTTTCATTTTCATAAAATGTTAAGCTCAGAAACAATAATAAGACATTCATTTAATGACAAATCATTTATTCATTCAATGTTTTGCATATAAACTTGTTTATTACTCTGGTTTACAGTAAAACTGAATGTTTTACACCGTATAATAATATATTGTACATAAAATGTTAGCAAACCTTCTAAATTGTCAATAAAATGTTGTTTTTAATAATATTTGAATGACTGTCATTAAAATGAGACTGGTTCGAGCACAGGTTTTCATTAAATGTTAATTTTTTTCAAATTTTTTTTGTATAGTTTAAAAAAAAAAAAAGTGGAAATCTGCATTTGTTTTCACAATGTAATGTACGTATTGCCTTAAAATAGTTCCAAGAATTGTTACTCATAAAATGTTCACACAATAAATGTTTTTAGTATCACTTTATGAAAGGATTCACAATCATTATTAAAAAGATTTTTGATGTATTCATTTTGTAAAATGGTATTTATTTAGGCTTTGATTTTCTGTAAATTACGTAATTTTTTTCTTTTTTGTTATGAACAATCTAATATCTACATAACGCCCTAATCATAAAATGTAAGCCTTTTATTCTAATATTTTATAAAACAAATAATTACAAAATGAATAAGTTTAATATTGCACTGACCCCACAAAATAACACTTGCTTCATTTTTCATTTAGTTTGTTTTTTAATTGTTTGTTTCTTTATAAATGCTTGCTAAGTTTTACCATAATATTTTGCATGTTATCTCTCTCACAGTTATCTCCAAGAACCAACAAAACGTTTTGTTTGCTCGACATTTTTGGACGCTGTTTATGTTTAGTCTTAAGTCGTATCTCCATTTGTAAATCTGTCAAAACTATAGAAAAAAACCTGCCTGGGTTCCCCAAAGGCTGCGCTGCTGATTTGGTGCCAGACACTGTTTTCCTTCCAGGTTTTAAGGACGATTTGTGAGTTCATAACAGGATGGGCCGCAAACACTCAGTCCTTGTTGCGTAAAGCTATGTCTGAGTCCTATGTAAAACAAGACACTGCAGGTGAACAGGGTAAAAAAGTCATATAATTATCACCTCACTTCCCCCAGAACATCAAGCTATTTTTTTGTATTCAAATTTTTCAAAAATCTTAAGTGTAATATGCAAATATTAATGCATTATTTAATGAAATAGGCGCTAATTTACATTCAAGAAAATGATGTTTGCTGTTTGTTCATTTAAAGTAAGCTGAAACAACACAATTCTTGATTTTTTGGGGACAACTTAATAGTTTTATGTTAAGTCAACTTTGTAAAAATATAATAACTTAACCTAATTCCTTCATGTTGTCCCAACACAAATCAATTGTATATGAAAATAACACTGTAATATTTATACATTTGAGCACAAAAATCTGAACATTAAAAAAATATACATTTTTTTTCAAATAAGTTGTTGAACTGTATATAATCATATGAATAAATCTAAAGTTTACAAGTAAGTAAAGTTAGTGCAGAAGTGGAGATTTATGGCTTATTTCAGAAAATGGCCATTAAAAATATGCATTTTATTTGATAAGGTGCAACAAAAGAAGCATTTAAGATTTTATTACGTAGGTTTTCTTCCCATTAGACTGAAAGAAATACTTTACCAAAGCCTAAAATCTGTCAGGTTTGTGTGAAATGGTGTTGTTTTTAACCTGCTGTGTCTCTCTTTAAATGTGTCCTCTCTGAACGGGAGTCTCAGAGTGTGTTTGCGTTTGCTGGAGATAATCTTGTCCTCTTGCAGTAGGAGCTCTAGCTCTGTTCGGGCCGCCCCGGCTCTTCTGCGCTCCTGTTATTCGATACTGGCTCTTTCTTTGCTGGGAAGAAAAGCTCGCCTCTTTCCCACGCTCCTTGAGCACGTGGTGCCGGGGCTGAATTGGGCCCTCTGAAGGCCCTCCTCTATCGAGACGTCATGCTAACCCACAGATTCCCCTGCCGGTGACTCTCTCTCTCTTTCTCTCTCTCCCTTTCTCTCCCCCTCCTCTCGCTGTCTGGATCAGGCGCCAAAACCCCTCGCGCAGGGGCCGCTGGATGATCCATGAAGAGCTCCTGCTTCTCCTGCAGTCGCAGTGCTGAAAGACACCTGAAAAAAAAAACAACAACACTAGGTTTCGCTTTGAGTTTTTAACTTACAGTATTAGTTGACTTCCAAAGCAAACATTTCCTGATAATTTACTCACCCCCTTATCATTTATTCTTTATTATTTCTTTTATTCTTTCCTCAGTTAAAGAGAAATTGAGGTTTATGAGGGTTAAATACAGGATTTTTCTCCAGATACATTGAAAAAAATGATTCATTGGATTTGCTAATTTTTTAAGGTAAGTAGTTGCGAACAATTTATACTGGCTGAATTTAGGCAAACAAATTAAATTTGGTATTGTTCAACTTAATTTGTTTGTTTAAATTCAGCACATATAAATTGTTTGCAACCACTTACCTTTCCAAAACCAAAATATTTCTAAATCCAATGAATCGTCTCTTTTCCAGTGGACTTCTGTGGTGCTCAGCGGTTTGAAATGAGACCATGTTTATACCTTTGTTTAGGGTCATCAGATTTAAATATGACGTCAACATTTGAATTTTCTCACCCTCAAGGGGTTGAAAACCATTATGAGTTTCTTTTTTCTGTTTAAAGGTGCTGTATGTAAGTTTTTGACTCTTCTAAAGCATAAAAATACAATAATATGTGTGCAGATATTTAAGAAACATCCCAAGTGAACATACTTGTTTAACTGACAAACAATGCTGAAGTCAGATATTCTGCTTTGAAAATGTTTTTTTCCGTGCCGGAACGATGTCTTTGTTTAGGTAATTTTCACATGCACATGCCAGTTTAACCAATTATAATTCAGCACCCCGGGTTGCCTTGTTGGAAAACAGCATATTTCATTCATTCATTCATTCAGAAAGACTCTGAAAGCATGCGTCCATGAGCGAAATGCTACAGTGTAGTGGAAAGTATCAGATGTCAAAATGAGACAGATTCAGTTCCACATGACGTTAATTAGCAAATGACATAAATATTAGGAACGTGAGCAGGTTACATCGCGTGTCCTAACAACACGCTGTGACGAGATTGTTATGAGTGATGAGCCATTTGGCTGTTTGCACCACAAAACACGGCAGAAATTTAAATACAGCTTTTCAGAAGCACAGAATATGCACTCACTCACAAAACGGTAAGGTTTAGAATCTATTTAATACATGTTAACCCTCTTTAACATCATTAAAGCTGATGTGAACTTTCTGCTTTCAGTATATGGTAATACACGTCATGTAAAATGCATTCAAACTCGCATTGTTAGCATTTAGCACTGAATAAAGCACACAAGGCTTACCTGAGGTGATCTGTCATAGGTTTCTGTTGTTCAGCTGTGAGAAATAGAAGCCGCTTCTAATAAATCAATTCGAGGTGTTGGTTAGAACCAAAACTCCTTTTAATATGGTGAATATTCCCTCAATCGCGTGTCGTTGCTTTTATTTAGAACACAGTTTAAAATCCCTCAAACTGGCAACCCGGCGTACCTTTATTATGATTCAGGACTGCAATACCTAGTTCAACCACTGGGTGTCAAACTTACATACTGCACCTTTAACACACACAAAAAATATTTTGAAACCGATATAGCTTTTGAAATATATAAGTCAAATAGTATGGAAGTCAATGGCTGTTTCAAAGATTCCTCAGAACAGAATAATGAAACTCCAGTTTGGGGATGATTGAGGGCGAGTAAATGTTGATGTTTGGGTGAACAATTCCTTTAAAGGCACAATATGCACTAGAGCATTGTTATATATTTTGCTGACTCTGTATACTTGCATTATTCCAACTGTTTTGAAGAATGTTCAAATCCTGAGAAATAAGCTTATTAAACCACAGACCGTGTCCTGTGTCCCCATGCTTATGACATCACACACCCTTGATTTCCGGTTTGGTTTTCTAGAAAACAGGAAAACGCCAAAGACACTTTAATGTGGTAAACTGCACAAAGTAGCATTATAACAGAACCCATAAATGTATTTGTATGATTAAACAGCGCTGCTTCTTCTCCGTGGGATCATGAGCAGAAGAACCACGAGTGTTGGACTGTGGCATAATAAAAGCTCCGCTGCTTTTGTGCCACGTCACGCTCACCTCTTATCAGCATATTCAGCGCTTTTGTTTTGCTACTTTCAGCCATACTCTGCTTTATACTACCATGATGATAAGATTTGAATACTTTAGCTCAGGGGTGTCAAAGTCAATTCCTGGAGGGCCGGAGCCCTGCAGAGTTTAGTTCCAGCCCTGCTTCAACACACCTATCTGTAGGTATCAAACAAGCCTAAAGCACTCAATTAGTTTGATCAGGTGTGTTTAATTGGGGTTGGAACTAAACTGTGCAGAGCTCTGGTCCTCCAGGAACTGGCTTTGACACATGTGCTTTAGCTCATCCATGAATGTGATCTCCGATGAGTCTCATAGAATGTAATAAAGACGAAAACTCCTATGATTCCACACTCACTATTACGAAAGTTTGTAATTCTCTGCATTTTTTATTTGTTATTGTACAGTTGAAGAATTATTAGCCCCCCTGAATTATTAGCCCCCCTGTTTATTTTTTCCCCAATTTCTGTTTAAAGGAGTGAAGATTTTTTCAACACATTTCTAATCATAATAGTTTTAATAACTCATTTCTAATAACTTCTAAAAACTTTCTTTGCCATGATGACAGTAAATAATATTTTACTAGATATTTTTCAAGACACTTCTATACAGCTTAAAGTGACATTTAAAGGCTTAACTAGGTTAATTAGGTTAACTAGGCAGGTTAGGGTAATTAGGCAAGTTATTGTATAATGATGGTTTGTTCTGTAGACTGTCGAAAAAAATATAGCTTAAAGTGGCTAATAATGACCTTAAAATGGTGCTTAAAAAATTTATAAGGGCGTTTATTCTAACCGAAATAAACCAAATAAGACTTTCTCCAGAAGAAAAAATATTATCAGACATACTGTGAAAATGTCTTTGCTCTGTTAATCATCATTTGGGAAATATGTAAAAAAGAAAAAAAAATAGGAGCGTTGTTTGCACTATTGTTCGTTTTAGGCGCAATTGTGCAGTTAAACTCTGCCTTTTTTACTACAGCAGCTGCATATATTCGCAAGAGGCATGCTATTGTTCGAGCACTCGCTAATCGCTCGCGTTCATCGTTCAACCAGCGTTTGTTGACTAACAATAACCAAATGCCGAGCGAGACACATGCTTCCTGTTTATACTTAAATGCCCATGCCCAGAGTGCGCGAATGGTCACGTGATATACGTTTTTGGTGGAGTAGTGTGGACGGAGATATGTTTAGAAACGCTAGATGAAACGCTAGTGTGGATGCGGATCGTTTTTGATCTAAAACGCTGCTTCAAAACGAAAACGCATTAGTGTAAACAGGGCCTTAATCTGAATATTAACAAGCTGTGAGAATACTTCTGTGTGCACATGATACAAAAATAACAACTTAATTCAACAGTTTATTCTCCTACAATATCTTCATTTGTGTTCCGAAGACAAGCAGAGGTCTCAGGGGATTAGATCAACATAAGAGTGAGTATCTAATAACATAATTGTAATTTTTGCGTGAACTAACCCTTTAAAGTATTAACCCTTAATTAAGTATTACCCTTTAAACATAAAAATCATTTGTTGTCATGACTTGTCATTTTTTACAATGTTTGGTATGCAGTTGCCCAATCTGTGTACTACGTCATTATAGTTCCTATTGTGCTGGGGTTGACCCTGCTCTGACGTAGGAGCTAAATTAATTCCACTAAATGGAGTTCCTGTAACCAAAATCATTCCATGTACCATGCCGAGTGAAGATGCCAGAAAGTGGGTAGACCTTCCACCAGTAGTTATAAGAACTATTTAAACATTCCTATGGTGTTATCACCCCTTTGGATCCAAAAAAAGATATCGGGTTAAAATACAAATGATAATAGAGAGACTTGATTTTGTTCTTCAGGAAGTGATTGCATGAATAGTTGAAAATTTCTTGCAAATGCTGATCTTGCAAATGCACAATCTCAGTGGGACTTTAAAACATGCAGTGAATCATTAAAATCATTAACAAACATATTTTCACATTCATAAATACACACACACACATTTTTAGATGAACTATAAATGCCTCCCGCTGCAACAAAACACCAAATATTTGCACTTTATCTTGCGAGGAGCTCCGTGTGCGTCTGAACTTTGTGTTTTTGAGGAGGCTTGAACAAACTAGGGTTAATCTGAAAGGCATTCTGAGATTTAGATGCCACAGAGATCGACTTTCCAGCTTTTATGACACGTATTAATCTTTAATAAGGCATCTTTGCACCCGTTGACACTGGGAGGAGATTTTTTTTTTTTTTAGCCGGCTCTGGCTCTCTGGTTTCTGATGAATGTGACCCGGTGGCACAGACCCAGGTGCAGTCCTACACTTTGTGTTAAATACTGACGCTCAGCTAATGGCTCCGTGTCGGCACATTTCGAGTTTCATTAGTGTTTTGTTTGTTGTGTGTGTTGGATATGCACAAAAAGCAATAGTACACTGAAATTTGAGAAATAAAATGTCTTTGTATTCAAACACGATTTATTTTTTTATTTACTTTTTAAGTATTTCACATTTAATTTAGAGTAAGACTTGTGGTTATCAGGTTATCTGGCTTCTCAAGCAGTTTCTCACAGTTTCTTCACATTTCACAGGTGATTCTTTTATTTTTTACTTTATATTTTTATTGTTCAGACTTTAAACGTTTTCAGTTTCATTTTTTCTATTTCAAAATATCTTATTTACTAGCAATTTCTAAGTAAAAGTTGTTTCTGCAACCTTTTTTCCAGTTTACTAGAACAGAGATGCCCAAACAAGGGCCCGCGGGCCAAAGTTGGCACATGATAACCTTTGATCCCATATGAGAAGAGAGGAAGAATAATGGGGAAGGTTGTGGTGAATGCCTTCAACAGAGATCATCATTTCTAATTTAACCTAACCTTATGTTTGTTTGTTTAATTGATAAACTACAAAAAAGCAAACTGAAATTAAATGTTGTGAATAATCTTTTTAAAGGATCATTAAACCCTTAAACACGTTTCTTTTTTAGATGTTGACATGTACAATATACAGTATGTGTGTGGCACATTTCTAAAACCACACTTATAGGACACATATACAGGGAGTGCAGAATTATTAGGCAAGTTGTATTTTTGAGGATTAATTTTATTATTGAACAACAACCATGTTCTCAATGAACCCAAAAAAAACTCATTAATATCAAAGCTGAATATTTTTGGAAGTAGTTTTTAGTTTGTTTTTAATTTTAGCTAATTTAGGAGGATATCTGTGTGTGCAGGTGACTATTACTGTGCATAATTATTAGGCAACTTAACAAAAAACAAATATATACCCATTTCAATGATTTATTTTCACCAGTGAAACCAATATAACATCTCAACATTCACAAATATACATTTCTGACATTCAAAAACAAAAACAAATCAGTGACCAATATAGCCACCTTTCTTTGCAAGGACACTCAAAAGCCTGCCATCCATGGATTCTGTCAGTGTTTTGATCTGTTCACCATCAACATTGCGTGCAGCAGCAACCACAGCCTCCCAGACACTGTTCAGAGAGGTGTACTGTTTTCCCTCCTTGTAAATCTCACATTTGATGATGGACCACAGGTTCTCTATGGGGTTCAGATCAGGTGAACAAGGAGGCCATGTCATTAGTTTTTCTTCTTTTAGACCCTTTCTTGCCAGCCACGCTGTGGAGTACTTGGACGCGTGTGATGGAGCATTGTCCTGCATGAACATCATGCAGACTTCTTCCTGTACCACTGCTTGAAGGTGTCTTCCAGAAACTGGCAGGAGGACTGGGAGTTGAGCTTGACTCCATCCTCAACCCGAAAAGACCCCACAAGCTCATCTTTGATGATACCAGCCCAAACCAGTACTCCACCTCCACCTTGCTGGCGTCTGAGTTGGACTGGAGCTCGCTGCCCTTTACCGATCCAGCCATGGGCCCATCAAGACTCCCTCTCATTTCATCAGTCCATAAAACCTGAGAAAAATCAGTCTTGAGATATTTCTTGGCCCAGTCTTGACGTTTCAGCTTGTGTGTCTTGTTTAGTGGTGGTCGTTTTTCAGCCTTTCTTACCTTGGCCATGTCTCTGAGTATTGCACACCTTGTGCTTTTGGGCACTCCAGTGATGTTGCAGCTCTGAAATATGGCAAAACTGGTGGCAAGTGACATCTTGGCAGCTGCACGCTTGACTTTTCTCAGTTCATGGGCAGTTTATTTTGCACCTTGGTTTTTCCACACGCTTCTTGCGACCCTGTTGACTATTTTGAATGAAACGCTTGATTGTTCGATGATTACGCTTCAGAAGCTTGGCAATTTTCAGAGTGCTGCATCCCTCTGCAAGATATCTCACTATTTTTGACTTTTCGGAGCCTGTCAAGTCCTTCTTTTGACCCATTTTGCCAAAGGAAAGGAAGTTGCCTAATAATTATGCACACCTGATATAGGGTGTTGATGTCATTAGACCACACCCCTTCTCATTACAGAGATGCACATCACTTAATATGCTTAATTGGTAGTAGGCTTTCGAGCCTATACAGCTTGGAGTAAGACAACATGCATAAAGAGGATGATGTGGTCAAAATACTCATTTGCCTAAAAATTCTCCGCTGCCTGTATGTTACCATCAAGTGAAAAATAGTAATTTTTGTAAATAAAATAGCATTAAACTCCATTGTGCTATAAATGATTGTTAATGTTTTGTATTATAAGTACAGTATAAAATGTCAAAAAAAAAAAAAAGATTTTGTCAATATTAATACAATTAAAGTGTTTTTTTTCTATTTAATTTTTACTTTTAATGTTCAGACTTTAAACGTTTTCCGCTTCATTTTTTCTATTTCAAAATATCTTATTTACAAGCAATTTCTTAGTTAAAGTTGTTTCTACAACTTTTTTTCCCGTTTACTAGAACAGAGATGCCCAAACAAGGGCCCACAGGCCAAAGTTGGCTCATGATAAGAGAGATACAATAATGGGGAAGGTTGGGGTGAATTCCTTCAACAGAGATCGTCATTTCTAATTTAACATAAGCTTATGTGTGTTTGTTTGTTTAATTGATGAACTACAAAAAAGCAAACTGAAATTAAATGTTGTGAATAATCTTTTTAAAGGATCATTAAACCCTTAAACACGTTTTTTTTTAGATGTTGACATGTACAATATATGTGTGTGGCACATTTCTAAAACCACACTTATAGGACACATATATTTCACTATTAAGTGAAAAATGGTAATTTTTGTAAATAAAAAAGCATTGAACTACATTGTGTTATTAATGAGCTTGTTAATGTTTTATTGTATTATAAGTACAGTATAAAATGTAAAAAAAAAAAAAAGATTTTGTCATTATTAATATAATTAAAGTGTTTTTTCTATTTATTTACTTTATATTTTTATTGTTCAGACTTTAAACATTTTCAGCTTCATTTTTTTCTATTTCAAAATATCTTATTTACTAGCAATTTCTAAGTTAACGTTGTCTCTACACCCATTTTTTTCCCAGTTTGATTTACTAGAACAGAGATGCCCAAACAAGGGCCCACAGGTCAAAGTTGGCCCATGGTAACCTTTGATTTGGCTCGCCATCGCATCTGAGAAGCAAACTGAAATTAAATGTTTCGATTAAATGTTGTGAATTAATCTGATTTTTTTTCAAGGATCATGAAATCCTTTAACATGTTTTTTTTAGATGTTGACATGTACAATATATGTATGTGTGTGTGGCACATGGCAAAAACCACACTTATATGACACATATGTTACGATTAAGTGAAAAATGGTCATTTTTGTAAATAAAAATCATTAAACTCCATTGTGTTATAAATGATTGTTAATGTTTTATTGTATTACATGTACAGTAAAAATGTAAACAAAAAAAATTTTTTTTTTTGATTTTGTCATTATTAATATAATTAAACTTTAAAAAAAAATAATTTATATTTATTTTTAAATATTATTAAATTAGGAAGTTACCGTGGCAACTTTAATGTAATACAGTTTTGTATATTTAGCTTCGGCCCACCACCCTCAATCAAGTTTGGTTTTTAGCCTTCATAAGAAAACGTTTGGACACCTCTGTACTAGAAAATGCTATAAAACACTATTGCTATTTAATGCTGCATCTCTACTTCAAAATCACACATTATGTACACTCACCGGCCACTTTATTGGGTACAGCTGTCCAATTGCTCATTAACTCAAATTTCTAAACAGCCAATCAGATGGCAGCAACTCAATGCATTTAGGCATGTAGACATGGTCAAGACGATCTGCTGCCGGTCAAACCGAGCATCAGAATGGGGAAGAAAGGGGATTTAAGTGACTTTAAACGTGACATGGTTGTTGGTGCCAGACAGGCTGGTCTGAGTATTTCAGAAACTGCTGATCTACTGGGATTTTCATGCACAACCATCTCTAGGGTTTACAGAGAATGGTCCAGAAAAAGAGAAAATATTCAGTGAGCGGCAGTTATGTGGGCACAAATGCCTTGTTGATGCCAGAGGTCAGAGGAGAATGGCCTGACTGTAAACAGTAACTCAAATAACCACTCGTTACAACCGAGATATGCAGATGAGCATCTCTGAACGCACAACACGTCCAACTTTGAAGCGGATGGGCTACAGCAGCAGAAGACCACACTGGGTGCCACTCCTTTCAGCTAAGAACAGGAAACTGAGGCTACAATTTGCACAGGCTCACCAAAATTGGACAATAGAAGATTGGAAAAATGTTGCCTGGTCTGATGAGTCTCGATTTCTGCTGCAACATTCGGATGGTAGGGTCAGAATTGGGCGTCAACAACATCAAAGCATGGATCCATCCTGCCTTGTATCAACGCTGGTGTATTCAAGCTGGTGGTGGTGGTATAATGGTGTGGGAGACATTTTCTTGGCACACTTTGGGCCCATTAGTATTAATTGGGCATTGTGTCAATGCCACAGACTACCTGAGTATTGTTGCTGACCATGTCTATCCCTGTTTGACCACAGTGTACCCATCTTCTGATGGCTACTTCCAGCAGGATAACGCGCCATTTCATAAAGCACGAATCATCTCAGACTGGTTTCTTGAACAGGACAATGAGTAGACCAAATCTGCAGCAACTGCGTAATGCTCTCATGTCAATATGGACTGAAATCTCTGAGGAATATTTCCAGTACCTTGTTGAATCTATGCCATGAAGGATTAAGGCAGTTCTCAAGGCAAAAGGGGGTCCAACCCGGTACTAGTAAGGTGTACCTAATAAAGTGGCCGGTGAGTGTTACTCTGTAATAATAATCTATCTACATCCATTATATTTCAGCATGTTTGTGCATGATCTGTAGAAAATAAATATCTACTTGAAAAAATCAGTTTTGATATGAAGCTGACATAATGACATGTTGGGGAATTACATTTTTTTTTTTACATTAGATTATTACATTATGAACATGATCAACAATGTGGCACAGAAATAACTGTTTTATCATCTAATATATATATATATATATATATATATATATATATATATATATATATATATATATATATATATATATATATATATATATATATTTATTTATTTATTTATTTATTTTATTTATTTTTTTTAAATACAATATTTTTTATGGCTTGGATTTTTTTTTTTTTTTTTTTTGCCAAATCAATGTCACTTACTATTATTTATATATATATATATATTTATATGTATACATTCTTAGCATAGCTTACAGTGAGTGTCAAAACATGTTGGGGCCACTGTAGACAAATTTAAGTTCCAGGAATTGCGCAAACTCCCGGGTCGAGAGATAACCGGCCACTGAAAGAGGCCCTACTATTTCTCCACAAATATTTTCCAACAGACCAGCGAACGGACACATCTTTCTGATTAGCCAACAGATGTGCTGAGATATTTTCACCCGAGCCTTCTGTTTCACACATGGTCAAATACCTCACAAGTGCACAAATTATGGGAAAGAAAACAGCTTTATGCTTTCGCCAGCAGAAATATAATTTGTGTGCACACAGAAATCTGGTATGAGTGCCTGAAATTCAGTACTCACACTTGCCCCGCTGGAGATATTAAAGAGGGATATATGTTGGAGAAAGGAGGGGAGGGGGGGGTGTTGGGATAAGGTATTGCAAATAATTAATAATGTGGACAGGTTATTATTTCCACATGTTAACCCAGTGTTTTCATGAAGTCTGGTTTATTTTTGAGGTTTGAGTTTCATGTAGAAAAAGAATGTTAACATGAGACTCAGGATTAGTGAATTTCCCAAAGTGGTGAAACTTTATACTCAGTTTTTAATTTTTGGGATAACTGGGAGGTGGTATGAAAAAAAAGCTTGAACTAAGAGAGCCTGATACATATATTGTGTTGGATTTAAAGCGTGATGTGCATACAGGGGCAGATTTAGTGATTTGGGGGCCCTAAGCAAATCCAACCATGGAGCCCAAGTCCTAAAATAATAATAATAATGATAATAATATTAATAATTCCTTACATTTATATAGCGCTTTTCTGGACACTCAAAGCGCTTTACACATTGGGGGAATCTCCTCATCCACTACAAGTGTGCAGCATCCACCTGGATGAGCAACGGCAGCCATATTGCGCCAGACTGCACAGCAGCTGATTGGTGGAGAGAGGAGACAAAGTGATGAAGCCAATTATGATATGGGGATGGTTAGGAGGCCAGGATGGACAGGCCAGTGGGCAAATTTGGCCAGGATGACAGGGTTAAACCCCTACTCTTTCTGAAGGACATCCTGAGATTTTTAATGACCACAGAGTGTCAGGACCTCGATTTAACATCTCATCTGAAAGACGGCTCACTGAGCAGTATAGAGTCCCTGTCACTATACTGGGGCATTAGGACCCACACAGACTACAAGTTGGGCGCCCCCTGCTGTTCTCACTAACACCACTTCCGAAAATGCTGCCTTTCTACTTTTATTTAATATTTATTTAGAATAAATGTTTTTTGTTTTCTTCTTTTCAACATTTTAAATTGATGCAATCTCTACATTTTAAATAAGTTTTCTTAAAATTTATTCACAACTAAAAATAATATATATTTTTATAAAATTAACTGCTGGACTGCCCCATGATGGATATTTTATTTTGTAATATTATTATCATTACATAACATTACATTATTATAATAATATTATATTTGATTGTGTATTAAATAAGTGCTGTCGCCTCACTGCAAGAAGGTCGCTGGTTTGAGCCTCGGCTGGGTCAGTTGGCGTTTCTGTGTGGAGTTTGCATGTTCTCCCTGCAGTTGCGTGTGGTTTCCTCCGGGTGCTTCGGTTTACCCCACAGAATAACACATGAGGTACAGGTGAATTGGGTATTGAATTGGGCATACTGTATGTGTGTGAATGAGTGCGTGTGGATGTTTTCCAGTGATGGGTTGCAGCTGGAAGGGCATCCGGTGCGTAAAAAAACATGTGCTGGATAAGTTGGCGGTTCATTCCACCGTGGCGACCTCAGATTAATGAAGGGACTAAGCCGAAAAGAAAATAATTGAATGAATGAATGTATTTTAAATAATATTTAATTACGTTAAAATGGTATTTGTTTAACTCTCATCATAAAAATAAGGTAGAAAATCATGTTATATATAGATTATATGTATAATTAATACTTCTAGATATTTATTGAAGGTCCTCAGATTTCCTGGGGCCTTAAGCAGCCGCTTACCTCGCTTACTGGTTAAATCCGCCCCTGTGTGCATACCAGACTTGATGACCTACTTTGACAACGATCACAAAACAAATGTGTACATTTTAGTTTAGCTTAGCATTTTACAGTATTTTTTAAAGACAATTAATAGTGCATGTTTGTGTAAAGTGTTATATTTATAATTGAACTTAGTGAGGGGCGGCACAGTGGTTAGCACTGTCGCCTCACAGTAAGAAGGTCGCTGGTTCGAGTCCCAGCTGGGCCAGTTGGCATTTCTGTGTGGAGTTTGGAAGTTCTCCCCGTGTTCGCCTGGGTTTCCTCCAGGTGCTCCGGTGTCCCCCACAGTCCAAAGACATGCGGTACAGGTGAATTGAATAAACTAAATTGGCTGTAGTGTATGAGTGTGTGTGTGAATGAGTGTGTATAGGTGTTTCCCAGTCCTGGGTTGTGGCTGGAAGGGCATCTGCTGGATAAAACATATGCCGGAATAGTTGGTGGTTCGTTCGGCTGTGAAATAGAGACTAAGCTGAAGGAAAACGAATGAACTTAGTGCTTAATTTTGACAATTTCACTAAAATTGCATTTCATCTGAAAGTAAGTGAAGTAGTCATAAAGTGTTTGATATTTATTATATGATTCAGGAAAATGTGAATATTTGATTTTTGTTTTGATTTTTTTTTCTCCAGAAAATGGCAGTTGGTCAAAATAAAATGTAATTTGATTTAAAAATCAGTTATTCCCACTAGTATTGACTTCTTAACACTTCTGAGGTTAAAACTGCTTCTGAAATATGTTGGAAAACATTTGTTTTTAAAACAATTGTCATGTGCTCTATATTGTGATCAGTCGTTTGCAGACGAAGATCTTCTCAGGGGTAGCTTAAATAATGTGTCGGTGCTCTTCGGGTAAGGGATTTTTCAGAATAAAAGGCAAAAGTCAGTGCCTTGGACTGACTTGCTGTTTAAGAAGAAAATTACGTTTCCTTAAACATTTAACCAAATTATAAATCCAGGGTAACGGAATATATTCCCACGTGGTCTCCTTTTCCTCATATACACACATAGGCTACGTACATTTCTCTATATTTTACTCTCTCATCATAAAATAACAACGAACCGGTTATTTTTGTTGCTCGTATGGGTCTAGTTTCCTGTATTTGTCAGTCTGAAAGTTAAATGATATCTTGATTTCAGAATGTGTGAAACCAAACATATGCCAAGAAAGTACGTGCAGGTTATAACGCACGAATCGGCTATAATGCGAAACTGTTTGGCAGGTCAAAAATGTTTGAAGCTTCTGTGCAAACGGCTGCATACTATACCGCGCGTGTGTGTGTGGCTTTCCACGCCAAACTGCGGCGTGTGAGGAAAGGCAGAAACTGCAGTCGTCCGGTTCCCACGGTACAGCTGTATGTGTGTCACTCAATTTCCTAGTCCGCGCATGCGCAGAGCGAGCTGGGAGTTTTATGCGCGACCGCGACGCACACCTCTATCGACGCGCACAGGAAGCCGCGCAGGCTTTGTTATTGACTTAAAACAGCTGGAATGGCGGCTTCACAAGTCCTAAAGTCTAATGATTCAGAGAAAGATGTTTCGTGTTGCTTTTAAGCACCATCAATAAAGATGCCATCACCATTTGGCGTGGACAGGTAGGAAAGTGAACTAGCTGATATTGTTTGAATCGGCCAGGTTAAGTGTAAACACATTAAAGCAATGAGAGTTTGAAGTTCAGAGAAAAGGGTTTTTATGATTTTGGTTTAAAAATCATTACAATGGTGGCAGTATATCAGAGAGGTCTGATATAAAACCTAGCTCAGATCAATATTTTAATTTTCAATGAAAACTGCTGTACTTAATACTTATTGAGATGAGACACCAAATTAAATACAGAAGCTATTTTTTGACTACAAATCACAATAAAACATCCCAACCCAATTTTTAACCATTGAAACTAGTAAATTTTAAAACTTTCTAGTGTAATATTTCTTTAGATTTTATTGGTCTTTGCATATCACAAATGATAGACACATTAAATATCAGTAGAAACCCACAATAAAAGTTATAAAGCAGTACTTTAATTAAAAGTGCTTCATAATTAGTAATAAAGAATATTCATAAGCAGTTAATTAAAAGTCAATTTCTAATGCTTTAGCAGTGCTTCATACGTTCTAATAAATGTACTGATAAACAGCAAATTTATAGTGAACTTATAAAGCAGTATTAATGGCGCATATAATAAAGTACTAACAAATGCTTATAATGAAGTAATTAAAAGTGAATTTGAGCTATGTTATATTTTAAGGTAAATAAATTATCTCAATGTGCTCCTTTTGGTGATGACCATATTAACACATAATAACGCAGTAGTTTTATTACTGAGGGATGTTTGGGGAATGGAGCACGCCCATTTCTCCGTTTCAACGCACGGCCACTCCCCCAAGCCAACCCCTCAGCCAATCAGCATCGCCCAACCCCTCCAATTCCACAACACTTGATTCTATAGAGACGTATTGTTATGCAAAGTAGTTCGTCTAAAATATCCCCCTGGCAACGCAGAACTGGGCAGAGAATCACCGGGACCGCGCGACGGACAAATAGCAGCGGGCAAGCGGACAGTTTTTATCTGGAGTCATTTCTACCCGTCCAAACGTCAAAAGGCAAGTACATCTTTACTCGTTTATTTTTGAAAGACACGCCAGGACAGCAATTTTAACAGTTTCTCTGTTTATTTCAGTTACCCTTGCCAAATAAACCACAGCGGGACTCGAGAGACGCGTTTTCTGAGGTAAATTCACCTCCGACGTCTGTAAACCTCTAACGGCCCCTCAATGCGCTTAACCGGAGATACCGCCGTTCACACGCCTCCTTTCCCACGTTAAATCACTCAATTCTGCCATAAACCTGGTGCTGCTACTGAGAGACACTCACACACACTCACTCACACACGGAGACCTACACCTTGCGGAGGATTGAACTTTCTCGCTAGGTCTTTTGGATACAGACTGCATTTTACACACCAAGTGTGTCGTTTACTTGTCCTTTTTGGGATATACCTAAACTGGTTTTAGTCCAGTGAAGCTGCGAGTTTCTCCCAGTGTGAAGCATCATGAGCCAGGCGGATATATCGACGTGCTCGGCGCCGCAGAGAGTCTTCCAGGAGGCGGTGAAGAAAGGCAACACCAAGGAGCTCCACTCACTGCTGCAGAACATGACCAACTGCGAGTTTAACGTCAACTCCTTCGGCCCCGAGGGACAGACAGCGCTGCACCAGTCGGTCATCGACGGGAACCTGGAGCTCGTGAAACTGCTGGTCAAATTCGGAGCCGATATTCGGCTCGCCAACCGGGAGGGCTGGAGCGCGTTGCACATCGCCGCTTTCGGGGGACACCAAGACATCGTGTTATACCTCATCACCAAGGCCAAGTACTCGTCCGGCGCGCGGTGATCCGGTATAACACGCGCGAAGACCGGGCTCGTTTCATTCTAGCATTGATCTGACAGACCGCGGAGAAGTTTCCTTAAAACCAAATGAGGGCTGTAGCCTTTTTCTTTCCCGTGAGTATGTATATCAATCTGTCTGTGGTCAGATCTGGCGACGAGAGAGAGAGAGACTGAAACGCACGCTGCGTTGGTACTATAGCTTTTTATTGAATGTTTAAGTCAGCAGATCTGGACTGTGTGTGGCTTTACCAGGCCGTGACCTGTTGACCTGTCCACCTGGAGAAATCGAGATGGCACTTGATGCTGTGGCTGAATGCTGGAATAGTTGAAAGAGGTGAACTCCAGAATGAAGGCCATCATCCTCTGTTTTGGCTAAACACTGTCTTTTAATACGAACCTTGCAAGTCGTTTCATCAATCAAATCGTGTGGCATTGGTGACCAGTGCTCAAATATGTCCTCGAAATAACAATTGACTCATTCTTAAGTACTGTACACATAGCTTTACCGTGTCTCTCTATACAAGTAGTCTATTGCGCTCTGCCTTCACCCAGCAGACCCGCAGCTTCCACACAGCTTTCAGGCCAGTGCGACCCATATGGTTAACGTGTTACTTACTAAAAAAAATCGCTGCTTTCGCTTTTCTTTTATTTCTTTATTTTTTGTTTGTATCGAAACGTCAGGAAAGTCGCCTTTGGGACACACTTTGTAATCTTCTTTCAGTATTTTGAACTAACACCCTGGTCATCACTGTGAATACAGGCTGGGTTTGTCTTTTTATTTATGAAGGTACATTGAGATGATGCATTTAAATTATGTTGTGGTTATTTTTTAAGACTATAGCCTAAGTGTAAAAGTATGTAGGGTGACATAAAGCTGCTTCGGACTCGTTACAGGCTAAACTGTCCCGCGTGGAGATTCCGCGCCTCGGCCCCCCACGTGTACACCTATATATATATATATAAATATATTTTTTTCCCTGGGAAAACGCGTGCCCTTTTTAACTTTTATTCTGGTTCTCTGCATCAGCTACCTCGACTTGAAAGTATTCAACAAAATCATATGCTCTCTGTCTCAAGCCTTCTCTTTAACTCTTCTCAGTTACCCACTAGTGCTGTTTTAATGTTTATTTTTTGGTCAACAGTATCAGTAGGCCCTATTTGGGTGATTTTACTTGATGTCATCCTCACATCTTCACTCGGGACAATATATCTCCATGAACCAAAATAAGATCCATTGGTTATTCCGACTTTTGGTTCGCCAAGCATGGTTGAGACGTTGTATGTGGTTTTATTTGCTTAATTTTGCATACAGCATTTTTTTTTTGTTTCAACTGCAGTGACAAAAAGTGAAATGCATTGCATGACTATTATATGCAGGGAGTTTTGTTGCACATAAACGTGGAGCCTTTTACGCCCCCTAGTGACTGGTCGGGTAACTGCAGGAGCTGAGGCTTACCAATAGTTACTACTGAGCAGGACTATATAAGTGAACATTTAAGAAGACTATGACTTCCGTTGCAGGAAACATCGACAGATTCGCTCAAAAAGAGACTGCCTGCCGCTTTTAAGAGTCATGGCACCTGATGTTTGTTCCAATGCTGCTTTTATGTAAGTTTTTTTCTTGATACAGTGGCCAACAGTGAGAGAGTGGATGAGGACATCTAATATATCAGTTAGATTTTTTTCTGCGAGAAGCCCCATGCAGTTGTGTGAGCGTGCGTGATTGTACTCATCATGCCTTTCACAAACCAACGCCACAATATTTTGAGTGGCGTTGCTGATGTTTCCAGCCCCTGACGCTCAACCTGGTTCGCCGGCCAGGAACTCCTGGACAAAACAACCGATGTGAAACTATTCTCAAGATCATCTGTTCGATTGGTATAGGCAGAACAAATATGCATCGCTTGTCTTAAACTTGATATTTTTACTCTTGTTGAAAATATTGCACTGATGATGACTGTTGTTAATTCGTTGACTTCAGGTCAACATTTTATTTTTTCTAAATAGAAAAAAGGAACACAACAAAAATACTATTGTATAAAAAAAAAGCTCCAGGTTATATTGTCTCTTCTTGTTGTATAACATTACGTTTGCAAAGATGTTTGTATCTCTGTGATCGGGTGTATGTGTATACATATATAGTATATATATGGATATATAGACGCTGATATCTCAGAGCACTTTCTTATTTGAAGTGCTCTCCTCCTGATGTTAATAAAGGGGAATAATACATGTGATGGTAAGATCATTGTAACAAAAGAAATTGCACGATGTATAGTTGTTTCACCCCAAACTTTGTCATAACATTTATGACATGGGGTTAAATGACTGGATAGGTGTATATGAATGAGTAAAAGTGCTGTTTTTTTTTTCTTTCTTTGTCTTTTTGTGGACCAAGTTATTTTGCGTCTCCAGCAAACAAAAGTTTTATGAGTGATGCGAATGTTCTTTGTGTTGATTTCAGCTTTTTGTTTGTGCGTCTGTTTTTGTTTGTAATTTTTGAACATTTGTAACACTGTGATTCATGTGTGGTGAGAATATGAGTGCTGTAATGTGTTGTTGTTGTATGCGTGTATGTGTTCAAGCCAGTAAAGAAATAATTAAACCTTCCTCAGTGTGTGGCTGTGAAAGTTTCTTTCTATCGTTGGGCTGGTTTGGGCCTCCTCTCTGGGCCAACCTGACCCCAGTTTCCATTCTCTCCTTTTTGTCATTCATTTGGCCCAGTCCTTTCATATGCTGGATAAAAGAGTGCAGGGGGTTGTGGGTAATTTTGTTTTAAAGACAGATCCCCTCCCTGTGTGTTTGTGTGGGTTTTATGTTACAACTCTGTGCATGGAGCAGCTCTCTGCCCTTCTGTTCTGTGCAGAGCGTTTCTTCATACTTTCAGAAACACACATTCAGGCACTTCAGTTCTTCATTTTCATGCACTTCTGATTCCAAACTGCATCCGTGTTTTTCCTTGATCAGTTATCAGATGCTTTTATTCAAAATATGAAAAAAAGCAAGCAATTCATTATGAAGGGGCAAATACAATGTATAAAATGTCTCCTTTATGGTTTGCATTTAGCTTGATTTATTTTATCGACATCTCTACAGTAAATTTTATTGATATTTGTTTTTGATCAATGTGATGTATGATAAACATATATATAGTTACAGAAAAGGTACTGATAGGCCATTTGTATTGTAATTTCCAGTGCTCAGCTTAATTGAGTACACCCCATTTTGAAAATGAATATTTTTATCCGTTTCTCAGTGATGTATTTTGGTGCATTTAAAGAAAACAGATTTATTAAACAGATATATTTATTAAAATTACAATTTAGTCACCAAACATATTCAGAAATGGAAAGATAATACATTTAAATTCAAGCTAAATATTGAAAAAAAAAATTAACTACAAAATTTCAACATTTTATATATATTTTTTACTTTCTCTTGATTTTTGCTCTTTAAAAAAATCCCTAACATAAATTTGAGCTACTAATTTTTGGACTGTTATCGTAAGTTATTTTGTTAGATAAACTCCAGATTTGGCTTCGTTACTGACTAAACTAATGTATATGCACAAATATAATATTGTAAAGCTTCCTATAGAAAATATTCATTTAAATGAGAGATTTGTGAGGGGTGTACTCATATATGCTGAGCACTGTATGTGACCAGTTCAGACAATATATTGTTTAAAACTAAAAATGTCAATGAAACTCACTCAAAAGTTAATAAGATTAGAGAGCAAGTTACCATAATGCATAAATGCGTTAAATCACAAATGAATAACACAACTATGATAAAGTGCTTTTAATTTAGTTTTTCAGACATATTTTACAGTAGTAGAAGCTAAAGCTGTTTTAGGAAAAGTGAAATCAGACATTTTTCTTTCTTTCAGAGATAAATGTTTTTATAATACTCATATATGCTGAGCACTGTATAAAGTACTGGTAGTACCAGTGACCAGCTCAGACAATCTATAATTTAAAACTACAAAAAATGCCAATGATATGCAATTGAGTTGGTCCAACATGATTTAATCAAATAAAAGTTTAAATACATTTGTATTGTTATTAAACTCAAACTCAAAGCTCTGATAATATCATGTGTCGTACATTTCAAAGTCTTTTAGTTTTATTTAAAGTTATCCTAAATGAACTAATGGGCCATTTTAAGCATATTTCATGACTTACATAAACAGTTGATTGAGAGTGATCTCAGAGCTAATTTTAGGACAGTTATTGCTCACTGAGCAAAGCAACAAACTGCATTTTTGCTAGTAAAGATGCCAACACCCAAAGCATGGGTGCATCTGCAAGGTGGTAATCTCAAAACTCAAAGCATTACATGAAAATCTTCTAAATCTTCAAGCTAAAAGGAAAATTAAACTCTAACAAGTCTTTCTATTAACTTTAAACACCTCAGATTACTTTTATTGTCAACATTTCCCTTTCTGAATTCAATCCCATGCAAAGCATGCTGGGAACAAATCCCCTAACCAGGTAGTTGGACCAACACAATTTTTTTATGTTGTCCAACACAAAACGCTTAAGTTAACTTAATGGTTTACAAATTTAAAAGGACTGAACATAAAACAAATAAATTAGCCAAATAAATTACAAGAATTGTGTTGTTTCAGCTCATTTTAAACAGGTAGTTTGAACAAGCAGCAGTAATAATTTAAGCCTAAATCACTCAATTAGTTTGATCAGGTGTGTCTAACTAGGGTTGGCAGGGTGTCTGCTGAGTCTTGAAAAGTCTTAAATTTCCAAAACGAAATTTTAGGCCTTAAAAAGTCTTAAATTCACTGAAATATTGTGTTGTAGGTCCTAAATAATTTAAACTGGTCTTAATTTTGCTAAGCTATACTCAGTCGGGCCGACATTCATCCAGTGACCAACAACACATCTCAATAAAAATAAATTTTTTATATTTAAGTTTTTTGTTGCAAAGAGATACACTTCATAACAGCTGTTAGACATTTTTTTACAGCAAATTCCCCCAAAGAAATTCCCTAATTAAGGAAAAAAGAAACTAAAAATAATTACACAATTCCTCATGATAATACTGGGCCATTAGAAAAAAAATCCTTAGTCTTTAACCTTGTATAAGTCTAAAATTTTATTCTTTATGGTCTTAAAAGGGTCTTAAAAAGTCTTAAATTTGACTTGATGAAACCTGCAGAAATTCTGGGTTGAAACTAAACTGTGCAGAGCTGCGGCCCTCCGGGAACTGAGTTTGACACCTGTGTTCATTAAGGAACTACTGGTCGCCAGCTTTGAAACATTGACACTATATGTTATGAAGAATGGGTTGGCATTTTTAGCTTGGATTGCTTGGTTCATTTGGTCCAAACCAAAAAACTTATATGACTTTTGTACACCTGGTTTTATGACAAATCTTAAGATACTTAAGATACTAAAATACAATCTTTCTTTTTAATGATCACATCTTGTAACTGCAACTGTAAAAAGTCCTAATTTGTATCTATTATAGATGTTTTGGTCCATGTTGCATTCATTTTTTCACGCCAGAAGTTAAGATTAACTAGTAAGCAGATTGGGAGGCATCTTTTTAATTGTTTGGTGAACGCCAATGTTGAGATGGCAATGCCATGTTCACACTTAGACCCCATCCACAAGGCAACGGATTTAGGTCAATCCTTGAAAGTTTATTATCATTTTGGCCTTTCCATTTGACACAGGACTTGTCAGCAGTGGTGTAAAGTAACAAATTACAAATACTCAAATTACTGTAATTGAGTAGTTTGCTCAGAAATTGTACTTTACGAAGTAGTTTTAAAAATATGTACTTTTACTTTTCCTCGAGTGCATGTTTAGTGCAGTATCGGTACTTTTATGCAACTACTTTGCTTTAACCTGCAGCCACTACTTTATTTTTTTCTTGTCTATGGGGATTAGAAATTTCAGTCCTGTGATTCCTGTCCAATCAAATCACACAAAGAAGAGGTAAATCACATCATAATGAACTACCTCAGGACATGGGTGATTTATAATTGCAGCAAAATGTTTGGAAGCATTAAAAGTGTCCAAGAAGATGTCCAAAATCTTTACACACATTGACCCAGAGACTGTTTAGAACCATGTCACTGATGAGAAGATGAGGGATGTTTACGGTATGATGACCGAAATGGCCTTAAACACCCAGCAGGGACAAGACATCAACATGACGTCAGATTGAAGTTGTACCCCAAGGTTGTGGGGATGTTGCATTTTGTTTGGAAATAAAAATGTCAAAGTCAATGTCCAACGTTTAACCTGAAATCAATGTCTAATGATGTTACAGCTTGACGTTGTGTGGACGTTACCACTATGAGGTCTATCACATGTTGGATTTCGGTTGCCATACCTGATGAATAAATGTCAGTATTTGACGTCAATATGACATTGGTTTAAGATGTTGGCTCGACGTTGGATTTTGGTCACTTTCTATCACAACCTAAAATCAACCAAATATCAACGTCTAATGATGTTACAGCTTGACGTTGTGTGGACGTTACCACTATGACGTCTATCAAACGTTGGATTTTGGTTGCCATACCTGATGAATAAATGTCAGTATTTGACGTCAATTTGTTGGATTTTGGTCACTTTCTAACACAACCTTAAATCAACCAAATATCACCGTAATTTGACGTCATTATTGGACATCAAAATAACGTTGTCCTTAGACACTGACTAGACATTGAATTTTGGTCACCCGACATCACAACCTAAATCTAACCTAATATTAACGTCTTATGACGTTGTGTGTCTGCTGGGCAATAACTAAATGGGTCCCACTTTATATTAAGTGTCGCTTATACCTGTGAACTTGCATGGTAATTAGATGTGTAAGTAGTATGTAACTACAGTGTATGTACACACTGGTACAGAGTATTTACTTGTGTATACTGGTGTAACTACACTCATGTAACAACCAACTGAATAGTATGTGTAAGTACAAATGTGTAACAGGACATTGGTAACAACTCTAGCAAAGTACACATCTGTAACAAGAATTATGTAAGTGCATTGTGTAACAACAATATGTACTTGCAGATGTTTTCCCACTTCCACACCTGTTTGCAGATCATGCACTTGTGAACACTGTATGGCTGCATTAGAAGGTTTCACCTTGTGATACAAGTGTACTTGCATGGTAAATCCACAGGATCCACTCAATATAAAGTGTAAAATGGTCACAAATTACTGTTCATACATTCATTCATTTTCTTTTCGGCTTAGATGGGTTGCAGCTGGAAGGGCATTCACTGTGTAAAACATATGCTGGATAAGTTGGCGGTTCATTCCGCTGTGGCGACCCCAGATTAATAAAGGGACTAGGCCGAATTGAATGAATTTTATTTTAAACTTTATATTGTGGACTGTTCCTGTGGAGTTACCATGTAACTACACTGTTATTAAAGTGTTGCATAGAAGATATTTCTACAAGTTACACAGTAATTTGTGACCATTTTACACTTTATATTAAGTGGACAGTTCCTGTGGAGTTACCATGTAAGTACACTGGTATCACAAGGTGAAACCTTCTAATGCAGCATTAGTTCTGCCATACAGTGTTCACAAGTGCATGATCTGCAAACAGGTGTGGAAGTGGGAAAACATCTGCAAGTACATATTGTTGTTACACAATGCACTTACATAATTCTTGTTACAGATGTGTACTTTCCTACTGTTGTTACCAATGTCCTGTTACACATTTGTACTTACACATACTATTCAGTGGGTTGTTACATGAGTGTAGTTACACCAGTAATACAAAAGTAAATACTATGGAAACGTGTGTACATACACTGTAGTTACATACTACTTACACATCTAACTACCATGTAAGTTCACAGGTATAAGCGACACTTAATATAAAGTGGGACCACTAAATGCACTACAGAATGTTACGTTTACACACATCCACAAATTGCGTGTAAATGTATCAGCTACTCAGTACATCAGTACTCTTTCCACCACTGATTGTCAGTGACCTAAAATAAACTTTTTGGATAATGGATCCACTTTGCACTATGCCATGTGGATAGCCAAAACGACACATTTTAGCGACCGTAAGAAGAAGGAAGAACCCCACATGTAACAAACGGTAACAACAACAATAGCGGATTACAGTGTTCCGCTTGTGCTGCAGATGCTGCTAAGTTTATTAGCACTATTACAAGAAAATTGTATCAACTAGATGGTCAGATGCATTACAAGTTAGTTGCATCAGCTATTTTTCAATATTTGTGCATTCACAGACATGTTCTTGAGTGTACTCAGCATGCTGAAGAAGGCCTTCATGCCCACTGCTACATTTTAAACCTGGGTTTTTTGTTTCCATCTGTACGCAGACAAATCTTAAAAATAATTTGTGTATGAGTGCAAACTTTCAGAATCTGTAATAAGAAATAAAGCATGATAATTGCTGCATGGACATAGCCATATTGAAATGAACTGCACTAACAAAGCAATTGGGTTCATTTTGATCAATCCAAACCTGCCAATTGTGAACACGCCCTAAGTCACGAATGCTGCATTTCATGCTCTCGTGAAACAAGAGCTGTACAACAAGTGAAATTCAAGCACTGAGAGATGAATGGTATGCTGATTTTGTTCCTTTTTCCAATTTACAACTGCAAAGTGTTGAAGGAATTCACAAAAAACTATCCGACATTGTGTGGAGGCTAGTTTATTCCAGCTGTAATCCAAACCGTGAGCAAACTGCTCTAATGCATGGTGTTTTCTGCAGGTAGACAGAGTTTACTGCATGCTTTTCTGAAGAAAACCCTCACTAGATGACTGTGACCTCAATGGCATCCTTCTCTGTTTCCACCCCCCTCCATTCCCCAGGCAGGATGTTATTGTTGAGCTGGATTTCCATTGTCCGGCGGCTGAGTTGGCCACCTTCCCAGAGTGCAATAGAGAGGCCCCCTAATAGATTCTTCATGTGCCTCAGTCCCGACACACATCATTGCAGGAATTTGGAAATGATTTTAACAGAGTCCCGTCGCTCTAGCCTTCCCCCCACCGCCAGCTCGAGAGGGAGGGACGTGCAAACCCAACAATGTGAAAAAGAATTTTGTGAATGTACTTGAGAGCGAGAAGGAAACATGCTCCTCGTCTAGTGTGGAGAATGTGAAGTGGAGGCTTTGAGTTAGACTTTTTTTTGCCTCTTTTGTTTTGTAGTTAAGTGCACAGGAATGCTTCGTTTCCTACCGTACACCTTCAGAGCTCTGGAAATCCACCGCAAGTGTTCCAGAGATCAAAACGAGCTCTTCGCACGGACAGATTGTTGTCAGCAGTTTCACATACTTTCACATGTGATTCCGCAAAAAGGCCCCACAACATCGCTTGCCCTGGTTGCAAGTACACACATGCAGAGCAAAACATGTTTGTGGCCACGAAAATTGTTGCGAATTCTCAGCAGGAGATGAACATTATAGCCAGAGGGGAATGAAGATGAATGATTGTTGCAATGGCTTAGTCATGACCACAACTATTACCAAGAAAAGTTCCTTTCAAACACTGCATGATCCAATAAATGCACTCATCTGCTGGTGGGAAATGAGCTATGGTGTTAAAGATCTGATGGTTTGACATGTTTTTTTGGAGTTACATCAGAACTACATAAAAAAAAACATGTAATAGTAAGGCTATAACAATAAATAATTATAATCAATTAACACAAAACAAATAATATGTTGTTAACTACACTGAAAAAAATAATTCAGAGATGATTCCTTGGATTTACTCAATTTTTTTACGTTAAGTGCCTGTAAACAAATTAAGTAGAATTTTATTAAACTTAATTTGTTTGTTTAAATTCAACACAAATAAATTGTTTGCAACAGTTTTGCAGACATCATTTTTTTCAGTGTAGCTTCTTTTTCTTCTTCACTGTCCTATCAAACAAAGTGACCCCCCTCCCCCTAAATATATAATTTATAAAATACATTATTATTGAGAGTTATTAAATTATTATTTCAAGCTAGTAATAAAATATATGGTCACATGCATAGTAAATACAATAAAAACTATGCATAAACAAAACTATGACATCAAACTCAACCAATACGAAAAGGGATATAGTAGGTAGAAGCCATAGGGCAGCGGTGTCAAACTCAGTTCCTGGAGGGCCACAGTCCTGCAGAGTTTAGTTCTAACCCTGCTTCGACACACTTACCTGTAGGTTTCAACCCAGTGTTCGAACTATACTGTGGCCTTTGGGGGATCCCCGTTTTTTTTCTAACGGGGTGTATCTAAAGATACACTTTGATCTTGAGAGTCCCTTGCCACAATGATGTAGGCTATAAAACACACAGAATCACTCCAGTAATATGTCACATAATCGCAAATTTAAAAATGAAAGAAACACCATTGAAAGGGGTTCCGTTTTGTCCAGTTTACCTGCTTTCAGCTTAATTGTTTCTGTGTTTAAAAAAAGAACATTGTATTGGCCGACTGAATAAAGCAAATAAAACGAAGCACAACATCACATCATTTGTTTCAGAAAATGAATAAGCAGTGTCTTAACGTCCATATGAAAGCATCTGGCTGTCAGTCTTTGACATGACTGGACTTTGCTCTTCAGCACCTGTTCACACGAGCACGGTTATTTTCAAAATGTAACTTTTTCTATTTGATGTATCCGTTTGTCCACATGAAAACGCAGTATCAGGTGACTGAAATGGATACTTTCTGAAAACTCTGGCCAGGGTGAAGATTTTCCAAAACTCTGGGTACAGTGCGGTTGTTTGGGCACTATAACCGGAGTTTTTGCCTCATGACGTCAGCGTGTATTAGGGTTGGGTCGATAGACGATGTCACCATCCATTGCTGATGGCCGATAGACACACAGCAAAAAAACCCAGTGTACATTTAACTCAATTTGAGTTTAACTTAACACTCCTTGGGTGTACATATGACTCCCTCCATTCTGGAGTTAAAATAACACTTTCTAAAGTGTAAAATTTGTGCATTTAACACAGTAAGAGTTTATTCTTACATCGAACTGGAGTGTGTGTTACCCTTCAAAGTGTTAATATATTACCTTTTTTCCTATATCAGGGGTCACCAAACTTGTTCCTGGTGTCTTGCAGATTTTAGCTCCAACCCTAATCAAACACACCTGAACAAGCTAATCAAGGTCTTACTAGGTATACTAGAAACATCCAGGCAGGTGTGTTGAGGCAAGTTTGAGCTAAACCCTGCAGGGACACCGGCCCTCCAAGACCAAGATTGGTGACCCCTGTCCTATATTATCAATTAGTGTGTGTGACAGATAACAGTAATCAAATATGTTGAAAATAGTTTTAATTTATTAAATGTTCATTAATCTTTTCAGAAATAATTTCAATACATTCAACTCTTTTTAAAACGCTTTTTAAAATGCAACAAGACATGTTTCAAGTTTAAGTAAAACATACTGGTTTGATCACTGTTTGTCTGAAAGAACCTGTTCGAGTAAAAAGACTGGACTTCCCATCACTAGTGGGAAATACACTGCATATTGGGTTAAAAGTTTAACACAAAAAAAAACCTCTTTATTATACGCTCTTTCACACTCGTGGATTAAAATGTACTCCGGTACAATCACACTGTATATTTAACACTGGAATTTTTGCTGTGCATCATGATGCTGAGCCAGCATCGCGTTCCTCCGCCCCACCCTCACACAGCAGCAACCCGCTCGTGAAAAATACCCGCTTAGGCCCCGTTTACACTAATACGTCTTAGTTTTAAATCGGCATTTTAGAACGAAAAGATCCATGTCCACACTGCCGTTTCATCTAGAATTTTTGAATGGCGTCGGCTCTCCATCCACACTATACCGCTGAAAATGCACATCACGTGACCACACACACCCAGGCATGTGCTGCAGCTACAGCAGTCAGCGGGTGCTTTGAGCACAAAACCCCAGAGAGCAGTGCACGTCGGACAGTTTATCAAGGATGTACCGCTGGATCGCGTCTCACTATAGCTGTTAAACATGACATTTAAGTAATCTTGTCTCTATCTAAATACTCTTCGGTCTTTTGAATCTATCAGGTAATGTGTCACAGCATCAGTACACATTTTTTTTTTAACCAGCCAAGTTTGTCGACGCCATTATAACGACACAGATCACTCTGCCTATTCATGCCAGAGTCCCATGGAAAAAGTGATTGACAGGTGGTAATTTGTGTGTAACTTATCTTTATTTATTTATGATTTGGTTATGGGTAAAACAAAGACCATGCGGCTCAGGTAGTTGAAACGGTTATGAATTAATTAATTAATTATTCATAAATAATTTATTCACCGCCCCTAATGATGATGATGACATCGTCCATCGCAATGTTTCACATTAGACATTATACGATGTTAAATTGGTCAACATCTCTCAACCCTAGCGTGCATGCTGTCTTCTTCTGATCGGCCAACACGGCTGGATTCACACCAACCATGGAAGATGCAAATGATACAAATTTCGAATGTTCGCAGCAAACACATTGCATATTTCATGTCTGTCCACTGCAGGGCGGTAATCTGCCTTTTTTGCAATTTACTCGTGAAAATACTTAGGCTGTTTCTCAGTGTGCGTTCTTGCATCCTCATGTTCTCGTGTAACATCATCATCAACTGCCAAGATTCAGTTCCAAAACTCAAGCCCGCAAGAACGGAGGATGCGTGAAAGTTCCCGAATGTGTTCTTGGGGGGCATTACGTCATACGCTAATTTGCATATTACTGACGTCATCACGTTCTACCATTTCTGTTTAACAGCCTATGGTAAATAAATGGGGTATTTTATATTTGCACTACGCTTTATCTAAGCTTATCAATTTAATTAAATGTATTGCTGTTTGAATACAGTATATCATTATAGATGAGTAGTGAATTTGCAGTAATCTCTCAGACGTAATATACTCAGACAAGTTCAGAAACTCTCACTTTAAGACATCTCTGATTGTGACAAGAAAAGAATAAACGGTCAAATTAAATTGTTAAAATAAAGGAGAAGCAGATCAGTTTGACTGTACAAGGGAAATACCTTCACACTCCCGGTGCTAAATCATTTGCCGTTGGTACGCAGAGGAGTGATCTGCAGTCAGGCTGCAGGTGGGAGAGGCTGCTGTACGAGGACTGGGCCACCTGTCAGTGCTCTAAGGCGGGCATCCGCAGCTCGTTGAGAAGAGTAGGGACGGTACAGTAATGGACAAACGACAGTCTATAAACATCTCCAGTAACACACAAAAAAGTCGCTAGATTTGTCGCTAGTCGCTTTTTTGAAAATTTGTCGCTAGGGGGGTCTGAAAAGTCGTTGAGTTGGCAACACTGGCGCGAACTAAAAGCATGGAGCGGGAGGGGTGAGAGGTTTGGGGATATGGAGGCGCGCAAACTGTAGCGCGGAGATGTTGCGCGCGACCGAAAGAGCACGCGCACAAGCACCAGGTTTCAGCCCGGACTGTACCAAAATGCTGAGGAGCGGGGGTCGGATTCCGGGAGTTTACCGGGAGACAGAACAATACGGGAGACGGGTCTAAAATACGGGAGACTCCCGGGAAAAACGGGAGTGTTGGCAGGTATGGTTCTTGATATTGAGGATGCTTAGATGCAGACTTGAGCGTAAAACTCGCTCGAGAAGTTCCAGAAGTCATTGCGGCTGAATAAAGGAGATGGGAAGCACAGCATTTTATAGATTTATTATTAAAGTTCAGAGATATAACTTATTTATCTCTAACTTATTTTTTCATATTAGGAGTTTCCCTAAATGAAACAGTGAAAGTAAACATTACCATGAAAATCTTAACAAAGGCATAAACACAATAAGACTCAGACTCAGCTTTATTATCTCGTTTAGGGAAACTGAATTTGCAGCAAGGTGCCATAACACAGGCGAAGTTCTGTGTACAGTACACATTAATAAAATATTCCACACAACATACAATACATCATTTTGTAGGTGCATCTCCCTCCCCCCTGGACTCATTTAGTGACTTAATGGCCGCCATTATAAAATAATTTCTAGTTTTATTTTTCCTGAAAATAGGAACTCTAAAATGACGTCCTGATGGCAGCAACTGAAACATAGAGTACAACGGGTGATCAGGGGTGCATAGGATACCCTGAGCTCTCTTTAAAACATAATTATGGTAAATCACCATTGGACCAGTTTGATTAAAACCGATGATCTCGCCTGCCACCTTCACCAGGCTGCTCAACCTGTTCTTACTTGACACACTCAGATTACCGTACCAAGTTACAATGCAAAAACAGAAAACAGATTCAATAAATTGCTTATAAAACAGTGTCATCATAGAGGTACAAACCTGAAACGATCTAAGTTTCCTCAGAAAAAACAGTCAATAAGAGTGTTTATTTGCTGAAATATGAATACTGTAATGTTTAAATAATTTTCCATTAAAAATGTGTGACGGTCATGTGTCCATCAGGAAGAACCAGGGAGGAACGCAGCATCTCATTTCTCACAGGACGCGTTCTCTGTTCTCGCGGTCTCCTGAGTTCGTTCTTCCGAGGTAACTTGGCAAGACCGTTTACTACAAGAACGTGAGTCTGTTCTCTGCGTTCTTGGAATTGAGAAACAGCCTTAATTCCCTGTTTGGTGTAAACCAAGCATAAAAGTGTCCTTATCGCCATCTGTTGGATTGGAGCGTGCGCTTAACATACATCACAGTGCGTTTTTGCGTTTTCATGTGGACAGAGATTTTTTAAACAATTTAAGCGGGGAAAACCCAGTTTATAGAAATACTTGTGTATGTGTGGACATGGCCTGAGTTTGACACCAAAACCAAATTACAATCAGCCAAGATAAATCAGGCATGCAGTTTTAAAATTCTCTATTTACATGCTATTTGATATATCTATGAAGCTAACGAAGAGCAAACCGAATTAAAAAAAAATCAAGATAAGCTTAGGCTCAGTCTAAATATTTATTATTTATTTATATTTAATTTTTTTCCATTAAATATGTACTGAAAATTGTCCCACCAGTGATTCAGTGACAACCAAGGGGTCAACTATCATGTTGAAATATGTCTCAATACATCACCTCTTCAATATCTCCAAAAATATATGACTTTTCACCAATGTAAACGCAATAAAGTAAATGATGATTTGATTTCACACTAAACTACATAATTTAATGGATTCAGCAAATTTATGCCTGCACGATAGGTGGTGCGGTCCACTATTCATTCAGATGAGCAGTCTCCTTTGACCACTGTGAAGAGCTACACTTAGGCTAAATGTTAGCATATCAGTTCACAAGGTAGTCTACATAAACTGGTTTTTACTATAGCAGCATCATCAATTTCTATTGTCTTAACAAGTTCAAAATACCCAAATAACGGTAAAGAGTGGTGCTTAAATGAATATGTAAATACACAATGTGAGCGTTTCTCTTAATCACAAAATTAACTAAATGACAGAGGTGGGAAAACAGCAGTTAAGAAGGCATCTTATACTCAGAATGGAGATTTGGCACGTCATAGTTGTTTATACAGTGCCTTATACAATAGATTGTTTTACTACATGTGTTTACCAGCCAAAATGTTCATGAAAATTTACATTGTCAAGCTGTTTCGAACGCCTGACAAACTCAATCAAAAGCCACTTTCTCTCAGAATGGTTAGGCTTGCTTCACATCAGTTTTGCTTGGCTCAGTTTACATTTCCACTGCAGTTTAGTACCACTTAAAATGGGTAGGATTTTCGCTATAACTGCGCTGCATGCCTCTCGCCTGTTTTTTTTTCATTCTGGGTCGTCCCATTCGCTTTTTGACTACCTAGGGTTGCCCGAACTCGGTCCTGGAAGGCCAGTATCTTGCTAAGTTTAGTTCCAACCACAATCAGACACACCTGGGCTAGCTAATCAAGCTCTTACTAGGCTTTCTATAAACATCCATGCAGGTGTGTTGAGGCAAGTTTGAGCTAAAATCTGAAAGACACCGGCCCTCCAGGACCACCCACCCCCTTCCGTAAACCCAACCACAGTGTTTTTAAAAGCAACCCAGAAAAAGAAAAGCCCTTGCCTGATTTTTACCACTTTTTCAGATTTTACCACATTCTCACCCTGTTATTTACTTGTTTATTTTATTTTTTGTCTTGCTTTCTGGAACCGTTCTTTACCGGACTCAAACCCCATTGTTGCAGTCAACTCCGCCGATGTATGTGTCGAACGGCAGAAAAGCCATCCACACGGAGATAAGCGCTTAGCTGGTAAGCGCAAAAAGAAACAACGTCATACCACCCCGTAGCGTTTGTTTTAAGATGAAATGCAGCCATACGTACTTCTGGCTACATTATTCGCAATCTTCAGAAATGTATATAGGACTACGTTTTCAGAATGAGCCTATGTTGTATTGCTCACTTGAAACATCACCTGAGGTGGTATTAAAAAGGTAACAGGTACTAGGTATGGCAAGCATGAAAACCCCTTAAAGTGAGCTGTACCGAACCAAACCACATCATTCCATGCAGTAGAAAGCACACAAAATCTAATTGGCCTGATTTTGTTCAAATGACGCTGCACCAGTTCCTATTTTGATTTCGCTTGAAGTGTATTTATGATTGCCTTTGTCATTTAAAAAAATGCAGAAATGTTGGTTTAAAACATCAGCAAATTCCTTGATGTGCATCAAAAAAGTCATATGACAGTCATGCGTCCTAACAGATTATGTGATTCGATAACTAGACTAACCAGTGAAATCTCATCCTACATCTTCTCAAATGTTCTTTTGACTGGGTAGTTCACCCAGAAATGAAAATCTTCCTCCAAACCTGTTAAAGTTACTTTCTTCTGTTGAACAAAAAGGACGATATACATGTACTGAAGAATGCTGGACTTTCATAGAATTATTTTTGTTCCGACTATTAATGTAGTATCAAATGTAGTATCAGTTTTGTTACTATGGATGTCAATAGCTATGTTTCCATCCACCTGTTTTTATGTAAATTTTGGATATGCGCTTAAAAAAGCGGTCGATGGAAACGGCAAGATGCGCATAAATTTTGAAAATGCGCATAAAAACATATGCGCACAACTGAGTCGGATAAACTTTTTATTCGATAAGAAAAGATGCGCATAAACTACGATGGAAACACTTTTACTGAACAAATTCCAGCATGCACATTAAAAAGTCATGTGATTTTGTTATAAGAGATCATGTGATGGTAAAAATGTGTCTGAATGGAGCACATTATAAACTATCTGAAATGTTGTTTTAGTCATTCTAAAACACCTTAACCGTTTCAGTATTAGTGTTATTATATTATTAATTGCCTCCAGAATCAAGAGCATCTGTGCTCCACGTCTCACGCCTTCAAACGATACCACGTATTCATTGCATGTCGGCATCGTCTTCTGAGGCGCAAATAATTTATTAAATAAAGAAAAGATTCACGCAGCTTCTCCTACCTTAATAAATTCCATTTTTACTGTTGATATTTGGCGCCAGTTAAACAGGAAGTGACGATTTTGTTCTCTTTGACTCGTTGGATGGAAACGCTGCTTTATTCGCTCGTCTTTTATGTGATAATGCTGTAATGCGATGTTTCCATCCAAAGATGTGAGTTTAATTCGCATCTTTGGATGGAAACATAGCTACTAGCAGTTTTTTTATCCAACGTTTACCACAAAAAATAAATTATTAAGTTAAATTATTAAGTTTAGAACCTGTAAAAAATGTTGAGTTCCCCACAATCCCATCATGTTGTCCCAGTGCAAATCGATTAAGTTATCTTAATGTTTGTTTGTTTTGTTTTTTTCAATTTTAGGTTGATTGTACATAAGTGAAGTTTCACAAACTAATTTCGAGAGGAGCACGTGATATAATTGACCGCAGCTGGTCTCTCATCTACAATCATTAGTTAGCCAATCAGATTATTCCAAACTCACTATAAGTAGCCTAGCAAATATTACTCCCTTATCTTCGTTTTCCGAAGGAACCCCCCATCCACCCCTTCTCCACCTTTCTTTCTTTACCACGGGGAGCTCTCGAGAGCTACCTGATCTTGTACTCCCCGTACATGCTCAATTGACCAGGCGGGAGCCCTGGGCTCAATTATCTTCGAGCTCAGGGTTCTCTCCCGGGACAGCATGCCAAACCTGCTAATAGCGTCAAGCAATATCTAAGTGTAAACTCTTGAAATCAATTAAGTTGTCCCCCCAATAAAACTTAAGAATGGTGTTGTTTCAGCTCATTTTAAATAAGTAGTTTGAACACGTAGCAAAAAGTGCAAGTGGTGAGGAACTTTTCATTTTTGTCATCGCTGTCCTTTTAATAATTCTTCAAGCACCTGAGTCAATCCTCAAAATGATTTTGTATAATAGTCAATTAATATGGCTTTGCATGATCGTCAAGAAACAACTGTAATTTATTGACACATGTTTACGCAGTATTTCAATTTCATTCATTCATTCATTCCTTCATTCATTCATTTTCCTTCGGCTTAGTCCCTTTATTTATTAGAGGTTGCCACAACTTTTATCCAGCATATGTTTTACCAAAGTCCCTTTAAGGCAAGTCATTTCACTCGGCGGTCATCTTTGAAAAGCCTCTCGAGCATACTAATTCTGTTTAAATGGGGAAACATCAAATTCTTCAAAATTACTTGCCAAGCTCATGATTACATTTCATATTACGAATAACCAATAAAATTAAACAGCAACTCTCTCTTTAGTTTCATTCCTAAATGTTCGTATCACACAAAACTCTGCAGAAACTCACGTTTGGACCTCCCCCCTCCCCCGGAGAATTGTGATTCTACTGTATAGCGATCGCTGATTGGCTCCTGTACTAGAAACCGGGCTTTATAGATGAATTACCATGTTTGTAAACATTCAGGATGCGCATGCAGCGAGGTGGCAGAAAAAACACTGGCGCTAGCACTTACAATTGATAATGAATGACATCCGATGTAGTACAGAGTTTGTTATTGTCTTAGAAATAAGTTATATTGATTACATATTCTATATATTATTTACATAATACTTTTAGCGTATTATAACAGCTTGTCACCCAGTGATAAGCACAGTTATTCGGCAAAATGAACGTTAAAGTGAGCTGCGTTCATCTGACAGGTCCATTTGCGATAGCACCCTCCCAATGGATATTGGATAAGACGAAATGGCCAAGCATCCAGCCCCAAATACACAACTATCTCACTGAAGCTCCAAGTGATTTTACAAGAGAGAAGTTAAAGGTCTACAAGTCTTTGGGTGCCAACAATTTTGTTCTGTGTGGTCATGTGCAAGTAATAATGTTCCATGATTACCAGAAACTAAGTACTGCTAAAAACCGAGGTTCTGCCTAGCCGAAGACAAAGAGCTAACGTTATACAAGGCCTGGGTAATCAACAAACAAAACTACTGCATTCTGACAGCGAACTACACCTGTATGGCAGAGTATGTGAACTTACACATAGAGGTAAAGTTGGTTTTATATTTGCACATTCAGACTTTCTCCTTAATAATATAATTTCATAAAAATATTATTTGCAAACTCTAAATAGCGAAATCATATTAGCAGCCAATGACTGTCAAATACAACATTGTTCACAGTCAAATAAACAGTGTTAATGTTGTTTTCAAGTCATACTTGCAGGTTATTTCAGAGCGAATATTCAAAGTGCCGTGGTAAACAATATAGGGAGTGTGTCACAAGTTGTCACTGAATGAATGTGTGAATATAAAACCAACTTTACCTTAATAACTTACACTTTCACGTTTCATTCCTAGCATTCAGTGTCGGCGGTTTAATTAACCATGTTTAACTGTTTATGCTGAAATCATTGCTGCAATCAAAAACGAGTAATGTGTATGATTCATTATAGCGTGAACTTACCTAATATAACATGAGAACTGCAGAGTCGAGCATTTTTAATTAGGTCGTTACTTCATTCAGCTCCCTTTTTTGCCAAAGACGTCTGCTGTTGGCATTAAAGCAGTGTGGTGTACGGTAAATGTCGAATTTGGCATGCTACAACATGACATGTTTACTATTGCCACCGGTCTCTTTTTGCAACCGGGGACCCGTGTGACGTCATGTGTGACGTAGGTTGGTAATTTGTCTATTCGCCATATAGCAATCCCTGATTGGCTCCTGTAATAGAAGGCGAGGCTTCATTCGCCATATTGACAGTTACACTTTTCCCCATTCAAAAGTATACGAGTGACATGTCTTGTGTATTCTATAGTCTTTGGTTTTACACAGCAGATGCCCTTCCAGCTGCGACCCAGAACTGGGAAACATCCATACACACTCATACACTACGGACAATGTAGTTTATTCAATTCACCTATAGCGCATGTCTTTGGACTTTGGGGGAAACCGGAGCACCTGGAGGAAACCCACGCGAACACAGGGAGAACATGCAAACTCCACACAGAAATGCCATATGACCCAGCTGGGGATCGAACCAGTGAGCTTCTTGCTGTGACAGTGCTAACCACTGTGCCACCATTTCACCCTATTTCAATCTTGCCCCTATAAGTGTGGTTTATTTATAAACTAATTTCGAGAGGATCACGTGCTTATGATCAACACGGCTGGCACCTTGTCAGCTCCGTAATCTGCCCTATTAGATGATTACGGACACACTGTAAATAACCAGAGATTTCACTCCAGTTATCTTCGTCATGAAGTTCCCCCCTCCTTCCACCCCTACTTCCACCCTTTCCTATAGGGCGACAAGGCGGCCCAGTGAATAGCACTGTTGCCTCACAGCAAGAACGCCACCAGTTCAACCTCCCATTGAGCCGGTTGGCGTTTCTATGCGGAAATTTCATGTTCTCCCCGTGTTCGCGTGGGTTTCCCCCGGGTTCCCCGGTTTCCTCCCACCGTCCAAAAACATACACCAGAGCCAATCGACTAAACCAAATTATTGCCTAAGACAATTTTAGTTTACACTTTTCACACGGCGATAAGCGGGGGAGTTCTCGAGACCTTCCTGAGCTCGAACTTCCCTCTCGCCCTTCCAACCGGAGGGAGCCCCGGGCTCGAGGATAAACGAGCTCAGGGCTCTCTCCCGGGACAGCATGCCAATTACGCTTTATTGATCATCAGCTAAGTGTGAACTCTTGAAATGAATTCACATCTTTGGATGGAAATATAGCTACTGCTAACGCAAGTGGAATCTGCTCACTCCTGTTTAGTTTGAGCAGTGCGTGTTGTTCAACATGTAAAGCGGAGGTCCGTCATAGTGAAAAGCGAGAGGAGAGATGTGGAGAGAATAAGACAGGTGGCTCTGCCTGTCCTTCCTTACCCTCCTCTCCTGTTTGAACTCTCTTTCATTCTTTCGCTCCGCTCTGCGCTTTTTTTCAAGCACACAGTGACAAGCGCATTCATTCTCTCACTCTATTCTGTGCTCTCCTCTTTTTTTTTTGTCCGGCCTGCTGGATTCTGCTTCATCGCTATTCAGCTCCCAGACGGACCACCATTGATTAGAGCCCCCTGCTCACCCCCTCCAAAACACACACACATACACACACACACCAGCCGTCTCCACCTCACACACACCCTGCACTCAGCAGCTGCTATGCTAATGAAGCCCACGAATAGAGAGATGGGGAAATGACAGGGAATCATAGAGAGATGACAATGTATCTTCATAACAAACTGATATGGCAGAGCTGAGAAACAGCAGACTAATATACCACAACATAAATATAAATCTTATATACAGAGGGGAAAATAAGTATTGAAAATGTCATGTTTTTTTCTTGGGAATAATATTTGTAAAGGAGCTGTTGACATGGAATTGAACCAGATTTTGTGTAATAATGAAATGACAGAAGGAGAAAGTACTGAACTACTGAAATGTGTTTAATACTTTATATAAAAGACTTTTTTGGTGATGGCAGCTTAAAGACGCCTCTCAAATGGAGAATGAAGTCACATGCATTGCTCAGGTGAGACTTTTTTACAGACCTCAACAGAGTGTAAAAACTTGATGGTTCTGTGGTTTCGTCTATCAAATCTGATCTTTAATTTGTATTTTATGTTAGATTCAAGTCAGGGGATTGGCTGGGCCATTCTGCAGCTTGATTTTCTTTCTCTGAAATCATTTGAGAGTTTCCTTGGCTGTGTTTTGGATCATTGTCTTGCTGAAATATCCACTCTGGTTTCATCTTCATCATTCTGATAATGTAGATGTTGGACTGAAGCAGCTAATATTAATTTACAATGGCGAAGGGCAGAGGGTTGCTGAAGAACTACTGTGAGACTTCAGCTGCTGTCTGGGCTTTCACTGCCTTTCTGCACATCCCTTTCTTCATGTGTTCAATACTTGTTCTGTGTCGTTTTATTTTATTACACATAACTTCATTTGTAATCTAATTAGTTTTGTTTTCTTTGCATATATGGATTTCTTTGGTTGTTACTAACGTCCAGTGAACATTTCAAGTCAACGGCACCTTTAGAAATAAGTTTTCTGAGAAAAATGGTGACGGGTTCAATACTTATTTTCCCCACTGTATGTAGAATACAAATGTTAAGAGTAGCAAAATTGACTTAACCATCAAGATTTACTTAACCATTATATTATGTTTGAATTCTTGATTTTAATGTCGCAGATCAAACTGACCCAAGTTGGATTCAATAGGATTCCCAAAATTGCACTTTAAAGAATCTGGTAAAAGCTTTTACCATTAATGTTTCTCACACATTAAAAAATAACGAAACCATCCCAAGTAAATAACCGACTCTGTTCTGTTGAATTATGATCAAATAAGACACACCGAGGAGGTAATTTAACCATGACTAAAAGCATTGTTGCTTATATACAGTACTAACATTATATTGTACTATACCTTAAAACATTAATTCATTCTATTTTAATCGCTTTTCCGGGGCCAGGTCGCAGGGGCAGCAGTCTTAGGAGAGAACCCCAGACTTCCCTAACCCCAGAAACTTCCTCCAGCTCTTCTGGGGGGATCCCGAGGCGTTCTCAGGTCAGCCGAGAGACATAGTCCTTCCAGCGTGTCCTGGGTCTTCCCCGAGGCCTCCTCCCGGTGGGACATGCCTGGAACACCTCCCTAGGTAGGCGTCCAGGAGGCATCTGAAACAGATGCCCGAGCCACCTCAGCTGACTTCTCTGGATGTGGAGAAGCAGCGGCTCTACTCCGAGCTCCTCCCGGGTAACAGAGCTCCTCAAACTATCCATAAGGGTGCGCCCTGCCACCCTGCGAAGGAAGCTCATTTTGACCGCTTGTATCCAAGATCTTGTCCTTTCTTTCATGACCCAAAGCTCATGACCATAGGTGAGAGTAAGAAAGTAGATCAACCGGCAAATCGAGAGCTTTGCCTTTTGGCTCAGCTCCTTCTTTACCACAACGGACCGGTACATCGACCGCATTACTGCTGCCACTGCACCAATCCACCTGTCAATCTCACGTTCCATGCTTCCCTCACTCGTGAACAAAACCCCAAGATACTTGAACTCCTCCACCTGGGTTAAGGACTTTCCTCCAACCTGGAGGTGGCAAACCACCTTTTTCAAGTGGAACATCATGGCCTCGAACTTGGAGGTGCTGATTCTCATCCCAGCTGCGTCACACTCTGCAGCAAACTGCCCCAGTGCATGCTGAAGGTCCATGTTCAATAAAGCCAACAGAACAACATCGTCTGCGAATAACAGAGATGAAATCCTGTGGTCCCCGAACCGGACCCCCTCCAGCCCCAGGCTGCACTTTGAAATTCTGTCCATACAGAATTGGTGACAAAAGGCGGCCCTGCCAGAGTCCAACATGCACTGGAAACATGACTTATTGCCGGCAATGCGAACCAGACTCCTACTCTGTTCATAAAGGGACAAGACGGCCCTTAACAGATCTCCTCTGAACCCATACTCCCAGAGCACCCTCCACAGAATGCCACGAGGGACACGGTCGAATGCCTTCTCCAAGTCCACAAAACACATGTGGACTGGTTGGGCACACTCCCATGAACACTCTAGCACCCTGGTGAGGGTATAGAGCTGGTCCAGTGTACCACGGCCTGGACGAAAAACGCATTGATCCTCCTGGATCCTAGGTTTAACCTTAGAACATTTATCAGCCAATCAAAATCAAGCATTCATCAGTCCTGTAGTATAATATAACTATTTTTAAACATGCATTTGACCACATTTCTATTATATGATTAAATGTTTTGACATTGTTTATAAATGTATTAAACTTAAACAACTTGTGATCATTCATTCATTCATTTTCCTTCGGCTTAGTCCCTTTATTCATCAGGGGTTACCACAGCGGAATGAACCGCCAACCTATCCAGCATGTTTCACTCAGCTCTTTCAGCCACAACCCAGTACTGGGAAACATCCATTCACACACATACACTACGGCCAGTTTACTTTATTCAGTTCACCTATAGGTATAGCGCATATCTTCAGACTGTGGAGGAAACCCACGCAAACTCGCAGAGAACATGCAAACTCCACACAGAAATGCCAATTGACCTAGTCGGGACTTGAACCAGCAATGTTCTTGCTGTGAGGCGACAGTGCTAACCACTGAGCCACCGTGTCGCCCACTTGTGATCATATTCGTTCGTTCATTTTCTTTTCGGCTTAGTCTCTTTATTAATCTGGGATCGCCACAGCGGAATTAACCGCCAACTTTCCAGCATATGTTTTATGCAGCTGATGCCCTTCTAGTCACAACCCATCACTGGGAAACACCCATACACTCTCATTCACATACACATACACTACGAACAATTTTAGCTTACCCAATTCACCTGTATCGCATGTCTTTGGACTTGTGGAGGAAACCCTTGTGATCATAATAACGTAATAAATCTTTATATTAGTTGTATTAGTTATTGCTTTAGTTTTGTATATGCATAATATATGCATGAAATAAGCGTTTGCAGAGTGTTAATATGTTGGCCCTGAATTTTAACACAGCTATTCCACAGAAAGCGACTCTCTCCTTTTACTGTAACTACTAAAACAGGATTTCCCAATCCAAGGGTTGACTATCATCCAAGCCACATATTGATTCTGGCTAGAAACCGCAGTTAATTATCCACTACTGTTCCTTAACTGTTTGCAGGGCTCTTTGTTGCATTAAAAAACGAGTGTACACCCAAATAAAGTTGCTTTCAACCATTAATAATTGCAGAAGTTTGCAGATAAACTTAATATGTTGTGAAAATGTATTGATGTTCATTTATCTATCAGTGATTCCAGATCCTTCTGTGAAAAACAAATGTGAAAACAAATGACTTCCTACAGTGAACAGCATAATGTACAGTATATACACTAACAGCTAACGATTTAAAGCATATTATTTCCTGTTGAAATTCTAGATTCTGATTGACTGGAAGGTTTGCAATAAGATCGTTTAACTCGGCAACAGTTGCCAGAGCCTTAATTCTGATGTATGATTTCGAGGACAGCAGCGTGGGGATTAACCAACTCATAAATATGCTCAAAAATATTAGCAAAGAGGTAGCTAACGCGTGTTACTATGAGGTATTAGATATGCAAATGTTATTTACATGCACACAGACACACACACACAAAAAAACAATTACAATCTCTCTCTTCATGCGAGCTCCATCTCTGTCAGCCTGTGACTGATGTAACGCTGGGTCTAGGAGATGCAGCAACCAACTGAAGAATATTCAGTCAAATATTGCGCTGGAAAGAGCTAAATTTGTATAATAGTAGGCAAATGACCTTGGGATAAGTGGGATAATAAACAGCCTGTTGTGCAATAAAGATTTTAAATGTGCCTTGCCTCTGTGTTGCACATACCTGTCAATCCTCCCGTTTTCCCCAGGATTCTCCTTATTTTACAATGGGCTACATGCACACAGATTTTTAATTTTCAGCCAGGCAGCCCAAGGGCTTCCGGTGAACTGTCTTTCCATTACAAAATTGTCTTGTTTAAGATTTCTAGATTTCTAGATATACGATATGAAGTGGGTCTCAGATCGGACAAGAAGTGCTGCACTAAATTCCATTTGCCGTCGCCATGTCTTTAAAATATGACAGTTTATTTTACCCCAGTATTTTACCCTGAATTTCTGTGCTAGCCTGTTGCTACTGATGGCGCTAGTGGTACAACGGTCTTTCATCTTGTTTTACGTTTGAACACCTAAATGAATGCTTAAGTCTATTTAACTGAATGTATTGTAATTACATTACAACGTTGATGCTGTAAAAAAAACCTTGTGAAATTAAAAATACTTACATTAAGCTTTCACCGGAAGTTTATCGTCAGCTTTAAAACTCTAGCTGTGCAAAGACCCCATTCTTTCCTGCTATCATCCTGTAAAGGTATTTTCCCATACCGCCGAACCACCAGGGGACGCCTCCTGCTCTTAAATGTGAATCTGTTCTGTGCTTTCACATTGAAATAAATATAAAAACGGCAAGATTCCCTTTCTTTCTGTTACAGGCACCGCTGCCCCCCCCCCCCCCCCATGCAATCCTGAAAACAGTAATTTCATGTAGCGGTGCGTAACTTTTAGATGCAATCCATATTGATAAATAGACGCTGTTCCCCATACAGATTCTGTACACGCGATTTAAAGTGGAGCAAAAGTGGACACTGGGTTTTAGATGCGTGTTTGAACAGACATATACACATAATAATAATAATAATAATAATAATAATAACATCTAAACATGTCGATCTTATTCTTTTTAACACAACAAAAATTAATAACAGCATAAAATTAGTAGTAGCATAAAAATTTAGTAACACTGTTGGAATATTTATTAGCATTGAAACACTGTGTATTCTTTGTGGAAACTGTTAGACTTATTTGTCTTTTCTTACTTAGACTTATTTGTCCCTTATTTTTACATCCCAATGTTGACAGGTATGCTGGATGGCAAGCCTTTGATTATCCCACTTATTCAACATTTGCAAACATTTGATATTCTCTAATTCAATGTATTTTCTTTTAATTAACCATATGAGTACCTGACAACATTATTTGTTTTCTTTATATATTATTTTTACACCAATCAGCAAACAATCAGCAATAATCATTATTCTACATTTGAATTGAAAAATCACCACAATAATTAAAATCAAGCGCATTTAGTGTTTATTGGTTCTGCATCAAAGCAACCAGTTGGAACCAGTTTTGGGAGTTTGCGAATTATGGCTGCATTTCGTCTTTAAAACGAACGCTACGGGGTGGTATGATGCCGTTCCTTTTACCACTTACCAGCTGACCGCTTATCTTTGTATGGACCGCTTTCCCGCTGTTTCCAGTTTGTCTAGTTAGCTCGCCATGTATGTACGTCGGCAGACTTGAGATGCAGAGAGGGGATGACCACGACGATAGGGTTAGTGTGTGGTGAAGAACGATTCCAGAAAGGGTGTAAAACAAAAACAACAAAAACAAAAAGCCAAAAAATAAAATAACCAAGTAAATAACAGGGTGAGAATGTGGTAAAAATCAGGCAAAGGCTTTTCTTTTTCTGGATTTTTTAAATTTGTCAGTTGGGTTTAGGGAAGTGGGTGGGCGGGTCAATCTGTGCTTTTTAAAATACTATTGGTCAGGTTTAGGGGAGGGTGGGTCACTCAGTCAGTCAGTCAAACAGTCAGTCGACAGCGGCCTCTGGTGGATTTACGTGAGAACAACAGGCGCAAATAACACTCGCAAGAGAAACTTGAGATATCAAAAAGCGTACACAGCGTTCTCTGGTGGATTCGCGAAAACAAAAACTGCCAAAAAACGTAGCTCCTGGGACATATTTGGCGGTCTCCAGAAATGTATATAGGGGTACGTTTTCAGAATGAGCCTGGGTTGATTGTTTTATATATTCAAATGCATAATAGTAAGCACTCAGTTTTATACACTAAACATGCATAAAATGCAATATATAAATGTAATTTGAATGTAAGTCAAAATTAAAATCACTTTATGTACAGTATTTCTTACATAATGTAAAACATAATGTTTTAAAATGTACATTTAAGTAAAATTGAATAACATTTTATTACAAATAGCATCTTTTTTAAGCAGTAATGTGTGTTAAACATAATCAAGTGTACACTTTAATGGTTATTATTGTTTCAAAACTGTTAAACCCCCAACACATTTAATGCAATTAAGCTTACTTTTTCCAAAAAGGGATTCATCTTACAAAGCAATCATTTCTCAGTGTTTTTTTAAAGTTTCTTTTTAAACATTTTAAGAAACAAAACATTAGGTGAACAGTCTGTTAATACACTCAGAAAAAAATGGTACAATGTTGTACCAAAGAAGGTACAAACCCTTGTCACTGGGGCAGTACCTTTTTCTGGAACAGAATTGTACCTTAAGACAAAGAAACAAATTTATACCATTGCAGTTTGTACCTTTAGAACATGATTTGTATCATGGGAAACCAAAATGTACTTTTGGTTTTTAAAACCTGCAGATACAATATTGTACCTTCATCAAAGGTACAAATCTGATCCATGACGTTAGCACTACAGTGAAAAGACACGTTGTACCTTAACAGTGTCAAATGTGTTCCTTCAAGAACTATTTAAAGGCATTTTACTATTTCCAAAGTGTCAATTTATTTTCAGTAAATATGAAACATCAAATACATTTTTAAACAATGTTTTAAAAAAAAAGTTTCTTTTTGTGTAAATGAACATTTTCCATTTACAATAAAGAATAAAAAACACTTTAACATAAATCAAAAGATCTATTTTAAACATTTAACAAGACTTTTCACAAAAATGTTACAGAAATACATTCTCCCTAGTACAATATAAAACATTTTTTTCTCCAATTTTCACACAATACCTCTATAATTTTATAAACAGAAAAGCTCATTTAATTTACTTCATGTTAAAATAGAAATAGAATAATGCAAAAGTATTGTAATGAGATATGATTAGTTTTACAATACTGAAATGTCTGCATGAACACTTTGCATATGCAGGACATTTGTCAGCTCACGTGCGTAGCGGAAAGCAAACGCCAAAAGGTGCAGATGTCAAAAATGAAAATGTATTTATCAAAGAATGCTTACCAAATGTTTATTAAAATGCTTTAAATGTTTAGTTTACAATACCTATAATTTTGTTTTACCAGTTGTTTTGTATTATAGAACTTAATAATTAATGTTTATGAGTTTCTCTAAACTTATGTACCTTTTTATGAGAACAATTGTGTGACTTTATCTCAATTGTACCATAAAAAGTACAGAACATTATCATGAGGTCTTTTCTGTTCCATATAAGGTACAACTTTTACAAAGGTACTAAACTGTTCCTTAAGGAACATTAGAATAAATCTAATAAATGTAGAGTAAATCTCTCAGATTTAATAAAGTGACCTTCATTAGCATCCTGAAGATAAACAAAAGTCTTATGTTTGTAGAATGACATAAGGGTGAGTAAATGATAGCAGAATATTAATTTAGGTTAAACCAACCCTTTAACAAGCACTCATTACAGTATACATCCAACAAATGATGCTCAATCTCCAAGAAATGGAGAAACGTGCGCACGGTAACCACTAAAGGCTGAGCACAATGGGGCAGAAATCAGCGTGGAGACGTAAACAAACAGGCCAAAAAAAAAAAAGGAGCACTAACAAAAGCAGGAGGGGGGAACTCGGGTGCTTTTGGTGCATGAATATGGTTATGTGTGTATATGGAGCAGGCAGCTGGGGTGAGGCCCCGTCCTCCTCGCTCCTGCTCTGCTATTTAGACGTGTCCCAGAGCGCCGTGACCCAATGGCCTGCAGGGCGGGGCCACCCATGTGACATCTGCCTTTTTGGGCGAGGGAAGGCCCATATGGAGCATACGCGCATTAACACTCACGCGCACATGCATACGTACACACAGCCCTCGCCCTGTCACATCGCTGTACCCTCCTGCTGCCTGCACCTTTTGTTCTGCTATTGTGCGTTTCGTTCGCTGCTGTTTGCCTCATTCCTGAACAGACCATAAAGAGGGAGGGTGTGGGTGTGTGAGTGTGTGTTTAGGAGGGCATGTCTGGTCAGCGACGCATTCGTGCAACAGGCTTCAAGGGCAGGGCGCTTCACTACACACACACACACACACACACACATAGAGAGAGAGTTGAGGTTAAGGAGTAGGGTGCGAGCAGAGGGGTCAGACTTTCTCCTCTCTACACATGTTCGGGTCTCTGAAACCAGAGGCCACTGACCTCACCCAGCTGGACGCTCTGATGTGACTGTCTGTGGGTTTGTAATGGTGAGGGGAAGATATTTAGATTGTTACAAAAGTACGCTTCTTAGTGAATGAATTTGTTATAAAAAAAAACTGTGGGTGAATTACAATTGGTGTAATAATCAGACTGTTTAAACATCCTGCACATTTGTTTGTTTGTATTACTTTGAACATGAATAATACATCAATCATGCAGCTTTTCTAAGCAGTACAAATTACAGTATTCATATGGGGAATGACAAAATGAGGAAAAATCCACCATCTACACTACCTGACAAAAGTCTTGTCGCCTATTCAAGTTTTAGGAACAACAAATAATAACTTGACTTCTATTTGATCATTTGGTATCAGAAGTGGCTCATATGAAAGGCAAAGGCCTCTAGATTACGCTTATTTTACCAAAATAAAATATAAAGTCATGGTGCAGTGGAAAAAGAATTAATATTGTGTATGACTCCCATGAGCTTGGAGGACTGCATCCAAACATCTCTGCGATGACTCAAATAACTTATTGATAAAGTCATCTGGAATGGCAAAGAAAGCGTTCTTACAGGACTCCCAGAGTTCATCAAGATTCTTTAGATTCATCTTCAATGCCTCCTCCTTCATCTTACTCCAGACATGCTCAATAATGTTCATATCTGGTGACTGGGCTGGCCAATCGTGGAGCACCTTGACCTTCTTTGCTTTCAAGAACTTTGATGTGGAGGCTGAAGTATGAGGAGCGCTATTTTGCTGAAGAATTTGCCCTCTCCTGTGGTTTGTAATGTAATGGGTAGCACAAATGTTTTGATGCCTTAGGCTGTTGATGTTGCCATCCACTCTGCAGTTCCCCAGTGGGAGGGGAACTTCAATGCTATGTGGAAACTTCCATTATGGGATTTCGTCAGAAGACAATCATCTGAAAGAGTAATAAAACGGGCCACTGAAATGCCAACGAGTTGGCGGCATCAAAGTGCACAGCTGACAGCAATGACAATGAGTGTTGCATAAAGATGCCAGCTGTGCATCACTGATTTACCTTTTCGCTTTCAGAGCCTTTCATGCTTCTGAGAGAGCCTTCGAGGGTTTCTCTGAGTGTTCTTTACAGAGAGAGAAGAGAACGAGAAAGCATGCTGCTTCTCCCGGTCCTGAGTGTGCTATACGTGGCGGGAGACGATCGAGCTGGGTTTCTACCTTGCCTGGTGTTCTTTGGGTCCGGTCCTCCGACCGGTTTGTATTGTAGCAAGTTTCCTAAAAGAGCAACATGGTCGTGCAGCGCGTCTTTTTCAAGATGTCATACCGACCATTCGTTTCTGGATGCGGTGGTTCCCTGTCCCCGGATGATGGGCACGAGAACTGCGTTGCACGTCTGGGGGTCCAGCTTGTTAATGCGGTGCACACAGGCAGTGCATGCCGTCACTGTGATGGCATGTCTGATGTGCAGTTAAGATTGCGGCTCGCTCTTGCAAAAGGGCGACCCACTCCTGCAACGGGATTGGCACTCGGGCAGATTTGAGGGTCACACTGGGAGTAAATCCGCCGCCCTCTGGCTCGCGAACCTCTCACTCCTTCACGCGCTCCATCCAAGCTTCGTGTGAGAGAAGCGATCCGTCCTCCCGGATAGTCGACCTCTGGACCGAGGACCAGATATCTATCGCTGCATCGGAGGGTGGGCTGTCACTGTCTGGCGAGGATTCGAACCCGCTCCCTCCCTCCTCCAGAGCCTACACAGCTGCGGGCCAGGCTGCTTTCGCTTTGCATGCTATGGTGACCTAGCAGCGCTACCAAGAGCAGGCGCTGACCCAGCTGCACGAGGGTGGTTTCAACCCAGGCTGGATGCATTAGCTCCGCACCGCAACAGACTATGTTCTGCGTACCACCAAGTTGGCCGCGCGTGCCCTAGGAAGGACAATGGCCACATTATTGGTCCAGGAACGCCACCTCTGGCTAAACCTGGCTGATATGCGTGATATTGAGAAAGTTCGCTTTCATAATACACCCATATCCCAGGCTGGCCTGTTTGGCGACAATGTCGGTGAATTCACCCAGGAATTCACAGCGGTGAAGGAGCAGTCGGACACAATGGGTGAGGTCATCTATCAGTGCTCGGTGCATCTATCTATAGATGCCCATCCACAGTGACTGCTCCATGCTTCAAGGCTTCTGTGGCTTCAAGATCTGCTAGATCCGGTAAATGGATCGCGAATCGTCCCTGAGACAGGCCATTCGGAGAAGAGGAAACTTGCTCATTCCCCAGTGGAGGGCCGGTCTCTACAATAGCCAACAGCATTTTTCAACGCCAGGCTGCTGACCTCAAGGCCAGCGGCCGCCAAATTTTCAAAGAGTGAAATCTCTCACCTCCTGCTCTTCCGCCGGACCCCAGCGCTCCCTGGTTGAGCCCTCCCATTCCGCGCTGCCCCACCGCTGGTGCGTCAGCGATCGTGCCGATGGTGCCACTTGCGCTGGACCAGCTTAGTGCTGGCCAGCTCGTTGCAATGGCTCATTTGTATGATCAGACTCGGCTACGCGTTTCAATTCGCGAAACAGCCTCCCAAGTTCACGGGTGTGTTTTTCACCAGGGTCAACCTTGCATCTGCCCCTGTCTTGCGAGAGGAGATTGCTGTCCTCCTGGCGAAGGATACAATTGAGCCGGTCCCTCCAGCTGAGATGAAGAGCGGGTTTTACAGCCCGTACTTCATCGTACCCAAAAAGAGAAGTGGGCTACGGCCAATCCTAGATCTGCGCGTTTTGAACCTGTTTTCACAGGCTGCCATTCAGAATGCTTACGCAGAGGCCCATCCTCTGGTGTGTTTGTCCTCAGGATTGGTTTGCAGCAATAGACCTGAAGGACGCGTACTTTCATGTCTCTATTCTTCCACGCCACCGTCAGTTTCTGCAGTTTGCGTTCGAAGGTCAGCTTGGCAGTACAAAGTCCTCCACTTCGGGCTCTTTCTGTCTCCGCGGGTTTTCACCAAGCTCAAGGAGGGTGCCCTAGCGCCCCTTCAGCTAGCGGGCATCCGCATACTAAATTATCTCGACGACTAGCTGATTTTAGCTCACTCGCGGGATCAATTGATTATGCACAGGGACAGGGTCAACCGAGAAAAGAGCAAGCTCGTCCCCGTGCAGAGCATCTCTTTTCTCGGGTTGGAGCTGGACTCGGTCACCATGTCTGCTGATGCTGAACTGTCTGAGGGAGTTTGACAGGAAAACGACAGTCTCTCTGAAATTATTTCAGAGGGTCCTGGGGCATATGGCCGGAGTGCTTCTATGACAAGTGTCCAAGCATGTTGTCATCTCGAGGGATACTTCCAGTAGAAGCTGAGGGCAGCTTCCACGCCCAGGAGAATGGAGGCTCCACCCCGAGTCTGTCCTACTGATATGGGCGCGCTTCGGGGAAGCCAAGGTCGACCTGATGGCTTTCCCTGAGAGTGCTATTGTCAGTGTTTTTTTTCCCTGACCAAGGGCTCCCTCGGCACGGATGCACTGGCTCACAGCTGGCCTTGGGGCATGCGCAAATATGCGTTTCCCCCAGTGAGCTTACGCACGCAGTTACTGTGAAGGTCAGGGAGGACGAGGAGCAGGTCTTGCTAGTTGCGCCCCTCTGGCCCAACCAGACCTGGATATCAGAACTCTCCCTCCTCGCGATGGCCCCTTCTGGCAGATTCCTTTGAGGGAGGACCTTCTCTCTCAGGGACAGGGCACCATCTGGCACCCGCTCATCGTGACGCGGTGGATGGCAGCACCGTGGGAAGGCATGACCTCATCATCCGGTTTCTCAGAGGCGCGAGATGATTAAATCCACCCCGCCCCCTTCTCATGCCCTGTTGGGATCACTGTGTCACTGGTGAGAGGTTTGCCAGGCTACAGAGTGAACGCACCCCATCGCCAGAGAGTTAGTGTAAGTTGACATGTACTTGCAAAGTTACTTATAGCCAGTTTAATGTCTGTTGAAGGAGCAGTACCAACAGATATTAAGCAGACAGTCTTCTATTACTCAAATGGACCATCAAAATAAAGTGTTATTTTGACTTGAAAGCATGTTAAAATTAATATTGAAATGGCCACATTCACTTCATTTCTATTAAAGCTGTGCGTCGACCGTCACCCTTCCTATGCAATCTCTGAATCAGTCCAGTCATGTATCAATGCTGACTGAAGGATGCGCTCCGTAGTGATAAAGCTTCCATACACACGATTTGAAGAGGAGCAAAAGTGGACACTTTTGGATTTAGGTGTTTGTAAACAGACAAATACACTTATTGATATGTAAACATGGTGTGTTTTTATTAAAAACCTCTTAAGATGTTAATATTAGGTTAGATTTAGGTCATGAAGTCAGGTGACCAAAATTCAATGTCTAGCCAGCGTCTAAGGATGTTTTTTTGACATCCAATAACGACGTCAAATTACGTTGATATTTGGTTGATTTTAGGTTGTGTTGTAGAGTGACCAAAATCCAACGTCTAATAGATGTCATAGTGGTAACGTCCACACAACGTCAAGGTGTAACATGATTAGACATTGATATTTGGTTGATTTTAGGTTGGACATTGGACATTGACGTCGGCCTGACGTTGAGTTCTGACGTCAACCTGATTTTAATTTACAAACAAAATCCAACGTCCCCATGACGTTAGGGTATGTTGAGGTACAACGTCAATATGACATCATGTTGATGTCCTGTGACAGCAGGGCTGTTATCAAACAAAACAGTGCATCAAAATGAGAGATTCGCTGCTCTTTTCACTAATTATTTATAGTAACTTTAATCAACATTAATTCATACCTGCCAACACTCCCGTTTTTCCCGGGAGTCTCCCGTATTTCAGACCCGTCTCCCGTATTGTTCTGTCTCCCGGTAAACTCCCGGAATTCCCCCGCCCCCCGCTCCTCAGCATTTTGGTACAGTCCGGGCTGAAACTTGTGCTCTTCCGGTGATGGTCGCGCGCTACAGTTCGCGCGCCCCCATCTGCCCAAACCTCTCACTCCTCCCTCTCCCCGCTCTTCAGTTTGCGCCAGCGTTGCCAACTTAGTGACAAATTTTCAAAAAAGCGACTAGCGACAAATCTAGCGACTTTTTTGTGTGTTACTGGCGATATTTATATACTGTCGTTTGTCCATTACTGTACCGTCCCTACTCTTCTCAATGAGCCTCCCCTGCAGCCTGAGAGCAGAGCACCTCTCAGCGTACCGACGGCAAATGATTTAGAACAGGTGGCAGTGTGAAGGTATTTCCCTTGTACAGTCAACCCGATCTGCTTCTCCTTTATTTTAACAATTTAATTTGACCGTTTATTCTTGTTGCACAATCAGAGATGTTTTAAGTGTGAGTTTCAGAACTTGTCTGAGTATATTACGTCTGAGAGATTACTGCAAATTCCCTACTCATCTATAATGATATACTGTATTAAAACAGCAATAAATTTAGTTAAATTGACAAGCTTACATAAAGCGTAGTGCGAATATAAAATACCCCATTTATTTACCATAGGCTGTTAAACAAACAGAAATGGTAGAACGCGATGACGTCAGTAATATGCAAATTAGCGTATGACGTACCCGGGGGGGGGTCTCCCGGAATTTATGAACTAAATGTTGGCAGGTATGCATTAATTAATCATTAACCTTTTCTCACGTATTTTTCCATTCTACCCCGCTATCATCCCGTTTAAGTATTTTCCTGTATTTTTAATCTTTCTATTAAAAGTGAAAGTAGCATCAAAAAGCGGTGATCTCAAAAGTGATATAACTGCAAGAGCTGTTCAAGATAATTGTTCTTCCACTTTATATTGGCTTGAGAGCACGTTGAAATTAATATTAAAACAGCCACATTCACTTAATTTGCATTAAAGCTGTGCATTGACTGTCGCCCTTCCTATGCAAACTCTGAATCAGTCCAGTCATGTATCAATGCTAACTGAAGGATGCGCTCCGTAGAGATAAAGACACTGTTCCCAGATCAGCTTCTGTACACACGATTTAAAAAGGAGTGAAAGTGGACACTTTTGGATTTAGGTGTTTGTATACAGACAAATACACTCATTAATATGTAAACAGGGCATGTTTTTATATAAAACAAATTGTCTTGAGTCTAGAACAGTTCCGAAAGTAATTGAATGCTTTCATTATAGATCTGTGGATCCTTAAAGTGACACCGCTGTTATCAAACAAAACAGTGGATCAAAATAAGAGATTCGATGATCTTCGCTAAATAACAATAGTAACTTGAATTAATATTTAAATACAGCGAATAAAGGTGAATGAGATTTTAGAACTTGGGATCCCGTATGTTTACATCCCAATGTTGACAGGTATGGTCTAAACAGGATCTAAGTTCTGTTTAAAAAATTATCTTAAAAATTGCAATGCCAAAATTTATTAAAACTAAGCATATACATGGATGAATTGCTCACGTAAATATAACATAAGTCGCAATATAAATAATTTTTCAATTCAAGTTTAGATAACTTAAGGTAATTCTAACTGTGTAACCCATCAGTGAAATGTTTTTAAAATAATCTTTTGTTGTTGATACCTCAGTGAGTTCTCAGGGTTTGAAAGCATCCAAAAACAACAGCTCACCACAAACCTCTTGACCACCCCATCGACACTCTCATGTCTTCTATTGATTGTGTGATCATTCTGTGTGACCATGTACATGTCGACACGGCACTAGAGCGCAGGAGAGCACTTTAGATCTTGCTCACCAACTTCTCTACTGCTCCACATTGTAGCTGTGTATACGCTATGTATGTCACCCCAGTGCTCCTCCTATTGATCGCCAGTGAGTATGTGTACGGACGTATGTCTGGCCATGCCGTCACTCCTTTTGGGATACACAAGTGTGAGTGTGTGCGCTTGCGAGTGATTGTGGGGAATAAAGCCCTGGTTGTTTGCAGTGAAACTATGGGTTGTAAGTGAGTGGGGAGATGCGTTTCTGTTTGACTGGGCAGGCTGAATGGGACTATTCAGTAGACCCCCAAACTGCAACCCTCTTTTCTCTCCATTGTCATCTCCCCTTCTCTCTGCTGCCCCATACAGCCCAAGATAGAGCGAGAGAGAGAGAGAGAGAGAGAGAGAGAGAGAGAGAGAGAGAGGGAGGGATGTCTGGGTGGGAGAGAGGAGTGGGGGTTGGGATCATCCAGAGGAGACTGAATAGGGACAGAGAGGGGTAAAAACAGCACAAACCTCAATGTCTTGCTTATTTTGGGTTCTTTTGGTTGTTGTTGGTTGCTGAACTTATATAGATCATTTTGAGGGACATAAACAATAACAATATTCCAAAGTACTTCCAATTTTACATTTTTAATTTCTATAGCTTCCAAGAATTCGAAAAGAGCCACATATTGATCAATAATGTATGCTATGATTGAACTGTCTCTTGTTACAGTTATGAAATAGTTTGATAAGGAATTGTTCATGGAGAAATGTGAAATGTTCATGGGCCAATGATATGACCACATGGTCTATATAGGGTAGGCTATAGGTGTACCCCAAGTATTTGTCATAGGACCGTTTTTGTTTCACTTTTAGCTGACCTAAATCATACGTTTTCTTTTTTCACCTTCAGGCAAAGTTTCAAATTTATTGCCTTTTTCTACTGTAAACTTGCCTGTGGTGGCAATCTGTAACCATGCAAAATGTTAAAGGGACAGTTCATCCAAAAGTTTAATTCTGTCATTTACATGTTCCAAACCAAAGGCTTTCACTCATTTTCAACTACAATTATTGCTCTATTTATAGTCTGTTCCACCCAAAAATATTGTTGACGTATAAAAAACAAAGCATACATAGTAAACAAGCCTAAACATGCTTACGTGATGTGCAGGAAGCAACTAGATTCGGTCCTGCAAGTCAAGCAAGTACAGCTGAGTTGCAAGTAGCCATATCTGACTGGCACTGATCGATGTTTAAATGTGATTAAACTTAAATCAGTTCATCATGAATCGATTGTTTAGTTTCAGAAGAATTATAATAAATAGCTTGATGCACATTAATTAATTTTATGATATCACCATGGAACAGATTTCATACGCTGAAAGGTCTCTTGGGTTGCATTCAAATATTTTTATTTAAATGGATGCCAGGGTAGCACAGTGGCTCAATGGTTAGCACTGTTGCCTCAAATTAAGAAGATTGCTGGTTTGAGTCCTGGCTTGGTCATTTGGCATTTCTGTGTGTAGTTTGCATGTTCTCCCCGTGCTCGTGTGGGTTTCCTCCGGGTGCTCCAGTTTCCCCCACAGTCCAAAGACATGCTCTATAGGGGAATTGGATGAACTAAATTGACTGTAGTAAATGAGTTTGTGTGAATGTGAGTGTGTATGGGTGTTTCCCAGAACTGGGTTGCGGCTGGAAGGGCATCTGCAGTATAAAACATGCTGGAATAGTTGGTGGTTCATTCTGCTGTGGAGACCACTGAAATAGAGACTAAGCTGAAGGAAAATGAATGAATAAACGGATGCCATATTGCTTAAATCAACTTGACCGGGACTAAATAACTATCATTTTGAATTTTCAGCTTTGTGCAAACAATTTCTTCAAGTATTGAAATATACTCTACACAAGTATGGAAATGTAGATAATTTTATAATTGTTTTTAGAGTTCAAGACATCATCATCAGAGTTTATGAGTTTAAAATGTCCGCATCTATGACTATATTCTTACTTCTTGTTAATGACCATACTCTTTCAATCCTAATTAATATAGCATAAGGGAAAATACTTTAACACACAATTCTTAAAAGTCTGTTTTTTCAGTGGACAGTTATTAAAAGGAGGGGGAATTTTACTAATCTTGAGCAATGTGAATTACATAAAACCGTTTTCAACTATATATTTAACAATATATATTTTTCAACAGATATTTTTATGTGTTTTGGTCTTTATTTACATAATAAAAGCATAAAAATGCAAGCTTTTGAAAATTAATTTCAAAGTGCAAGCTTCGAACTACAAAACTACAAAGCGTAATTGTGTGAGACACAAACTAAATGTATGCTCAAGTATTTGACGACCAAAACCACAGCAGTGGACTGCAGCGCAGTCCCCAACCTTTTTATGACCGCGGACCGGTTAATGCTTAATTTTTCCGCGGACTGGGGGTGGGGGCGGTGGTTCGTAGGCTGTTAGCCGACCATCAATCGTTTTCTCAGAGGATGACAAGCTGACAAAACATTGCTGTCACCCTGATACAAGTTTTATATCTGGAGAAAATTACACAGCACTGCAGTGTTTGGGTGTTCTGGGTTTGTCTGATATGATTAGTCTATTGAAATGTGTATATTCTACACAAGCTGAAGCTGATCGGTCAGTTCTTGTCACGTGACTCAAGGTGTGCTCACGACATTCATTCAACTGTGTCTGGAAGGGGCGAGCCGCTCACCTCCATTGGAAATAACAAACTTGCGCGAACTCTAGAAAAGACACGACATGCGAACGAGTCGTTTGTGATCTCCAGCAGTTGATCTTCTGTGGATTCACCTGATTTGTTGACAAATGGGTTGCAGATCTATTCCTTGGCAGTTCGTGGGTCCTTCACTGGGCCTTTTCCCCTTAGCAGAAAGAGGAAACTTTTCAAAGACGTCTGTTTCTTACAAATTTTTCTGCTTGTGGGTTAAATTTGGGCGCTCAAGTGACTGAGATGTAAGCGAGGAAATATGGTCATTTTTTAAAATAAAAGACTTTTCAAAATAAAAGATCGTTCAGACTCAGATAATAAATAAAACTGAAATAATTCATGATTTTTTGTGCGGCCCAGTACCAATTGATCACAAAGTGACACCACTATCTATGGGCCTGGCATGCAAAAGACAGTTACAATGTTGTTATATGCAAGACTTAACATAACAAAAGTTGTACTATGTTGTCATTCAAACATACCTTCAAGAATCTTTCATTACAAACAAACTATTGTTCAATTAAAGTGGAGTAAATGATTCCTCATTAAAACATAAATGCCAATAAAATAACTTTTATTTTGTATTTTAGACTGTATTTTTGACTGTAGTGATTCTTTAAACACTTTAATGCTAAGAAATAAAACGCCACGTCTGTCAACATCTATACATTGCTGCATTATTATGTTTAATAAAAGAGGCAGTTCCAAATGAAAGGACGGTCAAATCTACACAGGAAGGCAGTAAGGAGGGCATAGCTTTGATCATATGTGAGGGAAGTGTTTGACGATGTTAATTCTAACCTGCTGAGGGCTTTATTATGTACACAAGCGATCTGACAAATGTGCTCCAGTGGAGACTCAATAATGACCAATCAGTGCCTTTGCTCTTCCTGTGGTCACGGTCGAGTTCAGAGCCTGTAAGGAGACACGAAGAAAGGAATCCAAGCACCCGGGATCTGTGTTTTTAGTTGAATTTGTGTTTAATTGCCAAGGAAAAAAAAGAGCTCCGCAATTCATCTCAAGTCAATCATGGCCTGTGTGGTTTATGAGTGTTTGTGGTGATGCGTGTATTGACATAGTGAAACTGGCTTAAAGAATTAGTTCAAACAAAATTAAAGGCTTTCATCATTTAATCACCCTCATGTTGTTCCAAACCCACATGACTTTTTTTTCATCTGTTGAGCACAAGAAATTGTAAATAGTTTTTCCATGAAGTTTCAATGGATAGGGACAAAGGGGTAGTTCCCATGCTTTTTGACTTCTGCCATGGAACAAAAAAAGAAGATATTTGAACTGAATAACAATACAGAAACAACTCTTGAACAGTGTTCAAAATGAACTTAAACAGTTTTATTACAACTATTAATCAATGGCAACCACACATTAACAATGGTTTTGCTTCACTGAGAATATTTAACCATGGTAATTGAAATAAAACAAACCCAGACTCATTCCGAAAACGTACCCCTATATACATTTCAAGAGTTCCCACTTAGATATGCTTAGCATTTATAGTAGATTTGGCATGCTGTCCCTGGAGAGAACCCTGAGCTTGGAGATACTTGAGCCCAAGGTTCCCACCTGGTCAATAAGCATACAAGGGGATTCGAGATCAGGTAGGTATCGAGAGCTCCCTCTTAAAAAAGGGAGGAAAAGGAGGAGATGGGGTGGAAGGGGGAATTCTTCCAAAACGAAGATAGAGCAGTAGGGAGAAAACGATCCATTTATAGCAAGCTTGGATCACTCTGATTGGACTATTACTGATTAGTGGACTATTAGAAACTAGTTTATGAAACTTCACTTCTGGAGAGTGCCAAAAACGTCCCAAGAGGTATATTTTTGCGGTTTCTGTTTTCACAAATCCACCAGAGGCTGCTGTGTACGCTTTTGAGATCTCAAATTTCTCTCATAAGTGCTATTCGCACCTGCTCTTCTTGCGTAAATCCACCAGAGGCCGATATCGACTGACTGACTGAAAGCAATCCAGAAAAGAAAAGCCCTCGCCTGTTTTTTTCTCATGTTTTCAGATTTTGCCACATTCTCACCCTGTTATTGTTTATTTTATTTTTTGGCTTTTGTTTTTGTCTTACCTGCTTCCTGGAACCATTCTTCTTCGGACTCCAACCTCGTCGTCGCGGTTAACTCCGCTCCACGTCATAAGTCCGCCGACGAACAGTGTGAGCCACTGGACAAACCGGTAACAGTGGAAAAGACATCCACATAGAGGTAAGCGGTCAACTGTTAAGTGCGAAAAGGAACGTCATCATACCGCCGCGTATCGTTTTAAAGAATACGTACCTCTGGCTACATAATATGCAATCTCCAGAAATATATATAGGACCACATTTTCAGAATGAGCCTATGTTGTGTAAAACTGTGGTAATACAAATAATCAATCTGCAAAAAGAATTACTACACTTTTACTATAATCAAACAATAGTTCATTTTAAGGGTTTAATTTGAGTTTAACTAAATCCTTGTCATCCCATTGTCAAACATTTATCAATTTATCACGTTACATCTCAACTCATCTCATCTCAAGTTACAACTCATTTTCGCTCGAGAAAATGTCTACAGTAAAGCTGTACGGGTCGCTCACATATCATATGAGGAGCACTTCTCACAAAACAAATGCTTTACACACATAAATACTTCTGTATAAATGTTTATTACTTACTTTTCTATGAACATGATTTGATTATAACTGCAAATCAATGACAGTGCGAAATAGCCTACTGTAACGTCTGCATTTATATAAAAATAAATAAATAAATGCAACATATATGAAGACATACAGACCCTTACAGTCTCCGATATGTTAACAATTACAGAAAAACTACACACAGCATACATTTAGTCCTTATTTAGGTTCAAAACAACACGAAATATAGCCCACAGTGCAAACCTCTCATGATTAAATGTGTCTGTAATCTTCACCAGCACATGTAACCTCTTGTTAGAAAGTAATTCCATCATTCCGAGTTCATTATAGTCCAAAAGGTGATGATAATAGTTAAACATGGCAGTTTGTTCACGTTTGCTGAAAAAATAATGTGCTCCTTTTTTCCGGCTTCTCCTTTGTTTTTTCGCTTGTCACTCTCGCGTTTGTCAGTTTCTGACAGGATCGGGTTTCAAAAACACATCAATAATCAAGTGCACGTTATTATCATCAGCTCAAGAAGTTTGTTATTTCAAAAACTGTACAGACGCGAAGGAGCGCAAGCAAGAAAGAGAAACCGCTCACACTTCAGACTGGCTCAGACTGGCTCGTAAAAAACTATGGGGCACGGGGTAAAATCTGCTCTTCTTTTTGGCTTTGTGGCTGTTCATCAAGACTACGACAAGGTTCGTTTGATATATATAGATTGTAATCACGCCATAATCTCTCGGCTGTGTATTAAAAACATGGCGGTGTTTTTTTTTTTATCCTGGCTTGTTGTGTGAGCGAATGACGTATCTCTGTAAACCAATAGCGTTCAGCTACCTCCGCCTTTTGGTACTCTTTCTCATGTTTGGTACCCTTTCGAAAGGGTGCCGAAAAAGTGGTACGGTACGGTTTGGTTTGGTACGCCTTTTGACAGTGAAAACTGCCATAAAAGCGTACCGAACCGTACCGTACCGTACCGTACCGTACCACTCAGTGGAAACGGGCCATAAAATGGGTGATTCCTTTTCTTAAAAAGTGGACCTTTTTGCAGACCTTTTTTTTGTCTCATTTTCTATTAAATTATGAGGTTTAAATACTGCATTTTAGGGACATATTAAGCACTAATCTTTGCTGGATCAGATGGTGATCATAAACACACTTTTTGATGCAACAAAAATGGCTTACCATACCATTTTACCACAAAGTGTTCATTTGCAAATGTGCATTTTATACGGTAAGTTATTACAGTTTTATAAATAATGTTATGAGAATTTTAAATGAAAAATTTTGAATAAAATAAATCAGAAACAAATACATATATTTAAAATATAAAATTTAAAAGTGTATTATCCTTCATCAGTAAATGCATCTGTATTAATGAACATCAGAAATAAACAATGAGCAGAGCAAGAATCAGAGCAATACTAATCTTTACAGGCCTAACCTATTTCTGTTTTTAACTCTATAATTTGTATACAGTTTTAAACAATTGCTAACTGGTAATTATAGTAAATGTTTACCATTTTATTACAGTGGAAGTGAAGCAACCGTGGATTTTTGGCATATTCACTGCAATTTGTAATCACAGTTTGACTGCAAACACTATGGTTAAACTGTGGTTAATACAGCAAAAGCGCTGTAAATTTGTGCTTACCATGGTTTAACTACAGCCACAATAGGTCATTTAAGTAATTGGTTAAAATATGTGTTTGATATGACAACACATAAATACATTTAATTATGAAGGTAATTATAAAAATGGCTTTTATCAAGGTAAAACATGCCTCTGCATATTAATCCAGAGAGACAAAATATCATCTTTCGTGTCACACAGGTTTGGAATGACATGAGGTTAAATAATGACAATTTTCTGTGTGTGAATTATACCTTGAAGGGTGTGTGCGTGTGTTTTAAATTCTGCATAGCTGTGTGCTCATGGCCTCTGTGGGAAAGTCTGGGTGTGATTGAATGCGCGTGTGAAAATGTATATGTGTGTGACCATGTGTGTATCTGTAAGAAGAAGTGAACCCTTGTGTCTGTGCGGACTCGCTTTGATCCTGTTCAGCGGTCTGAAACTGTTTTCCTGAGTTGCCAACAGACATGACACATGTACACACAGAGACGCTCACACAGTCTTTTCATATTTGCACACCAGCAGTCTTCCCACAGCAAAGACACACCACTAACTGGCCCCAGTCACACACATACACAGAAGATGTCTTATGTATCCTTCCTTTGCCCAGACCACTGTGGGAAACATACACTTCAAAGCTTTGCAGGAACTCTACAGCTGGTAGACTCATCTGAGTTCATGACTCAACATGTATAAAATAAGAAGGCTCAATTATGTGTAACACCTTTCAGCTGTGCTAAAGCATTTCACCAACGAGACATACCATATAATGTTGATTTATACATTTTTTGAGGAACATGTAAGTGGCACTTGCCGGTGTAAAACTCACCAAACTTATGCAGGGGCTGTATGTAGGTTTTTGACTCTTCTAAAGCTGAAGTCTGTTATTCTTCTTTTAAATGTGTTTTCCATGTAGGAATTTCTGTCTTTGTTTTGGTCTCGATAACCCGCTCATGCCCCTTTACCCAATTATATTTCAGCACTCAGGGTTGACTTGGTGGAAAACTTAGGCTGCGTCCGAAATCGCATACTTCCATATTATATAATACGCTAAAAACAGTATACATGCTGAGTAGTATGTACGAATTCATTGGCTGCGTCTGAAATTGCATACTTCCATACTATATAGTACGCTAAAATCAGTATGCGAGCCGAATAGTATGTCCGAATTCATAGAATTCGAAAATCATGACTTACTACTTCCGGCGAGATTCTGAAGTGCGCATCCCATGCACACTGCGCTATCCCATGATGCCCCGTGAGAGAATTCATAAATGGGAGTGAAGCGACGCAACTGAGGCAGGTAGGTCACGTGCCCAAGACAAAATGGCAGATGTAGCACGTCCGAATTTCATTCATACTTTTCGCATTCATACTGTATAGAATGTACTTTTCTAACTGTCGAGTTTAAATTCAAATGCAATACCTACTGAGTAGTAGGCGATTTTGGACACAGCCATTGAATTCGAAAATCAGTATGCAAGAAGTACCCGGATGACCTACTACTTCCGGCGAGATTCTGAAGTGTGCATCCCATGCACGTTGCGCTATCCCATAATGCCCCGCCAGAAAATTCATGAACTGGAGTAAAGCGAGGCAACTCACGTGGGTAGGTCACGTGATCATGACAAAATGGCTGATGTAGTATGTCCAAGTTCCATTTATACTGCTCACATTCATACTGTATAGAACATACTTTTCTAACGGCTGAGTAGTACCTACTGAGTAGTAGGCGATTTTGTACGCAGCCTAATTGTTTTTCCTTTCAGTCATGAAGACTGCCTCAATGAATGCGACTGCGGCCAAAAATGCGACCTCTGGTGGACAGTAGCAGCCTCCGAAATGAGACGCAGATTCAGCTACAAAATTCACATTAGGTGGATTTAATTTAGCAAATAAAATAAATATTACAAACGTAAACATTAGCCGAGCAGCATAGATTATAACACCATGTCTTAACAACATGCAAAGATTCCAGTGACAAGAATTTTGACTGTCAGCACCAGACGCAACACGACATAAAATCAAACATGAAATACTGCCATTCTGAAGCACAGAATAGTGCACTCACTGCACTCCAACGACATGGTAAGCTTTAGAATGTAATTCATACATATTAAACATCTTTAACATTATAAAAAGAAGCCTACATGCTGAGAGACTGATAGTTGTTGGCTTGCACTGACAGATAATTTTCAAATGTTTATTTAATTTTCAAGATTTGAGGTAAACGATATTTGCTGCTGTATTGAGAATGACAATAAATGTCACGTAAAATGTTATTCAAACTCACACTGGTAGCATTTAACACTGAAAAAGGCACAATTAGTGCTACCTGAGGTGATTGTTATCATAGTAGTTATGCTGTTCAGCCGAGGGAAAAAAGAAACTGTTTCTAAAATAGAAATTCCAGGTGATGGTTTGGCCAAAAACTCCTTTAACATGAAACAGATAGCTTTTGTCGCGTGTAGTTATGGTATATTCTCAATAGTCAGGCCCACTTGCTCGTGTTGGTGTTGTCAATCTGGCAACCTGCATGGAGTCTCAGAGGAGGAGCGGGTGAAAAAATGCGTTGATTTTTTTTATTGCAATACCTAGTTCAACCACTGGGTGTCACTCTTGTATTCTGTTTTTTTTTATCTTTTATCATCTTCACTATTTTATACTGTTGTTTCTTTTATTGTATAATTGTACATATGTTGTAAAGTGACCTTGAGTTTTTTGAAAGGCACTTTAAATAAAATTTATTATTAGTATTAATCCATCAATTCTTATTATTATTGCACCTTTAAGTGGCCTGGATGGGGTTCTAGGACATTACTATGCTTTTTTCCCCTGAGTTGTTTCACAGTGTCTTAGTGGATAGCACGATCGCCTCATAGCAGGAACGTCGCTGGTTCAAGCCCTGGCTGGCTCAGTTGGCATTACTGTGTGGAGTTTGCATGTTCTCTTCGTGTTCGTGTGGGTTTCCTCTGGGTGCTTCGTTTTCCCCCACAGTCCAAAGACATGCGCTATAGGTGAATTGAATAAGCTGGGTTGGCCGTAGTGTGTGCGTGTGTGTGAAGGGGTGTGTATTGGTGTTTCCTAGTGTTGGGTTGTGGCTGGAAGGGCATCCGCTTTGTAAAACATATGCTGGATAAGTTGGCGGTTCATTCCGCTGTGGCGACCCCTGATGAATAAAGGGACTAAGCTGAAAAGAAAATGAATGAATGATTGTTTCCAGGGGATTGTTATGTAGTTGTGTCTCGGATGGTTTCCAGGGTGTTGTTATGCTGTTGCTAAGGGGTGGTGAATGGTTTCCTGGGCATTACTATACATTTTGAACAATTGGATTGTATTAAGATTGTGGAGTTTATCACAAAGGTTTTTATTAATAGTATGCAATTATGGGTGGTTTTCAGGGTGTTGCTGCTTCTAAGATGATCTGGATAGTACCTAGGGCAATGCTATCCAAAGGCATTGCTATGCACTTGCTGTGATGTGTTGGGCAGTATTCAGGGTGTTGTTAAACTGTTGCTAAGGTGTTCTGGGCAGTCTCCTTTGCATTAAGTTTTGTGCAGTTGGATTGTATTAATATTGTGGAGTTGCTAGACTGACAGACAGTTAGGTAGAAAGGTATTTTGAGAGAAATTATACAATAAAATGAAACTGCTGATTGTAAAATGTATTTAAAATAGATTCAAAATGTAAAAAAAACACCCATACTCAACACCTCACCCCTTCCCTCTCATTCAAAATCTAGAAAAATACCAATAAAACATCCTCAACACAGACTATATGCCCTCAGTGGTTCAATATTATCAAGCAGGAGAATATTTGTGCGCACATAAAACAAAAATAATGACTTTATTCAACAGTTTCTTCTTTATTCAACAGTGTCATTATAGGGCACTTGTTCACAAGCACTGTGCAGTGATGTATACACCTCCCTAAGGAGAAGAAACTCTGGTCATCTGGTCCGTTACTGTCTATGAAGGATGAGAGAGCTCTCAGATTTTACCTAAAATATCTTACTTTGTGTTCAGAAGATGAACGAAAGTCAGAGGGGATTATAATGACATGCGGCAGAGTAATTAATGACAGACTTTTCTTTTTTGGGCTGAACTAACACTTTAAGTTGTGACATGAAATATTGTTTCCTCTATTCATTTGAACTGAGTGAACTCAACAGGAGTTTATGAACAAGGTTTAGTCATATCACACATTAAAGCCAATCTTTTCTAAATATCATGCTGTTCACTACAGTCTCTGGATTTGCTGCATCCAGAATCCAGTGTTTAATGATTTATAAAAGATGAATCACCATCTGATCATCTGAGAGTATGCATGGATGAGGATTTAAACATTATGATCATAATTTTCAGCAGAATTACAGCACACTATGAGCGTAAATTAGTACCATTTGTTGTTGCTTCTCTTTTGGATGTTTGGACCTATAAACTGTGACGTGTGAAGCAGATCTAAGAACAAACTCACAACATTTGAGCACAGTTTGATATTTTTTAGTTATTCAGACATGCGTTAAGTGTCCATTGTTATGCTTGTCTTTGGCTGAAGTGTAAGATATTCTCTAGCTAATGCAATGACATGTTTTAACATGGATTTGCTGTGTTTTGTGTATGTTGTGTGTGTGAGCAGGTGATGTGGCCCTGGCCGGAAGGTCACTGAAAGCCGTCAGTTCCTTTTTCCTCTCCGGATATTCCCAGCATTCTCCACTCCATCAGCAGGCTGAATGCTGAGAAACAGCGGCAGGAAGCCTGGCTCTGCCACTCTTTTAGCCCGCACACAGTATCAGCTTTATAAGGCTAAATGCAATGCTTTAGTGTTATCACAAGAGCCCTAAAACTGGCCTTGGATCAGCAGTGGAATCAGATTAACAGGCTGTTTCACACAATAGCAAAGACTAGACTAGATGTTCTTCAGTGGACAACACTGACCTCTCGTGGCCACTGTCAGTATGGAGACCAGGGGGATTATAAAAATAATATAACAAAATAATAATAATTCAAATGGAATCATAAAATATAACGTAAAAAGGAAGTACTGATCAATCAATCAATCAATCAATCAATCAATCAATCAATCAATCAATCAATCAATCAACAGTCTAACGTTTCAAATAAGTAATGTTAAATATTTATATCAATATATTTTTCTTAATTGATACTGATTAAAATACCCCTCTATGGCATGAATTTTTGTTTTAGGAGGAAAAAAATATTTAACCCTAAATTTTGGGTGCTTATGGGTCCCTTATAATAAATCAATCATAGAATGTGCTCCCCCTAGCCTCCCACCAGATTTTGGTTTGTTGCCTCAGGGCAACAACGTGCTATTAGGGCACCAAGGTTTTCTGTGTATTATTACATGTGAAATGAGGTACAAAAAAGCCATAAATACGTTAGGAAAAGTTTTAATTCAACATAAACAATATCAACAAGTAATATTTCATCAAAATCTAGCCATAAATGGTGTATTGTGTGTTCCTGTGGGGTAGGGGAGAGCGGGGCACAAAGTAACACTTTTTGGTCTTGGTCAAATAATGAACAAAGTAAGACAAACCATATTTTTTTTTACCAACAACACACAGGCCTCTCCTACAAATGAGCACTGGTTGTATGATTGCCAGACCTATGGTTTCTGTGCAGTATTGCCAAAAGTGCCAGGAGTAAAAATGTTACTATTTACCCCACCTGCAGGGCAAGTTGTAACAGTCAGAGGGTTATGTGTAACACACTGCTTATATAAGCAGATTTTACACAAGTCATTTTAAATTTAGTTTACTTAAAATAGTAGCTATATTTCCTCAGTGCTTAACTCATTTCATTTTTTATTCTACATAGCACAGTATGTTTATTTACTTATTTATTTATTGGATAAACACATTTGGATTTATTATCCATTATTAACAATGCATTTATTTGTAGTATTAGCAATAAAATATATTTTTTGTCTATTAAAAAATATTTTTTATTAAAAAACATTTTATTTAAAAAGTTTTTAACATCACACTCAAAATTCAAAAATTATTTTGTTAGTTTAATTGGTGTCCAAGAGTGTGTGGCTTAATTGTAACACCCTGTTACAACTAACCCTGCTGTGTCGTGTTTTCCTCAAAACTGGCTAGCAGTCACTGTGTGTGTTTTACATCTTTCAAAATGGCTCCATATTTTAGCCTAGAAGACGGTGATCACAACAATATAACATTTTACGTTCATACTTTCACCGATTTTTTTAAAATAAAAAAATTTCGACAAAAAAAACCCAAAACTTTTTTGCTGCAAAAATGGTTTCTTCTGTGTTTCTCCTCCAAATTACGCTGAACTTTTTGTAGTAAATAATTGGCAGGGAGATGTCAGCCGACACTGTGGTGAATACCTCGGAAGCATGTCATGGTTAACCCTGAGCAAATACCTTAAAACTTACATTTTACCCTGCGTTACTTTGTGTCCCGCGCTCCCCTACCGTGTGAATGCACTAATTTACCAATGTTTATTATTCATTGTGGAACCTCAGAAAGCAGTTGTTGGTGGATGTGAGGCACATTTTTGTCACTTGGCTTTAGGTCAGGGGTGCCCAAACTCAGTCCTGGTGGGCCGGTGTCCTACAAAGTATAGCGCTAACCCCAATTAGACACACCTGAACCAGCTACTCAAGCTCTAACCAGCATACCAGAAACGTATTGGCAGGTTGGCAACTAAACTCTGCAGGACACTGGCCCTCCAGGACGGTTTGGGCACCCTCCTCCTTTAGATGAACCTTTGCATCCTGGTACCCTGTATCTCCCTTTCTGTGTATCCATGACCATCAAGTGGGGTGAATCCAGATGCACATCAAACTCAGTTCCTTGAGGGCTGCAGCCCTGTAGAGTTTAGTCTCAACCCTGCTTCAACACACTTACCTGTAGGCTTCAAACAAGCCTGAAGAACTCAATTAGTTTAATCAGGTTTGTTTAATCAGGATTAAAGAGAAACTGTGGCTTTTTGCAAGTTTAATTAGCATCTTTGAATGGAAACGTAGCTAATGTGACTCTTCAAGCTCGCTGTCGGAAAGAGCCTAAATGCTTAACCTTGTTCTTTACCTCCATATAATGTTTCAGCAACATTTCCTGTGAGTAATAGTTTACAATAAAGCAAAATATATATATATTTTGGTGATAACTAGACATTTCTGCATTTTCATCCATATTGTTTTAACAAAAGTGGTCTAACAGCACAATGTTGCCCTGAGGTAAAAAAAAAATACTATTTTAGTATATAGATAATAACAAAAAGTGTCTTTTCTCAATTAAATATGCTTCTTAACATATTCATGCACATCACACATATTATTATTATAAAGATATTTAAATATGTTAAAAAGTGAAATCTATCTTACATTCTGCTTGCAGTTAGCTCAAGCAGGCTATGGTCCAAAAATTACATTTTTGCTCCCAGAAGACAGGTCAAATCCACACCCACCTCAAATTTCATTGGTCACCAACTTATAATTTTTTTTTGTGATATTATTACTATTAAAAAGTTCTGAACATCCCAAATAAATAAATTAAATACATAAAAAAGCAATGAAGCAATGACATAACATATAAAGGAAATACTAGGCATCTATTAATAAATAAGACAATTTAACAAATAAATAAAATAAATCATTACTGAAAAAAACTAAAGAAATTAATTTAAAAATTAACAAAGGTTAATCAACAAATAATAATCAAAAGTAAAATATTACAAAAGGTAAAAACAAATAAAATAATTTATATGGAAGAGCTATTAGGCTTTCGAAAATAAAACAAGTCATAGAAAATCATAACTAAAAAATAAATGACCAAACTAAAATACAGGAACATTGCACTGCTACGAGTGTGATATTGCGTTAATACCACTGTTCGACGGCATTATCATGTGTAAAAAAAAAGAAAATCAAACATGGGGTCTCAAAATCTTTTTGTATGAGGTACTACTTTCTTCCGCAATTCATTCCCATCTGCAGCTGATGTAAGAACAGCAGAAACCGTTGCTTCTTCACCAACGTCACTTTAGAGCTAGTATTTAAATGATTCTCTAGTGTAATGTCTAAAGTAAAGACAAAACAGATAATTTTGCTCACATTTTAAGATTATAAGGCTGAACGGCATGAAATGCCATCAGTCTACAGAGATTTCCCAGTATTTCTTTGTTGCAATCGGTAGATCATAATAATTAACCCAGAAAAAAGCCAAGGCAAAGCAAACACTACCAGATTACTGCTGTGTTTGCGATAAGGAAAAACGCTAAACACATGCCGGCATTTCTTCTTTCTTTCAGTTTACTGAACTAGTCTGCAGTAGCGAAAACAGGAGACTCATTAGAAACAGATGGCCATCTCCTGTTTTAAGACTTTAAGGTGAGTCCTATGTCACTCAATACACTACAATTATTATGGTGTAAATACAGCACTACAACATACAAAAGAGAGAGATCGACTTAGAAAGTCATTTACCAGTTTTAGAATGATCTGACCAGCTGTAGTTAAAATTTACGCTGGGTTTTTCTTCTCCTGTAAGGGGTTATTATGCGATCTCTGTCGCCATCTTGTGGATGGACAACGTCAACCATCTTTGGTCTGCTCAATGACAGGCTAATGGCCACCAATGATGCGCTGTCTCTCAGAAATTAAAAATATTTAAAAATAGGCACTATCTATGTTGCAACTACATTCTAAAAAAGCCTCAAAAGTACATTACTGTATGTTGTCCAACAGCAGTAATATTTGTCAAACTGCATACCTGTCAACCCTCCCGTTTTTCCTGGGATTCTCCTATATTTTACAGTTCTATCCCGCTATCATCCCGTAAAGCTATTTTCCCGTATTTCTCCTGTATTTTCAATTTTTTTATGAAGGGTGGCAAATAAACATTAAAGAGCAGATCCTCCCTATACACAACCCATACCGCCGAACCACCAGACATCTCTTGCTCTTAAATGTGATTCTGTTCTGTGCTTTTGTTTTATTTAGGCGTGAAAACACTTTAAAATAAATATAAAACTGGTGCAATTCCCTTCCTTTTCATTACTGGTGCCGTCGCCCCTTCTATGCAATCCTCAAAACAGTCATATAGCGGTGTGTGACTGTCAGCTGACGCACTTATATTGATAAATAAACACTGTTTCCCAAACGGATTCTGTACACGCGATTTGAAGCGAAGCGAAAGTCTGGGTTTTGGCTGCGTGTTTGAACAGACATATACACATAATTAATAATAATAACATCTAAAGATGTCGATCTTGGTGGGGGTTTTTTTCAAACACAACTAATTTTGTTCTAAATGAGTGGGGGGGGGACGTCCCGTCCCTTATTTTTACATCCCAATGTTGACAGGTATGCTGTATAGTGTCCTCAGCTTGTTGCTGTATGTGGGCGGAGTAATACACAATGGTGAAGGGTGAAGAGGCTGGACGAGTGCTGTTACTTGCAGAATATCGCACGGCTATCAGCCAATCAGATTCAAGAACCAGACAGAACTGTTGTATAAATATATAGCACAGTATCTTAATGTGTTAAATAAGTTACAACCAGACAGTGAATCGGATCTCTATTTATTGTGGACTTAAGTTAATGCCTTTTGCAATGGATCCACGTTACATTTTAGTTTAAACTGAAGTAAATGCTCCACATGCTTCTCAGTTCACAGAAAGAAACTCGTCGTCTCCTGCAAACCCATAACAAAATGTAAGTTTCTGATATAAAACATGGCATTAAGGAAAAATCTGAACATTAAAACACATGCTCAGTCATACCGTTCCTCATCATGGCCCCGCAGTACTCATCACACTCCTTCTTGCTGTAAAACCTGTTACCATTGCCCTTACAGCCTCCATACTTGAGGGACATGCACTTTCCGGTGGACGAATCAAAGGCCCACAGGTCTACAAATGCTTTACAGGGGCCGGCGTCCATAGGCAGCCTACAGGCAGCTGGATAGACAAAATACAGACAGATAAACAGTTCACTATCAGCCTCGCAGCTGGACCACACACACAGATAAACACACACTCAGACTCACCCTCATTGCGGCAGCTCTGCAGACAGTCTTTCTCAGTGGGGAAGTTGTTCTGGTTGCCCATGCAGCCTCCAAAGGTGAACGTCTGACAGCTCATGATGGACGAGTTATAATGAAAGCGTGTTAACATCCCGAAACATGGACCCGAATCTGGCTCCGACTTACACGCATCTACACACACACACGCATACAGAGAAAGAGATGCATGTCACTGTACTATAATCACAGCGTCATCATTTTTGCAGTATTATCTATACTGTAATCTATAATCTTCTAGAATATCAAAACAGTTATTACTTTCTCCAGAGATTTTCAAGGCTCTAAACTTAGCCCTCTCTTTCTTCATTTATAATAAAATTAGGTCAAACGTTACACACAAAGCACATTAATGGGAATTAGATGAAAAGTACCCAGGTAGCAAAGAATTATGGCCCAGATTTGGCATAAAGCTGGCACAACCGGCATTCATCCGGCACTGGCATACAGCATGTGGGCAAAACATGGCCCGGGTTTGGGCCAGATGTCAAATGTAGTATTTGACTCAGATGATAAAAATTTATATGTGGGCGACATAAGATTGACCCACATTAAAATGATTTTTTGAGTAAAGACATATTTTAACCTCCTAGGGCTTAGTGGCCACATACGTGGACAGCACAATTTAGCTCTTAAGTGGCTATTTAAAATACATTGAATGTTTTATATTTTGTTACAGACATACAGTGTCATCCTGCAGCTGTCCCAAATGTCCCAAATGAAATGTCCCAAACACTATTTTTAACTGTCCAAAATGGGGAAAAATTTTTGTTTTTACTCTCTTATAGTCAAAACAAGTTCAAAAAAAGTTATATGTTATATATGCATTAAAAAACAGTCAGGAAAAAGTGTTTCATGTAAATTCGGACCACGAGTCCACATATATGGACATAATTTTTCTCTAAAAGTACATCATATCAAAAGATGATACTTAGGTTTTATTCTAATTAGGTTCCAATAAGCCCAAATAGCAAAGAGAAATAATAAATGCATGTAAAAAAACACCTTGGGCCTTAAGAGATTAATACACAAAGTCATTTACATCTTCCTGTTTGCATCTGTTAATGCCTTCATTTTAATCCAGGAAACAATCAAGATTTAATTATTTGAATCACTGAACTATTTCTTGTATGTTGCAAAATAACTGAATGTAACCTACATTACATATATTTTACACTGTAAACCAATAAATTGAAACTACTCAAATGATTTAAGGAAAGTGATTCCCTCAGTTCGTTTGAGTAATAGGAAATTGACAACTCAATAAATTGAGTTGACCAAACGTGGTCTCTTCATTGAATTAACTTAAATGTTTAGGTACAGATAACTTAAAATGGCTAATAGACTAATCTTCAATTTTTTTTTAGCTTTTATATTCTTTACTCCCAGAGGTGTTTATATAGAAGTTGATATTTACCAACACCATGTTGTTGTTTCATAACATCTCATTTTTTATGAGGTGGGTCGTTAGCCCAACTCTCAACCCCCAAGCTGGAGGACCAGGATACACATTACGGACAATTTAGCTTACCCAATTCACCTATAGAACATGTCTTTGGACTGTGGGGGAAACCGGAGCACCTGGAGGAAACCCACGGGGAGAACATGCAAACTCCACACAGAAATGCCCACTGACCCAGCCGGGGCTCGAACCAGCAACCTTCTTACTGTGAGGCGACAGTGCTACCCACTGCGTTTAAATATCTACTTACTAATTTAACTTTTCTCTTTTGTCAGATGGGTTCAGGTAGTGCGTTTCAGCAAAAGTCAGCCTCACAAGCATAATGCCCACCTTGTGTCATATAATATCGACCCATCAGCACGGTTGTCAAGGCAGAATTTTAAGTGCAACCAAACATTTTAAACAGAGACACGGTGAATCGTTTAAAGAAATTAAGATGTTAAGTTCAGAGTACCTAAAATACTAATTAAAAGTTTTTTTTTGCTGCCTAATGAGTAAGTTAAACACACGTTTAAGTTTTGATGCCAAAACATGGTATTTTAAGTAATGTCAAGTTATATTAACTTAATATCTTTAGTAATGACAACAGTGGTGTTTACAGTGTATTAACCAAATTATGTATATATATATATATATATATATATATATATATATATATATATATATATATATATACATACACAGTTGAAGTCAGAATTATTAGCCCCCCTTTGAATTTTTTTCTTTTTTAAATATTTCCAAAATTATGTTTAACAAAGCAAGGAAATTATCACAGTATGTCTGATAATATTTTTTCTTCTGGAGAAAGTCTTATTTGTTTTATTTCGGCTAGAATAAAAGCAGTTTTTAATTTTTTAAACACCATTTTAGGGACAAAATTATTAGCCCCTTTAAGCTATATTTTTTCTCGATAGTCTACAGAATAAACCATCATTATACAATAACTTGCCTAATTAACCTAACCTGCCTAGTTAAACTAAATAACGTAGTTAAGCCATTAAGTGTCACTTTAAGCTGTAGAGAAGTGTCTAGAAAAATATCTAGTCAAATATTATTTACTGTCATCATGGCAAAGATAAAATAAATCAGTTGCTAGAAATGAGTTATTAAAACTATTATGTTTAAAAATCTGTTGAAAAATCTTCTCTCCGTAAACAGAAATTGGGGGAAAGCACACATTTGAAATAATAAAAATAAAAATTGCAACTCTTCATGGGTTTATCAAGTTCATTGCAGTCATGACACAGCAAGTCCGGCTTCCAGACAATGGGCAAATGCACCATATCTGGCCCAGTTCAGGCCCAGTTATGAGTTATTAACTTGGCTGAGACTTGGCCCAGATGTGGTCCATGTTTGACCCTTGTCTGGAAGCCGGACTTGGTCCAGTCATGTACCCTAATTCACTGTGGCATGTGGGCCAAGCAAAAGCTTTGCCAGAGATGGGCCAGAGAAATTTTGCTATGTACCCACATAGCAAAATTTCTCTGGCCCATCTCTGGCAAAGCTTTATAAGTTTAGGGTCAGTACGATTTAAATGATTAAAAATAAATATTTGCTTTTATTTAGAATGGATGCAACAAACTGATCAAAAAGTGACAGTAAGACATTTAAATCTTACAAATATGTTAAATTATACAACAGATATAAAAGGCAATGTTTATGTTTATTTCAAATAGTATGAGTGAAATATGATATATAAAGAAAAATCAAACCAGTCTAGCTGCAGTTAACCAGCCAGTCAGGGAAAACTGGTTGTATATTGTGAAACATATTTTTAAACAGCATTTTTCACATTTTTGTGTAATTATCATAAATGCCTTTTATGACCTCCTGACATATTTGCACATCACAGGACAAATAATAAAAAATCAACAAAAATACACAAAACCAGCAAAAAGACTTCACAAATATACAATTTCCTTCATAGAATCAAAATGTAAAATATATTTTAACATGAAAAATTGTTATTTTTTCAACTACACTAAAAAATATATGATCAATTAGTCCTGACAGCAAATGTTTTAAGTTCATTGTAGCTTATTAAACTAAGTTAATCATGTTTTAACTTAATTTTATAAGTTACACAAGCTGTTTTAAGTCAGTTTAACATATTATAAGTTCAATGGACTCATAAGGTTAATTTGATTCAGCTTAAAAATTTAAGGCGGCCAGGATTTTTTTTTACAGTGTAGTCACATTTCACACCCTTCAAAACAGTATGGAAGCACATTAGTGGGCCTATTTCTCACCAGGTCCTCTGAACATGGGCATGTCGTCACCCGATCCTTCCTCAGCAGGCGGCACAACCACATTCCTCCTCGCCCGCTATTGAGATTGAAACACATGACAGGATTATTAATGAATAATTCAGTAAGTGTTACACTTCTGTCATTAGTTACTCACCCTCATCTGTTTGTCACACATGGCTTCAGACGCAAGAGCTTTTCTTAAAGCAAATTATATTAAGATTTTGTCCTCAAATGCAGATTTGGAGTGACGTGAGGGCGAGCAAGGGCCTGTTTACACTTGATCACTTCATGGGATTTTTTCTGATTGGATAGCTATCCGATTATGAAAAGGACAGGTGTAAAAGGCATTCGAAAGGCATTCGAGATGGAAATGATTGCACAGACCATTTCAGGAGGTGGTCTGGGATGCATTCCAGAGAAAACTGGACTTGTCTAAATGCATCTGGTTGTTTAAATAACATATGCAAATTTAATTCATCCCAAAATGTAAGAAAAAATATATTGTGACAGATTGTTATAGGGTATGTGACATAGATATAACAATCTGCTAATATGCAACACACAAAACCACAGATGGCTGTTTGGGATGTTTGTTTTGTTTAATTTTTTCATTTAATTTTATTTTTGACCATTAACCATTAAGTAATAGAATTAGATTGTTAAAATAATATCAAATGGCAGCATTAGCAAAAGATACATATACATACATATGTACCTGTGGTAATATAAAATATAGAAAAATATAGTTTATTTTATTTACAAAGCCACAGTGTTTTGTTTTTGGAAGAGTAGGTTGTACACAAATGAATGTAAACCATACAGTTTTAAATGATGTCTTGCATGTATCTGTATGACAAAAACATATATATTTCATCAATTAATTGTGGAGCTTGCCTTGTGCACTATATAAAATCATTGTATGCCAGGATTTATTGCTTATGTTTTGTAAAAGGTTATAATAATAATAAATACAGTGTATCTGAAGCTTTAGCCAAATTCAAATAGTTAAATTTGCATATAGCACAGGATTTGAAGATCAGATTTATAACAGAGGTGCATTTATGTGGCCAAATCGAACCCTTTTCACAAATTAGATTGCTAACCAATCAGAGAAAACACATGAAGTGACTAGGTGTAAACAGGCCCTTAATGACGGGATTTCATTAAGACATATCCCTTAAAAGTGCTAATTCAACCTAAAAATTAAAGGTCAATCATCAATTTCAAAGGCTTGATTGTGTTTATGGGGTGTGCATAGAAAAAGTTTTCATGCTTGTTTTTTTGAATCACTTATTTTTACCACAATTACACTTTATTTCACAATGCTGTTTCCAACATAGGCTCATTCTGAAAACGTAGCCCTATATACATTTGTGGAGATCGCAAATTATGTAGCCAGAAGTACATATGGCTGCATTTTTTTAAAACGAAAGCTACGGGGCGGTATGACACCGTTCCTTTTCGCGCTTACCAGCTGACCGCTTACTTCCTTATGGACGGCTTTTCTGCTGTTACCAGTTTGTCCCGTTACTTACCATGTACGTCGGCGGACTTGAGACGCAGAGAGGAGATGACCACAACGACAGTGTTTGAGTCCGGTGAAGGACGGTTGCAGAAAGCAAGCAAGACAAAAACAAAATCCAAAAAACAAAATGAACAAGTAAATAACAAGGTGACAATGTGGTAAAATCTAAAATACGTGGGCTTTTCTTTTTCTAGATTGCTTTTGAAAATTGTTGGTTGGATTTAGGGAAGTGGGTGAGCAGGTCAATCAATACAATTGGTTGGGTTTAGGGAAGGATTGGTTGGGTCAGTCGATCGGTCAGTCATGCAGTCAGTCAAACAGTCAGTCGACAGAGGCCCCTGGTGGGTTTACATGAGAACAGCAGGAGCGAATGGCACTCACGAGAGACATTTAAGATCTCAAAAGCGCACACAGCGGCCTCTGGTGGATTCGCGAAAACAAAAACTGCAAAAAAAAAACGTACCTCCTGGGACGTATTTGGTGCTCTCCGGAAATGTAAATAGAGATACGTTTTTAGAATGAGCCTGGTTGGGCTGTTTTTATTGTTCTAAAAATATTCTTGACTTTGTGGTTCTATGAAACCCTTTCAGAAATACAGAATGTGCTCTGATTGGTCTGTTGGCACAATGTGTTCTGATTTGCTAACTGCCTAGTGCACGATGCAGGAAACATCATGTCAAGGGTCGGTTTATGTAAATTGTCACAAACCAATCTTTTCTGTATAATAATTTTGCAAAAGAAAAAGATCTCCTCTTGCATTGAACTTTGAGTGTTGTAACTTTGCAGATGTTGTTTATGCTCAAACTGCATCATTACACAGTAAACAAAAACTAAACAAATTAAATCATAATCAAAGACCCCTATAAAATACTCCTTGTATTTATAAAATATTGTTGTGTGGTGTCTATCAGGTGTATTTGTTAGGAATCATAAAGCCTTGACCTGGATCTGTGGCTCTGGTGTGGTCTCTTCACCTGGAACACATTCACCTGTTGACATGAAAAAGGAGAGCAAGGCAGAAATGTTGAAATAATGGCATCTAGTGGGAATTACATCAGTTTGTTTTTGTGAGGGCGGCGCAGTGGGTAGCGATGTCGCCTCACAGCAAGAAGGTCACTGGTTTGAGCCTCCGCTGGGTCAGTTGGTATTTCTGTGTGGAGTTTGCATGTTCTCCCCGTGTTCGTGTGGGTTTCCTCCGGGTGCTCCTGTTTCCCCCACAAGTCCATAGACATGTGCTGCAGGTGAATTGGGTAAGCTAAATTGTCTGTAGAGTATGTGTGTGAATGAGAGTGTATGGATGTTTCCCAGTGATGGGTTGCAGCTGGAAGGGCATTCGCTATGTAAAACATATGCTGGATAAGTTGGTGGTTCATTCTGCTGTGGCGATCCCTGATTAATAAAGGGACAAAGCCGAAAAGAAAATGAATGAATGAATGTTTTCGTGAGGATACCTTTGTTCTTTTTGATTATAATAGTGTCTTCACTCATTCCTTGTTCTGCCACAAGAGTCTTGAAGTCTTCGATGAGTGTGGGCCGCAGTTCCATAGTACGTCCTGCAGGGGGAGCACAACCACTTACTTATTGATGACAAGCACAAAAACAATGCACCACATTTTTGGGTGCTGAAAATGATCGTCTGAAAATGCCATTTTTGGATTTTGGCCGAAAGAGAAAAATTTGATCAAAAATATGAGACAAAAAATGTCTCTGCAGTGTTGCAGGTTAAATGTCTCTGCAGTGTTGCAGGTTAAATCGTCACCTTAGAATTATAAGGTTCTATCTGACATTTTTGTCAAAATTTAGTTATTGACATATTCTTATTTAATGACAACTTATTTACATTATGGGATGTTTTTTCATAAGTTGTTTACATTTTAAGAATTTTTATTTAAAAAAACAAATGTTACACACATACTGTTTGCTATGGAATGCAAAAGCTTTGAAGCTCAATACCTCAAAATCATTCAGAACGCAGAGAGAACCTTATAATTCCAAGGTGACGAAATGTCTCTGCAGTGTTGCAGGTTGTCTATGAACTGTTACAGGTCTACACTGTGCAGGTTTTACTCTCCCACTGGCGGTCAAAGTTCAAACGAGCTCAATATGGATTAACTGTGGTTATTCCTTTCATGTACACATATATTTATCTATGCATGAACCGCACATACTCAATGGAAAAGCAAAGTCTGCCCAAATAACATGCCGACAAGACATTGTTTAGTATACTTGTTCCTGCTGCTTGCAATAGTGCTCATGTGCTGTCATGGCAACACTGGAATATAGAGTTAATCGTCTGCGCTAATAGCCTAGTGCAGGGCTATTCAATTATTTTGTCATGGGGCCAGCTCATGAAAAGCATCCCAAATGAGGGGCCGGAGAGATATGACTTGCAATATGAGTGATGACACAACTGCATATAAGAGCCCATATGTTGTATTTTTGATCCTTAAGACCTCCACATTGGATTTTTCTACATTTAAATGTTGTATTTCAAGACGCAACAAAAGCAGTGCATTGCTGAAGTAGGCTTATTTTACATTCAGACTTATTCATATGTTGTTTTGAACTGCAAAACAATTAAGGTTGCAAAGATTATAGATTTTGGTTGTACGATTATAGTCTGAAGAATAATCATGGTATCAAGGCTAATGTAAATTTAAGCTTTATATTATCTAAGTATTTAAATGAACTGTTGTTATCATCTGCGCTCTTACATACATAATCATTTTAATAATTTGTAATAATTCACCTAACATATTTTGTTTACACTGCACTGAAAGCCATGCACAACTCTCACCGCTGAGATACTTTCAACTGGCTACGCCTGGAAGGTGCAAGTGCGTCGCTCCGCTTGTGCACGCATATTGGCATATATTGTTACAATGGAAAGAATGTAATAATTACAATGGAATACATTGGAGATATGTGAATGGCGCACTGTTATAGTTAATCCAGTGTGTGTGCGTATTAGCCTCAGTGTACAAGCTCGGAACTTTAAACTAGCACAGAGGAGGCATAACCTAGTTAAGTCGCAGCAGTTTCGTACCGTGCAACAGAAATGCACGGAGAAGCCTTTACCATTAAATATCCAAATGTTTTCGGCTGCTAGCGCCACTCGCTTAAGGTCAAGTGACTCACGCTCTGTGCAGCCTTCAACTGCAGCTTGTGCTGTATGGAAACAGATGCACGTCACTTTATAACTATAGCGGCAGCAGAATGAACCGCCAACTTATCCAGCACATATTTTACGCAAGCGGATCCTTCCAGCTGCAACCCAATCACTGGGAAACACCCATACACTTTCATTTACACTCATACACTACAGACAATTTAGCTTACCCAATTCACCTGTACCGCATGTCTTTGGACTGTGGGGGAAACCGGAGCACCCGGAGAAAACCCACGCGAACACGGGGAAAACATGCAAACTCCACACAGAAATGCCAACTGACCCAGCCAAGGCTCGAACCAGCGACCTTCTTGCTGCGAGGTGAGAGTGCTACCCACTGCGCCACCGTGCTGCCCCACAAAACATTTTACTGTCTGTAATTTTGCTGGTTATTTTATTGACTTCTGTAAAACATACACCGGAATAGTTGGTGGTTCATTCCGCTGACCCCTGATAAAGAAGGGACTAAGCCAAAGGAAAATAAATGAATGAATGATTTTGGCCGGGAATTTTCATTTCAGTGCATTCCTACTTAAATTACTACTTAATTACTAGATAGACAGAAATTAAAACTTATCTAGATAGATAGATAGATAGATAGATAGATAGATAGATAGATAGAACATTTTAGAGATAAAGCTGACATAATTAAACATAATTAAACAATTAAAGTGTCATTCAGAAGAAAACAAATGTTTTACCGTAGAGTTTGACAGATGTTGATTTTTCACCACCTGGTTTTTGTTTTAACATCACCACCAGAGCGTACTCATTATAGTTAGTGTGCACTACGTAGGCGTCCACATCAGAGTTCCACTCTACAGATCGAAAGACACACAAACAGTGAAACAGCAGTGAAATGAATGGAGCTCAATCTGACAGCTGTGGTGTTGTACACACTGGCACTGTGGTAGTGGAATCTTCCAGGCGTTTTGGTCAGCTGATATTCTCCACTGATGGACTTACAGGTCCCACGTCTGCAAAATAAACCAATAATGCTGTTCATATGGGGTCTAATGACAGGCTTTTGTAATAGATCTACTTAAACTTGAGTCATTCGAAATATTGTTAACTGGATTGTCCATTGGCCTGATACTAATATTATTGCCTTCTCCATGGACATGACCTCAATCATTTTTGGTGAAGCAATATACACTGCTCAAAAAATAAAAATAAAAGGAACACTAAAATAACAGAAAGATGCCAGAAAGCATAGGAGCTGAATTCACCACCTGCAGAACCACTCCCCCTTTGTTGGGGGTGTTTTGCTCATTGCCTATGCTACAACACAATCTCACAGCAATTCGTAACTTTTTGATTTAATGGCTAATTTTTAAGAATTTTTACAATCTAGTACGATTTGTTCATCCCCCAATGACGGTTGAGATTAGGAGTGGGGTTGGGTGCCACGCCTACTTTTTAAAATCGTACATTTTCGTACAACTGAACGTGTACGAATTAGCCACTAAACTGACAAAACGTAAAATAGTTACGTTTCCATTCCACCTGTTGTCTATTCTATTTGCACAACAACGTGTGAAATTGATTGTCAATCAGTGTTCCCTTTATCTATTTATTTTTTGAGCAGTGTATATCACCCATCATGTTTACATAAAAATGAATGTCTGCAATATTTTAGCTGATCGCACAGCCTGTCATATCCTCCAATCTATTTTAAAGGTCTCAGCGAGCTCAGGGAACTTCTTTAGAAATGCTTGCTGACAGGTGAATCTGCATTTGTAAACAGGCTTAAACACAAAACACAAAAACACAAAAAAACTATTGCACATGTACTACTGTAATAATAACTCAGACCAGTAATTAATAGCGCACAGACAGTTATACGTTTTATCGTTATTACAATAAGTGTATTTTTTTTTTATCATGGGGAATATTTTTACCGGTATATTGCAAACAATAAGACATCACCCATCCCTGGTAGACACATGTGCTCATCAACCACAGGTATTGAACAACAAAAATTACATAGTGTTGCTTTAAGAAAGAACAGTTTTTGTTTGTTATAAGTGTTTATGCCTATTGCATAATCGTTATAATAATCAGTGTCTACTACTGGCAGTATGACGTATTGCCATAAGAGTCAGCAGCACAACATGTAAGCATCATACTCCTTATAGTAAACTCACACCCTGATCTGGTGCAGAAGACTTTGATGAACAAAGTTGTTTTTACAGATTTTTGGTGCACAAAAGTGTTTTTGGAGCTTCATATGATTACAGTTGAGTCAGTGAAGTCAGATGGAATGTTGTGACAATGTTTTGGTTGGACCATTGCTGTCTATGGAGGAAGAGAGCTCCTGGATTTCATCTAAAATATCTTAATTTGTGTCCTGAAGATGAACGAAGGTCTCTGGGGATTAGAATGAAATTAACTAATGATTTGGCTGAACTAATCTTTTAATAACAGGTGCCAACAGGACCTAGATAACAAAACCGAAAAGTTCCTTTACTCGAAGTTAAAAGTGGCTACCTACGGAAATAAAGGGAAAGTTCACCCAAAACATTATAAAACATGACAATCATTTACTCACTCTTCACTCTTTGTCTACCTTTATGAGTTTCTTTCTTCTGCTGAACACAAAAGAAGATAATTTGAAGATTGATGGAAATCAGTAGCCATCAAGTTAATACAGATGTTATGGTTTCCAACATTCTTCAAAATATCTTCTTTTGTGTTAAATAGACACTTTCGGCTCTAATAGCAGCGAGAGGCCCTGTGTTTGAGCAGTTTGATTCAGATTGATTATTTAGTTTGCTGTTGATGTTTGTGTTTGTACCTGAGGCCGATGCGGGTCATGCTTAGGGTTTGTGGTGATTCGCTGGACTGCAGTTCCAGAGAACCAATGGCTGCGTCTCCTTTATGGCGCTTCATCCAAGGACATGTGGACGCCACCGCAATATCATACCATTTCCCCATGAACTGCAAGAGGACAGAGGTGGACGAGGTCAGATCATTACAAATTAAGGCTATGAGAGTCTTAAATCATGTTGGAAAAATCACATCACTGGCCTGATACTAATAATTATGATAATAGCAATACAATTTTCTTTATTTCTCATAATAAAAATGAAAAGTCAACAAAATATGGTGAAACAATACATTGCGCAATTATTTACTTGTTTCCTAATAGATGTTGTAATTTTCAGACTACAAAGTGCAAAATAGCCCAAAAGTTCATATAGTTCACTATAATCACAGCCTTTTCAATAAAGTTAGTTTTACCTATTTTATCGGTTGTTTTATTTATTATTTATTATTCATTTATTTAATAATTTTTCTTCGCCTTAGTCCCTTTATTTATCAGGGGCACCACAGCGGAATGAACTGCCAACTAATCTAGCATATGTTTTACACAGCGAATGCCCTTCCAGCTGCAACCCAGGACTGGGAAACATCCATACACACTCAACCGCACTCATACACTATGGGCAATTTAGCTTATTTAATTCACCTATATCGCATGTCTTTGGACTGTGGGGGAAAGCGGAGCACCCAGAGGAAACCCACACCAACATGGGGAGAACATGCAAACTCCACACAGAAATGCCACCTGGCCCAGCCGGGACTCGAACCAGTGACATTCTTGCTGTTAGGTGACAGTGCTAACCATTGAGCCACCGTGTTGCCCCACGTATTATTGAATTATACATTATTATTTAATATATGCTATATCTGTGTTTCTCAATCACGTTCCTGAAGAACCACCAACCTTGCATGTTTTGGATGTCTCCTTTGTCACACCCACTACAGGTCTTTCAGTCTCTGCTAATGAGCTGATGATCTGTATCAGGTGTGTTTGGTTAAGGAGACAGGGAAATGTGCGGAGCTGGTGGTCGTCAGGGAACATGGTTGAGAAACACTGTGCTATATGATTATTTCAGTTGAAGATCACTGTTATTATTGTGCTATTCCATGAACTGGGTTGTTCAGTATTCAATAAATGCAATTTTGTATACATTTTCTCAAAATATTTGTAATAATAATTACAACTTGAAATACTCCAAAAATGACGATAATTACGCAGAATCAAATTTGTTAATTGTTATTTAAAAGTAATTTTTGATTTGTATTTCACTTAAAATATTTAATAGAAATTATTATATATAAATAATTATAAATAAGTAGTCTAAATAAACACACACATACACACATACACACACACACACACACACACACACACACACACACACACACACACACACACACACACACACACACACACACACACACACACACACACACACACACACACACACACACATATATATATATATACAGTACTCAGCATATATAAGTACACCCCTCACAAATTTATCTTTTAAATTCATATATTTAATAGGAAGCTATACAATATTATATTTGTGCATTAGATTAGTCAGTGCTGAAGCCAAATCTGGAGCTTATCTAACAAAATAACTTACCATAACTGTCCAAAAACTAGTACACCCAAATTTATATGTTATAGAAAAATTAAAAAAGAGGAAAAATCAAGAGAAGCAAAAAAAAAAAAAATTAAAACTTTAGTTGAAAGTTAGTTTTTTTGCAATATTTGGCTGGAATTTAATTGTATTATCTTTCAATTTCTAAATATGTTATGTGACTAATATAAATATATCTGTTTAATAAATCTCTTTTGTATGTTTTTATATATATTCAAATTATATGCGTTCTTCAAAAAGTCAATAAACAACAAATGACCACTGCGGTCATGTTAAATCAGTGGAAAAAAAAATCAATAAATGTTCAACAAACTCTCTTTTTCTTGGCAATAACAGGGGAAATGTGCAACAGTTTCTGGTAATATCTGGTAGCACTAATCCTGGTCTCTTCAGCAAACAAACAGTGTCTTTTGGAAGATATTTTGGAAACCTGTAGCCATTGACGTCTGTAGTAGCAAAAACATACTAAGAAAGTAAAAGGCTGTCTTCAGCATATCCTCTTTTCTGTTCAGCTGAAGAAAGAAACTTGGTTTGTAGGAAGTGAAGGTCGAGTAAAGGATGACAAAATATTCATTTTTGGCTGTACTTTTCCTTTAATCACCCAAAAGCCCAAACTCACCCGGTTGACGTTGAAGTTCTCCTGTGTCTGCAGGACGGGCTCATCCGGCAGAGGTCCAGCATCCAGGAGCCCCAGCAGAGGCAGAAACAGCAGAAACACACGCATCCTTCTGTTCGTCTGAGATCTCAATCAAGCTCTGAAGACGCCGGACTGTCCTCTCCGTCCACAGGACACTGACCTACTGAACAACACCCCCAAAACCAGGCCAGACAACAAACAGAGCAAAGGTCCTTTTATCTGCCTGTTGACTCAAACCAATCTGTGTCGAATGCTGCTCGCAATTTGCCTGAAACTCTGACAAATCACATGATTTCATTATATAATTGGATAATGCTCAGTAGCTAAGAGTTTTAAAGCTTTAACTTAATGAGCAGGCTTTTGTTTTGTTATTGAGTGACTATATCAAATTGAATGAATGTAAAAATTAATATTGCAACAAAACAAATAGCACAATTGTTATTGCAATTACTAAATGTGAACTGTTCAGTTTTGACTAGTGCTCTATGTATTCCAGGTTAGAGCATGTTTTTATAGGCCTATTTTGGTACTAGCAATTCAATATTACATACTAGTATTTATTTATTAAACTCATACCTTTTAAATAGATACTTAATCAGATTCTAGTGCTTACTAGTACTTAGTGATTAGCTACTAGCACCCATTCAATAATTAGTGCACATATTTATATTAAGTGAGCTTAATACTAGGTACTTACATGAAAAAATTAAGTACGCTGAAAAAAATGATTCAAAGCTGATTCCTTGGATTATTCAATTTTTTGAAGTAAGCGGTTGTAAACAATTTATTTGGGCTGAATTTAAACAAACAAATTAAGTTAAACATTCATTTATTCAATTTCTTTTCGGCTTACTCCCTTTATTAATCTGGGGTCGCCACAGCGGAATGAACCGGCAACTTATCCAGCATTCGTTTTACGTAGCGATGCCCTTCCAGCTGCAACCCATCACTGGGAAACACCCATACACTCTCATTCACACACATACACTAGAGACAATTTACCTATAGCGCATGTCTTTGGACTGTGGGGGAAACCGGAGCACCAGGAGAAAACGCACGCAAACACGGGGAAAACATGCAAACTCCACACAGAAATCGCAACTGACCCTGCCGAGGCTCAAACCAGCGACCTTCTTGCTGTGAGGCGACAGCGCTACCCACTGCGCCACTGCGCCGTCTAAGTTAAAAATTACTAAATTTAATTTGTTAGTTTAAATTCAACCCATATCAATTGTTTGGAACAATGTTGCACAAATCTTTTTTTTTTCAGTGTACAATGTATTTATTGTGTTCTTATTATGTTTCTTAACACTCGTGGTGTGATACAGGCGAGGTTAGGGACAGGTTTAGTGATATGTGTAGGTTTAAGTGAGTAATTATAAATGTACTTACAGAAATTAATTTTAGATGTGATTACATGCAGATATTTATTAATTTAAATACATGTATGAACATGATTGCATTGTTCCTAGCAATTAATTTAAATGTAAGTGCACAGTCATTAAGGCCACTTAATATAAAGGACTCTTATCTGATATATTACTAGTATGATTTTTTATTTTAGAAGATGATTTAGAACAATGCTTTTTTTAACTTATCATTATAAGTAGTCTGAACACACACACATGCATAAAGTTACTATTTTTGTAAATATGTCGTCCATCTTAATTTCAGTTCTTTTAATGCACACGCACACACACATACACTGTATTGTTTTGGGTGAAACTCTGACAAATCAGAGAATTCAGAATTCTAGGAAATGTTGAACACAGGCTGTTAAATACTTCAGCAATTTTGCCTGATTAGCGGATTTAAGTCATATTTTCAGGGATTTGTGCTTTTCTAAAGCGCAATTAAAACAGATTTGAACTTTTATAATACTTTTTACTCACTCATCTTGAAATGAACTTATTACTTGTTTTGCATTTAAATTTGTTATATCTTATCAGAAGTGAAACAAACGTTGTACTTTAGTGAAAATATTGCTACAATATAACTTTCTTAAGTTCAAATAGTGTAATATGACTCTGTTACTACACTCTCATGCAATTTGTTTCATTCATACCCATATGAAAAAATGTTACAGTAATTTGCAGAAAATACAATATTGTTTTTGAACCATAGTAAAGTTTATTATACTGTACAATGTATATTATGGTATATACAACACTTTGTTGATGAATACAGGGGTAATAACTAGTGAACTGATAAACTGTAATAAATACTTGTATTGCTTGCTTTAGCTTTTAACTACAGTAAATTCTGGTGTATTATATATTAATATATAATAATATAATAGTGTAATATATAATAGAAAACTTAGAAAAGTATTGGTTTATTTTACTGTAGTTGTATTACCATAGCAAATATAGAAGTACCTAACATATTAATTCTAAAAGTACTTTACTATGGTGCAAAAAGTAAAATGCTATAAATTACTACTATAGTATTTTCTCATGTAGGTATAATAAGCCGGATGGTGCTTATTTCACAAATAAGAGTGAAAAAGTAAATGAAATGCACAACATTCCTGGAAATAACTAATATGGAGAAAGGCATTTAGATATTAGCTGAATATGTTGACACATTATTACTTAATATGTCATTTATTTTATCTGTGCTTCTAGCTCTTAAGAATTTTCATAATGGAATGTTAATTGCAAACTGACATCACAGTATTTAACACTGTATGAATTTTATAATTATATAATAATAATATAATTTTTGCTATATTGGAAATTTCAGTTCTCTAATTCTCTTGAATTTAGTCTTCATAAATGATCATGTTTTGATGCTATGGAAAGCAGATAAACTAGCCAGCCCAGTTTCCGAGAGCACTTATGCTTTAGAAGTCATTTTGAAAAGAAAGTCAATGCCGTGACATCAGGAGCTGCCAAAATTATCATGCAAAATCAGAATATAAGCATAAAAATATATTTGCATTTAATCAAACATTAAAACTTTAGCACATTTGTGTGTGTCCTTTAGTGAATGGACCTTTTTAACAACCCCGAGTATCCTTTTCTCTCTTTATTTTGAGTGAGTGAATATAAAGTAAACATTTTGACAAAGCTAAGCAATACCATAAAACCATACGGTCATAAAGTTAGTTAACTACTAAGAACTAAAACATTTCATTTTTTGATAAGTGACATTTTTAATACACAAATCAATGCATTTCTGTAACAAATGCCATACATTACAGTATTTTTATTTACAGTTTTCAAACATATGACACATAAAAAGCACACAGAATGAGGGTTATTTTTCAGGTACAATCGCTGAAAAATCAGTTGCCATTTTTCCTGAAAAAAACCCAGAGTCTGCTTTCAAAAATGATCAATGTACTGTAAGCACATTACCCTCCCACATATTTACAAATGAACTTTCATTTCTCATGCAAATCTCTAAATGCAGATGTGCGGATAACATATAGAAACTGAACAAACCATTTCATTTCTGAGTGTCAAGATCTTCTAAGAAATCTTCTCCTGAATTTCCACTTTTTGCTCTGTTCATCTTTAATGTTTTGTCAACTTTATAGGTAAATATAACAGCAAATAACAAATCTATAAATGTCACAAACTTCACACAAAAAATAGAGACAAAACAAGTAAAAAAAAAAAAAGGATGGTGGATAAAAACCATGTAGTTAATAACCGGCTTTCACTTGAATGAAGCTCTGGCTTACTTCTTTAGGAGGACAGTTTCCTAAAAAGAAAATAAACAAAATTTAGAAATTCAGTCAGAAGTTTGTTGAAATTACAACAACTCTAATCAATAAACAAGCATTCAATTTAATTTAACAATGATCTCAATTTAAAGGGACAGTTCACCCAAAAATTAAATATTCCTCACCATTTATTCACATTCAAGTAGTTCTAAACATTTTTTCTTTCTTGTTAAACACAAAAATAATATTCTAAAGACTTTTTGGAAAAAGCAACTATTGACATCCACAGTATGAACAAAAATTCTATCTGATATATATATATATATAGTATGTATAATAGACATTGTGTGCTTGAAATTGGTGTGTTTTCTTTTCGGTTTTATGCAGATTCAGAAAGTTGTAAGTGGTTTAGATAAAAATAAAACAAATAGTTTTGACTGGTTTACTGGCAGCTGGTGGAGTCAGTATGGACTCTTTGGAGAATCCAAGAGCTGTTGCATACACTCGGAACTTCTCCATCAAATCAGCCCTCAACTTCTTAGCACGACCTAAAGTCATATTATAGACAGAGCAAAGTCAGAAATACACTTGTTTACTATAAAGCACAGTTCAGAAATAGTTTACTACAACCACAAGTCAGAAAAAGTTGGGACTGTATGGAAAATGCAACAAAAAATAGAAAGAAGTGATTTCTTAATTTACTTTGACTTGTATTTCATTGCAGACAATACAACAGCACATTATTTAATGTGTTCCTCGTGATCTTTTTTTCTAAATAAACACGTATTTTGGTTCTTGCAACACCACTTTGCAACGTTGCTTTTCCTTTTCACAACACTTACAAGACATTTAGGGACTGAAGACACTAAGTGATGAAGTGTTTCAGGTGTAAATTTGTCCCATTCTTCCTGCAAACAAGTGGGCAACAGTACAGGGTTTTTGTTGTCACATTTTATGCTTCAAAATGCGCCAGACATTCTCTATTGGAGACAGGTCGGGACTGCAGGTAGGCCAGTCAAGTACCTGTATCCTCTTCCTTCGCAGTCAGGACTCTGTAGTGTGTGCAGAATGTGGTTTTGCATTGTCTTGTTGAAATATTCATGGGCCTTCCTGAAAAGGCAGCATATTGTGCACAAAAATCTCTATGTACTTTTCAGCATTAACGGTGTCATCACAGAAGTGCATCTTACCTTTGCCAAGGGCACTGAGACAACCCAATAGCATGACAGACCCTGGCTTTTGGACTTGTTGCTAGTAACATTCTGGATGATCCTTTTCTTCTTTGGTCCAGAGCACACAGAGCATCCATTTCTCCCCAAAAATACCTGAAATACTGATTCATCTGACTACAGTACATGTTTCCACTGTGTGGTGGTCCATCCCAGATGTCTCTGAGCCCAGAGAAGTTGACGCCGCTTCTGGACACTGTTAACATAGGGCTTCCTTTTGGCACAATAGAGTTTTCACTGGCATTTGTGGATGTAGCTACAAATTGTGGTACTTGAAAAGGGTTTGCCAAAGTAGTCCTGAGCCCATATGGTGATATTGCTTATATTATAGATAAATGAGGATGCAGTGCCGCCTGAGGGATCGGAGATCCCAATAGTTCAGCTTAGGCTTGCACCCTTGTCCTTTACGCACTGAAATTCCTGCAGATTCCTTGAATCTTTTAATGATGTTATACATTGTTAAAGGAGAAATATCCAAGTGCCTTCCTATCTTTCTTTGAGGAACATTGTTTTTAAACATTTCAATAATTTTCTCATGTAGTTGTTGGCAAATTAGCAATCCTCGGCCCATCTTTGCTCCTATAGGACTAGACCTTTCTTGGATGCTGCTTTTGTACAAAATCATACATACAATCACCTGTTTCAAATCACATCATTATTTAACCAATTTACCCAATTACTAGCCCTAAAGTGCTCCGTTCCGGTGTTGCAGGTCTGAAGGACAGGTAAGGATGTATTTTTACAAATGAAATGAAGTTGACCAGACAAAACATGAAATATTTTGTGTTCATATTGTTTACAATGAAATACAAGTCAAAGTAAATTTGGAAATTACTACTTTCTTTTTTTCATACTGTCCCAACTTTTTCTAATTTGGGGTTGTGTAAAACACAGTTCAGAAATACACCCAAGGTTACTGTAAAACAGTTCAAAAATACACCTGTGTACACTTCAGTGAAACATTTGTTCAAGTGATTAGTTAAAAATGCTGATTCATCCAATAATGGAATAAGTGAAGGCATATGGAGTGAGTCACTGAATCATTAATGTAAAATGTGATACTCCATAGTGGTGCACTATGGTATTTTTTTACAGTCTCACCATAAAGGGACACTTGTGTGTATTCCTTGTTCATCTTCTTGTGTTTGACGACCATGGCGTATTCGCTGTAGTTTGTCTCCACCACAGTAACATCTTTCATTCTTCTGTGACCTTCAAATTACAACAGAAACTGAACTGTATTATTATTTTCTCAGTGTGTAATTGTGGTATAATGTCTGCTATGTTCTGTGGACTCACGAGTGCTGTAGTAGTTAAATACGCCGGACACAGACGTCTTCTCATAAATGTAGATCTTTTGCTTACAACCAGACGAACTGCATATAATAACACAAATGAAACGGCAATCATCATCATATAATGTCAGAATATAATAATTTAAAACGTATACTACAGGACTGACAAATGCATGATTCTCATTGGCTGATTAACATTGTAAGGTGTGTTTCCGATTAAACGCACAGCCAGGCAGTTTATTTCAGTTCCATATCATTATGCTAAATTATTTCGTTTATTTTTCGACAGCCAAACAAATGATAATTATGTCAAAAACAAAAGGCTCTGTCTAAAATGTGTGAGAAACTAGTATATAAGGTCTGAGGACACAAACTTGACCAATGTTTTGAAATGAAACATCTGAAAAATCTGTGTTTCCATCCAATGATGGGAATTAAACTTATGTGCAGAACTGGAATATCACATAAAACATTTGCAATTCCATCAACCAACCATTACCATCCAATGATTCAAAGAGAACAAAATCGTCACTTCCTGATAAACTGGCACCATATATATATATATATATATATATATATATATATATAAAGGCATCTTTTGATGTAGGAGAAGCCACTGTTGGCCTTTTTTCATATGTTATAATGACTTGCGCATTAAATGACATTGTCATCTCGGGTATGTATTATTTTCTAACTAGATATTAAAGTTTAAGGACAAACTTTATGGTGGCTTGAGAAAGCCTGTTTTAAGTAGTTTATTTAGTTTGCAAAAGGATCAAGTTGGCTAAAAGAATGTTTAAGATCACTGCAGTCAACAATGTAACCACTTTAAAGACTGAAAAAAGCCAGTAAAAAGCTTTAAAGTTGATTCCTGTGTCTGAGGTTAGTAATAGCGTAATACTACCATGAGTTAGCATGATTCTATCATGAATTAGCATGTTGTTAGCATATTTCTAGCATAAATTAGCACATTGCTAGCAAGTTTCTAATATGAATTAGCATGTTACTAGCATGGTTCAAACGTGAATTAGCATGTTTTTAACACAAATTAGCATGTTGTTAGCATTATTCTATCATGAATTAGCATGTTGTTAACATGATTCCAGCTTAAATTAGCATGTTGTTAGCATGATTTTAGCATGAATTAGAATGTTGTTAACATGTTTCTAGCATGAATTAGCATGTTGTTAACATGATTCTATCATGAATAAGCATGTTGTTGGCATGGCTTTATCATGAATTAGCATGTAACTAGCATGATTCCAACATGAATTAGCATGTTGTTAGCATGATTTTAACATGAATTAGCATGTTTCTAACATGAATTAGCATGTTGTTAGCATGATTCTATCATGAATTAGCATGTAGCTAGCATGATTTTAGAATGTTTCTAGCATGAATTAGCATGTTGTTATCATGATTCTGACATTAATTAGCATGTTGTTAGCATGATTCTAGCATGAATTAGCATGTTGTTAGCATGATTCTATCATGAATTTGCATGTTGTTAGAATGATTTTAGCATGAATTAACATGTTGTTATCATGATTCTATCATGAATTAGCATGTTGTTAGCATGACTTTAGCATGTTTCTAGCATGAATTAGCATGTTAGCATGATTCTGACATGAATTAGCATGTTGTTAGCATGATTCTAGCATGAATTAGCATGTTGTTAGAATGATTCTAGCATGAATTAGCATGTTGTTAGCATGATTCCACATGAATTAGCATGTTGTTAGCATGATTCTAGCATGAATTAGCATGTTGTAAGCTTGATTCTATCATGAATTAGCATGTTGTTAACATGACTATCATGAATTAGCATGAATCTAGCATGAATTAGCATGTTGTCAGCATGATTCTATCATGAATTAGCATGTTGTTAGCATGATTTTAACATGAATTAGCATGTTGTTAGCATGATTGTAGCATGAATTTGCATGTTGTTAGCATTATTCTATCATGAATTAGCATGTTGTTAGCATGATTTTAACATGAATTAGCATGTTGTTAGCATGATTCTATCATGAATTTGCATGTTGTTAGAATGATTTTAGCATGACTTAACATGTTGTTATCATGATTCTATCATGAATTAGCATGTTGTTAGCATGACTTTAGCATGTTTCTAGCATGCATTAGCATGTTAGCATGATTCTGACATGAATTAGCATGTTGTTAGCATGATTCTAGCATGAATTAGCATGTTGTTAGAATGATTCTATCATGAATTAGCATGTTGTTAGCATGATTCTAGCATGAATTAGCATGTTGTAAGCTTGATTCTATCATGAATTAGCATGTTGTTAACATGACTATCATGAATTAGCATGAATCTAGCATGAATTAGCATGTTGTCAGCATGATTCTATCATGAATTAGCATGTTGTTAGCATGATTTTAACATGAATTAGCATGTTGTTAGCATGATTGTAGCATGAATTTGCATGTTGTTAGCATTATTCTATCATGAATTAGCATGTTGTTAGCATGATTTTAACATGAATTAGCATGTTGTTAGCATGATTGTAGCATGAATTAGCATGTTGTAAGCATGATTCTATCATGAATTAGCATGTTGTAAGCATGATTCTATCATGAATTAGCGTGTTGTTAGCATGATTCTACCATGAATTTGCATGTTGTTAACATGACTATCATGAATTAGCATGTAACTAGCATGAGTCTAGCATGAATTAGCATGTTGTCAGCATGATTCTAGCATGAATTTGCATGTTGTTAACATGACTATCATGAATTAGCATGTAATTAGCATGAGTCTAGCATGAATTAGCATGTTGTTAGCATGATTCTATCATGAATTAGCATGTAGCTAGCATGATTCCAACATGAATTAGCATGTTGTTATCATGATTTTAGCATGTTTCTATCATGAATAAGCATGTTGTTAGCATGATTTTATCATGAATTAGCATGTTGTTTGCATGATGTTAACATGAATTAGCATGTTTCTAACATGAATTAGCATGTTGTTCGCATGATTTTAGCATGTTTCTAGCATGAATTAGCATGTTGTTAGCATGATTCCGTAGTGTATGAGTGTGTGTGTGTGTGTGTATGAGTGTGTGTGTGTGTGTGTGTGTGTGTGTGTGTGTGTGTGTGTGTGTGTCTGTGTGTGTGAATAAGTGTGTATGGGTGTTTCACAGTGTTGTGTTGCAGCTGGAAGGGCATCCGCTGCGTAAAACACATGCTGGAATAGTTGACGGTTCATATCCCTGTGGCGACCCCAGATTAATAAGAGACTAATCTGAAGGAAAATGAATGAATACTTCAACATCTCTCTGTCAGTTATTATAGGTAATGTAATACAATGGCTAATAATACTCCTAAAACTCAAACTATGAGGTTTGAGGGTAGAATTGACAGAAAACAGTCCTAGATGTGAATGAGTCTCGCTCACGTTAAACTCCACATGGTCATGTTGACGTTCCCATTCTCCTGTGGCTCCACTGTGCCCATAGAGATGGTGACTTTGCTTCTGTGTGGCACAAAACCTGGAGAATCGTAAGCCAGACCGACCCGATACCACCTCCCTGCAAACTGAACAAACACATCACAGCTTACAGCACACCGATGTCACATCTCAAGACTATACACGTGATTTGACAATGACGTTTTGGACGGCAATGTCCAAAACAGTAACAGATAAACAAACTGGCCGTTATGTATTGACAAATTATTTTCTGTCCTCCTTCTTCACGGGTTCTTTTATGCTTTTTTTTTAATGCTTCATTTAGAGCATAAGTTTGCTGCTTGAGATGTAAATAATGTAAATGTAAATATCTCCAGAGTTACACAACACAGTCACTTCAAGGATTTTGGTTGTTGATGTCACTGTAAACAAAAATAAATCGAAACAGTTTCTACTAATTATTATTTGGTAACAAGACTACATCAGTTTTGTTCTTCCAAATATTACTTATTTTATTATTATGGTGGCTTGAGAAAGCCACCATTCTGATATTCTACATAAACTTCTTCTCTTTCCGTCTTCTGAGACTAATTTTAAAGGGTATCTCCTCCTAAGCCTTTCAAGCTACATACTTCAAACTTTCGTCAAACCTTCAAACTGGTCTGACTCGGGTTGCTATATCTTTTCTAACTGATCTGACTTTCGGTTTTCCGAAAAACGACCCAGAAAATTCCCAGAAGTCCCATTGACTTAACATTGGGTCAAACTTTGTGAGCTCATAACTCTGCATCAGACTGTCCTACAGACTAGAGTCTGGCCTCATTCAACTTAGGCTGCGCCCGAAACCGCATACTTCCATACTATACAGTACGCTAAATCAGTATGCGAGCCGAGTAGTATGTCTGAATTCATAGAATTCGAAAATCAGTATGCGAGACGTACCCGGATGACTTACTACTTCCAGCGAGATTCTGAAGTGCGCATCCCATGCACGCTGCGCTATCCCATGATGCCCCGCGAGAGAATTCATGAATGGAAGTAAAGCGACGTAACTGACGCAGGTAGGTCACGTGAGCATGACAAAATGGCGGATGTAGTATGTCCGAATTCCATTCATACTTCTTACATTCATATTGTATAGAACGTACTTTTCTAACGGCTGAGCAGTATGTTTAAATTCAAATGCAGTACCTACTGAGTAGTAGGCAGTTTCGGACGCAGCCATAGTCTACCCAGCAGCCAACCACTGATGACCTTTAAACTTACTAGCCACTCCTTAGCAACCAATTTCAACACCCTAGCAACTGTCCCACAGACTGTGACTAGCTATTCTAACACATGCTAATAGTTTTAACATCCTACTGACATGTTAATCTTGCTAGAAACATGCCAAAACACGTTAGTTACATGCTAGTCATGCTAGCACATGCTATATGCTAACATGCTAATTTATGCTAGAAACAAGCTGATTCATGTTAAAATCATGTTAGTAACACGCTAGAATCATGGTAGTAACATGCTAATTTATGCTAGAATCATGCTAACAACATGCTAATTCATGCTAGAAACATGCTAGTAACATGCTAATTCATGCTAGAATCATGCTAACAACATGCTAATTCATGCTAGAAACATGCTAGTAACATGCTAATTTATGCTAGAATCATGCTAACAACATGCTAATTCATTCTAGAAACATGCTAGTAACATGCTAATTCATGCTAGAATCATGCTAACAACATGCTAATTCATGCTAGAATCATGCTAACAGCACGCTAATTCATGATAGATTTATGCTAACATGCTAATTCATGCTAGAATCATGCTAACAACATACTAGAACCATATTAACAACATGCTAATTCATGCTAGAATAATGCTAACAACATGCCAATCCATGCTAGATTCATACTAACAACATGCTAATTCATGCCAGAATCATGTTAACAACATGCTAATTCATGCTAGAATCATGCTAATCCATGCTAGAATCATGCTAACAATTTGCCAATTCATGCTAGAATCATGCTAACAACATGCTAATTTGTTTTAAAAACATGCTAATTCATGCTACAATCATGCTAACTCATGGTGGTATCATGATAATACAAACCTCAGACACAGAGATAATCTTTAAAACTTTTTACTGGCTACCTTCACTCTTCACAGTAGTTGCATTGTTGACTGCAGGGATCTTAAACATTATTTTAGCCAACTGGATACTTTTTCAAACTAAATAAACTACTTAAAACAGGCTTTCTCAAGCCACCATAAAGTTTGTCCTCAAACTTTAATATCTAGTTGTTATATATTATTTGTTAGCCTAGATATGACTAGATTATAATGTCTGAAAATAACTCTTTATTTAAAGTTTTATACTTTCATCTTAAAGGGCACCTCTCATTCAAAATCAATCTTTGGAAGCTGTAATGTGCACACAGACACATTAGAGTGATAAAAACACATCATCAAGTCTTTTTAAATATATATACAATTTCCAAATCCCAGTGATTTGATGCCCACATCACTATGCATAGCAGTGTGGATTTCTCCGTCCACCGACATTGATTAACAAGCACTTATGTCTCAGTGTTTACACAAATTATTGTTTCCACAAGACAGGATTTGCAAAGAAACTGAGATTAAGGGCGTACTCACACTATGTACAGTTGCCTTAAACCATGTCGAAGCACGCTTGTCCCCCCTCCCCTCTGCCACAACGGCCAGCACTCACATTGCATCCGAGCTGGTGCACGCTTCTCATCGATGATGCGCTGGTCAGTTTAACAGAAGAGAAGCGCTCTCGCTCAGCACAGTGGAGATTTCTTTAGTTAGTTTGGTTTCGCCGAACAGATTAGCCACTTTTGACGCCCATAAATAATCATAAAGTCCTCGTGCTGCAGGTATTAGGATGTTTGCTGAAGGTGCAGCAAGGAGTTTGCTTCTTAATAAACTACGACAGTTTGCGTTCATTGAACAGTAAGAATGATTAATAAATCCATATGAAACAGTCCCTTAAAAGTCACGTCTCGTCTTCAGTTTCGGAATCAGGCGTGCTTTGCACTCACACTACAAGCATACCACACCTGAGCCCAACCAAACCACGCTCTGGCACACCTCTTCCAACCGGGCCAGGGCCAGGGCCAGCAAACTGAACCACATCTGAGCCCGATTCAGAGCACTCACATTTCTCAAACGAACCGGGAAACGCGCTCGGGCACGGATAGCATAGTGTGAGTGTGCCCTAACAGACCTGTTCCAAATCTCTGTTATCCAGATGACCCTCAAGGAGACGTTTTAAAATGAATCTAAACAGTGCGTGTTTATAATAAAGCAAAGACTGTAAAATCACTTTAAAAATAATTTAAAAATAATTCAGAATCACCAAAGCTGAAGTGTTAATACACAACTATAAACAAGGATGCTTTAATCACACAGCAGGAATTCCCTTTTTTTGAACTTCAAATCATGTTTATTTGTACAGTAAGATGAGAAATCTCCATACAGTAGCTTATATTTACCTGTCTGGTGGGCATCCTGCCCTATTTGCCACACGTAGATGAGCAAAACAGTGCAACATGTTAATTGCGTTTGTGTGTGCGCACAGAGAACATTGTAACAGCATTTGTGTGTGGCTCATTCATCGTTGCAGAAAGGCTGAATAAACTCCACAACAACTACATCAAATAACCATTCGGAAACTTCCTGGTTCAGTCTTACTTTGGTGTTTGTGACTGCACTGAATGGCCAACTTTACAGCATAAAAAAAGGTGTTTACAGTCTGGTACAAAGAACGATTTTGGTTCAAATAGCTAATATTAGCCTTCATGACTACTGTGAGGAGGGTGATTTTTTTTTATAACTCATCTGTTTCCTTTATAGTAGGTTATATTAAATTTGCATAATTAAGGGTGTGGCCACTTGAGTGACAGTTAGGTCATGCTGGTCACAGTCACTTCACCTCAGCTGATTCTGGCTGATTAGCTGCTGATCTCTGCATATTCATCGTATTTTTGTGTTGTTTTTTGTGGCTTTACACAGTCAGTTGCCTTTTGGAGTTATTTCCTACAATTATCAGATGATATGGCATACTGTGTGCACTTAATTGTGCTCACAAACCATTCACATGGCCTCCATTTCCCAGGTGAGTGAAATTATATACTTATATACCATCTCTATAAATGTATTTGTTTTATTTAAGATAATTTATAACGTTCTTTAGACCTGTGATGCACTCCAGAATCTGATAGATTGATTAGTTGTAGGATCTAGAACAGTCATCTGAAACGTTGTCATACAGTGTTATGCTGGATTTCATCAATAGCCTTGCATTTACTAACACAGACTATATCTGAAGTGTTTGGAAGTAATTTGCGTTTTCCTCCTGTTGAAAAACGTCATAAGATCAATGTTTAGTGGCTCAATGTGTTACAACAGTGTTTTTAAAATTCTAAACACTTTATTGATAAAGTGTACAACCAAGCATATGTGGTCAGAACACAAACGAGTCGCAGGTGATGAAGTATTAAGCGTTTCTCTCATAGGAAAGCCAGTTTAAGCAAAATGCCAGCAGGCGTCTGCAGCTCCGCTCATGCTCCGCCTCTTTGCCCTTGTTTGGTATCCCGCAGTTTGTGCGATGACGCGCTAACAAAATGGCGACGATTGGCCACGCCTACTGGTAGCTTCTTTTTGGGTTCTTCATAAACCTATGGGTGACGTCACGGATACTACATCCATATCTTTTACAGTCTATGGGTTCACACCAAACGGGGAATTAAGTATTTGCAATAGTAAATAGCATACAGGTCAATGCAAAATTAAGAACCGTCCTGCATGGGAACAACACGAAATATGTGATGAATGTGTGGAATTTTGCTTCATTTGCATCTTCCACATTTAATCAGTTGCTATCTGTGTGAGCCGTGTTTAACTGACATGCTTCATGAGTGGGCGGGGAGATCAGGCTCATTTGCATTTTAAAGGCACAGGTGCTAAACAGCTAAAATTCCATCTGACCCCAGAATTTCCATTTTATATAAGATCTGATGGATACTTTGAGCTGAAATTTTACTGACACATTCTGCAGACACCAAAGACTTAGGGCGTATTCACACTATGCTATCCGAACCGTGCCCAGGCCCGTTTCCCGAATTGTTTGAGAAGTGTAAATGCTCTTAATCGGGCTCAGGCACGGTTCACTTGGGCGGCCCTGGCCCAGTTGGAAGAGGTGGGCCTGAGCGCGGTTCACTTGGGCTCAGGCGCAGTATGCTTGCTGTGTGAGTGCAAGCGTGCCAGAGCCCAAAACTGAAAGCGAGACGTGACTTTTAAGGGACTGTTTGATATGGATTAATTAATCATTCGTACTGTTCAATGGACGCAAACTGTCGTAGATTATTAAAGATGCAAACCCCTCACTGCATGACAGCTGCACCTTCAGCAAACCTCCTAATTCCTGCAGCACAAGGACTTTATGATTGTTTATGAGTGTCAAAAGTGGCTGATCTGTTCGGCGAAACATTTGACTGCGTGTCACCGCATATCAAACGACTTAAACGATATAACTAAAGAAATCTCCACTGTGCTGAGCGAGAGCGCTTACCGAACAGCGCATCATCGATGACTTAAGCGTGCCCTGCCCGAATGTAATGTGAGTGCGGGCCGTCGGGGGAGACGGGAGGGGGTACAAGCGTGCTTTGGCCCGGTTCAAGGCAACTGTACATAGTGTGAGTACGGCCTTATTTTACAGCTTGTTAAAAGGGCAAAATAGGGGGGCTTTAACTAAGCCCAAAGTATATTAATTTATGTAGAAAAGGGACAATGTCCATGAATAGACATTCTCAATGGGTAATTTTAATTTTGGTAGATCCATGCTATTATAGGCTTAAAAAAAGATATCTACAAATTCTAAACTTTACTATAAAATACAATTAAACAACACACATTCTAGTCAATATAAAAGTTTTTCAACTTAGATATTTTTATTCTTCCAACATTAAATTAAATTTCATTTTGTATAAATATTAAATTCACTGTGTTCTCCTGCAGGACTTTAGATTAAACATGTAATAAACATCCGTGGTCACTTTTTAGTTCACACAGAGACAATAACAATATAATAATAAACAAATTGCACTTTGAAACCCTTTTTCAAAAGTTTTTTTTTTTTTCAGATCAGTATTTAGTTGTTTAATTATCCCCTTAGTTTAATTTCTTTGTTTAAATCCAACGTGTGCTAATAAAACAGCATATAAGGAATTTACACTCACATCTAAATATTGTTTACCTGAAAAACAAACAAACCTTGAACTAACCAAGGTACAAACTGTAAATGCTCCGCTACCTCCTTTAAAATGGTTAGGGAGTAGAAGCCCATTAGCTCAACTTCAGACACGTACTGACATTTATAACAGTACATCGTAAAAAGGGCATAACAGGACCCCTTTATTGTTGCAACACTGACCCTTGCCCTGAGCTCTGTTTGTCGGCTCTGTCTCTACTGTTAATGTAATCTCTGTCTGATGTCGTTCTCTCAACCGGCCATCTAGTCCATGACTATAATCTCAACATAAACTAACAGCTTGTCCATGTCGGTGTTTAAGCCAAAAACATCCTTAAACACCATCAGCTGTTTAAAGGGAGAGTTACCCAAATGTGATACTACTAAATATTTACTCTTCATCAGTTGGTTTATTCCATTCCTTCTGTTGAACACATGAACACTGTAACTAAGTTTCCAACATTCTTCAAAGTACCTTCTTTTGTGTTCAACAGATTAAAGAAACTTAAACAGGTTTGGAAAAAGTGGAGTTTTATTAAACTCAAGAGTTTTTCATTTTTGGGTGAACTATCTCTTTAAATGGAAGACAAACACTCACTTTTCAAGCTACATACTGTACATTTTTGCTACCAGCACAACTAGAGTCCTATAAATAAATACACCGAAAGGTCATTTTATAAAGCTGTAGTCTCCAAAACATCATGTTCTTACCCTCTGAATGTCAAAGTTTTTCTGGGGTTGGACATTGGCATGGACTTCTTTCAGGAGCATCAGCAAAAAGATGGTGATCTTCATGGTTACGTTGTAGAGACCAACACAGCCAGGGATTGTGGACTACTCGGGGTCTGCCAGCCACGTCGGCTCCGCCTCCTCATCAATCCAGCCAATCGCATGCAAGAACACATCCAACAGAGAGACCATTCAAGGTATCTACTAAAACTATCACTTTTTCTAGCTCAGTTTCTTGCTTGTACACCACAGTATTTGTTTGATTCAAGATGCAGTAAAGAGGAATGAAGAACAGAGAATTCATAGATTTTTATTTCTTTTTTATTAATATTGATTCATGGATACCATTGTTTTGAAAGAGCATGATTTACAGCTAGTCTTTAAGACAAGAGGACTTCAGTGTGACGCGGCACACCTCACACACCTCCTCTACATAAACACACGCACACGCACACACACACACACAAATTCCCTTCTCTCATCTACCCCTGCATGTTGTTCCTGAGTACCGAACAGAAATAGACAAAACTGCATTAATGATCAATCTTTCATGGAAGCTTGTTTACGCCATGGAGTAAAAAAAAAAAAAAAAAAAAAATAATAATAATAATAATAATACAGCTGACTGTGACATTTGAAATCCTATAGCTTTGATTATTTTCTTCTAATTAGACATAACTTCTTAACTTTGAGCAAAATGTTGAGATATAAGCTCAGAATATGCAGATTGTAAGATATAAACAGATTTTTTTCAGTTTATATTTCTCAATTATGATCTTTTTCTCACAATTGGGATTATCCCATCCTTAATTTTCTCCCCCAGAAATGGCAAATTTATATCTCACAGTTCAAATTTATATCCTCATAATTTCAAGTGATGATTAGCAAGCTTATATTTCACAATTGTGGGTAAAAAGTCAAAACTGAGATTGTTTTCGCTTCAGAAATGCAAATGTAAATGTCAAACATGTGAGATATGAACTCATCAGTGCAAAATTGAAACAAAAATTCTACATTTATAACTCCAAACTTGACTTTTTTTCTGTCATTTTGAGTTCAAATAAATAAAATCTGAATTTATATATACTAATCAAAAAAATAAATAAATAAAAGGATGCTTTGGATCTACATTCTGTTGCTTAAGTGTTCCCTTAATTTTTTTCAGCAGTACATGTATGTATAAATTCAGATTTTATTTGAAGTTTTTAACTCAACATTGCAGGAAAAAAAGTATATATACACAAGTCTAGTATATTGTATATACAGTTGAAGTCAGAATTATTAGCCCCCCTTTCAATTTTTTTTCTTTTGTTAAATATTTCCCAAATGATGTTTAACAGAGCAAGGAAATTTTCACAGTATGTCTGATATTATTTTTTCCTCTGGAAAAAGTCTTATTTGTTTTATTTTGGCTAGAATAAAAGCAGTTTTTAATTTTTTGAAAAACATTTTAGGGTGAAAATTATTAGCCCCTTTAAGCTATATTCTTTTCGATAGTCTACAGAACAAACCATCATTATACAATAACTTGCCTAATTAACCTAACCTGCGTTTAAATGTCACTTTAAGCTGTATAGAAGTGTCTTGAAAAACATCTAGTAAAATCTTATTTACTGTCATCATGGCAAAGATAAAATAAATCAGTTATTAGAAATGACTTATTTAAACTATTATGATTAGAAATGTGTTAAAAATTCTTCTCTCCATTAAATAGAAATTGGGGAAAAAAATAAACGGGGCTAATAATCCAGGGGGTTTAATAATTCTGACTTCAACTGTATAAGTCTAAATTCATACTTGTGAAAAATATAACTGCAATTCTGAGAAGTCTGAATCACAAGATATAAACTCAAATAATTCCAATTATTTTTTTTGCAACTGCACCTTTTTGTTGTGTTTATCACAATTAGCATTTTTCTTCTTTTTTTTTTTACTTTATAACTTGCGGCAAAAACTGGCTTCCATAGTTTTGTGAAGAATGACACATTGGTACAATTTAGAAACAAAATCATGTAAAAAAATAAATAAAAAGAAAGCAGTTTCCTCTTCAACAAAACCCGACTTCATTGGCTTTGGTGCTCAATAAAACAAGAAAACTTTGTGTTGGTTGAACATGGTCCTTTAAAGCTATTGAAAAAGCAAATAATAAGAAAAAAAAAGTAAATAATTAAGTTAAATATAAACATTTGAAATCCCTCATAAAATAACGATCAACAATTAACACGTTTTTGGAGGCAAATCAGCCATTGTGAGCATGATTTGTGGAATGAGCACCACAACCTAGTGGACAGGCATGAGAACAACATCGCATTTACTGCACAAGATCACCTCGAGAAGAATCAGACACACACTTGCACACACACACAACCGATCTGTGGAAATGTTCACATTCAGACTGAGAAACAGAAAAATGGAGTGTAATTGTATTTTTCTGTGAAAAAAATGCACAAGGATTAAAAACAAAACAAATAAATACAAAATTATTCACAGCACTGACTGGTTTCAAACGGCGAATGCCTTTATATGGAAAACAATATTAATAATGTGATTAGAAATAAAATCCAGCAATTCTTCTTAAAACAAAGCTGAGTGGAAAGTTGTTTGTGTGTGTCTGCAAATGTGTGTCATTGTATAACACTTTAAATGGACGGTTTTATTGAGTAAATGTGACAGATTGTTCATTACGGAGTGTACGGTTTCTTTAACTAAACAAATCATCAAGAGAGGCCTCAGCAAATGCTTTGCTGTCATAGGACACAAACTCAGAAACGCACAATATCATCGCGAACAAAAGAAAATGTCTGTAGAGCAGATTTCAGACATCACATTGTGTCTAAAATAAATAACTCAGTGCATAAGATGTGTTTTCCCTCTCTTTCGCATGGCCAGAACAAAAACAAGAAACGCCATCAAGCTTAACGGACAACCAAAGCTCAACCCACGACAAATTATTACACTTCATTTGCTTACAAAATAGTTTTTCTTAAAAATTCAAGTGAGAAAGAAAAGGACGAACGATGAAACTAAAACTGGAAAAGGTGCCGATGGAAACAACTGCGTCTGATTGGCTGACTAACTAATGACATCACGGCTGCGCCCTTGGCTAGAAGTTTTAGCTGACGTCTAAATCACCTGTACAGGTGAATCTCACGTCATCCCAAAAAAAAAAAAACATATATTTTGAGTAAATAAGAAAAAACAAGTCCTTTTATTACACCGTTGTGCTGATAACAACGATAATTGTCTTTTTAATATGTATTCGCAAAAAAAAAAAAACATTTTTTGTCATTACGGTAATGAGAAGGATTTAATGTTACGGTAATGAGAATGACATTTTGTTGTCATTACAGTAATGTGAATTAGATTTTCTGTCATTATGATAATAGGAATGTTATTGTGATTATTGTAAATTAGCAATTTTCATTCGGCTAATGAGATTTTTTGTGTTCGTATTGACAATGATTGTATGTTGTTAAGGTAATGAGAATGAAATTTTATTGTCATTACAGCAATGTGAATTAGATTTTCTGTCATGATGATAATGAGAATGCTATTGTGATTATTGTACAGGGTGATTCAAAAAGAAAACCACAACTTTGAAAATCTGTATTTAATCAAAGAAACATGATTGGACCTTGGTTAATTAATCAGTGTGAAGGGTACTTAAAAGTTTTTTTCAGTAGAAAACAAGTTCATAGATGCTCAATATGACCCCCTCCAGACACTCGAGTGACATCAACCCAAAAGTTGAACCCTTTTTGAATCACCCTGCACATTAGCCATTGTCATTTGGCTAATGAGATTTTTTTTGTCATAGTAATGACAATGATTTAATATTGTTATTACATCATTGTTCTGAATTGGATTTATGCTAATTACTATGATAATGTTCTTTATAATATGTATTCTGTAAAAAACATTTTTGGCATTGTGGTAATGACAATGATTTAATGAGAATGACATTTTGTTGTCATTACAGTAATGTGAATTAGATTTTCTGTCACTGTGATAATGAGAATGTTATTGTGATTATTGTATATTAGCCATTGTCATTTGGCTAATGAGATTTTTTTGTTGTGGTAATGACAATGATGTAATGTTGTTCTGGTAATGAGAATGACATTTTATTGTCATTACAGCAATGTGAATTCGATTTTCTGTCATTATAATAATGAGAATGTTATTGTGATTATTGTGTAAATAGAAGACTTCGTTGTCAATTGGCTAACAATGTTTTTTTGTCATGGTAATGACAATGATTAATGTTACAGTAATGAGAATATAATTTTGTTGTCATTACAGTAATGTGAATTAGATTTTCGGTCATTTTGATAATGAGAATGTTATTGTGATTATTGTATATTAGCCATTGTCATTTGGCTAATGAGTTTTTTTTTTCGTGGTAATGACAACGATTTAATGTTATGGTAATGAGAATGAAATTTTCTTATCATTACAGAAATGTGTATTAGATTTTCTGTCATCACAATAATGTGAATGTTATTGTAATTATTGTGTAAATAGAAGACTTCATTGTCAATTGGCTTACAAGATGTTTTTGTCATGGTAATGACAATGATTTAATGTTACGGTAATGAGAATGACATTTTATTGACATTACAGCAATGTGAATTAGATTTTCTGTCATTATGATAAGAATGTTATTGTGATTATTGTATATTAGCCATTGTCATTCGGCCAATGAGATTTGTTTTGTCATGGTAATGACAATGATTTAATGTTCTTATGGTAATGAGAATGACATTTTCTTATCATTACAGAAATGTGAATTCGATTTTCGGTCATTACAATAATGTGAATATTATTGTGATTATTGTGTAAATAGAAGACTTCATTGTCAATTGGCTAACAAGATGTCTTTGTCATGGTAATGACAATAATTTAATAAGGTAATGAGAATGAGTAACGTGAATTAGATGGTTGTCATTATGAAAATGAGAATGTTATTATTATTATATTGTAAATACAAGACTTCACTGTCAATTCGCTAATGAGATTATTTGTAACAGTAATGATAATGAAAATAAAATTGTTATTGTTAAGTCGATATTTGCCATAACGGTAATGAAAATGAGATATTATTGTCAGTACGCTAACATGAATTAAATTTTCTTTTGTTATATATTTGTAATCAAAATAAGTTTTAGCCCTGCTAGATATTCTAGTCTGAATTGAGCCTAATGTGAATTTGTTTTTTTCTCTCATTACCGTAATGTGAATTTTTTGCATCACAGTAATGAGAATTTTGCACAGAAAAATTCTCATTTTAATGAAAACGATAACAAAACAAAAACGCAAAATATACTTTTTTTTTTTCTTTTGGTGACATGCTCTTTGTGAGACGTCAACACAGCTCTGTGTCTTCCCGGGTTTGAACCGTACGTTAATGTATATCGGCCAAAACAGTGACTGAAGAAATTCAAGTGCTGTCACACAAAATCATCTCGCCACACATGCACACACACACTTAAATACTTGCTACGATATAAATAAATAGTCAGCTGTCAGTGGGCAAGGGAGAACAGGAGGCTTGCAATAGAAGATCGAGCAAAATACACAGGAAACGGAAATGACGCCCACTGATGTAGTGCTGGACACTCTGGTCTGCATGATGGGACTTTTCATGGAAGCGAAGAACAAGCTAGGCCTAGAAAACAAGCTAGCCGTTTTAAGAGACGTCCAGGGGTCAGTTAGTGTAATGGTACAGGACGAGGGCGATAACACTATGTAGTGACCTGACAATAAGGCACAGTGCTCTGTTTGCGTCGATCATTCATGCTGCTGAAAGAAAAAACTAGAACTCTGATGACAAATAGCCTATTATCGAATTCCCTTCATTCTCCGCTGCTTCTGTTTTTGTCCCAAATGGTGCCACTTTCGCAAACGGGAGGATTTTCGCTCTTTAGCACCACAGTATTACACTACTACCATTTGTACTCCATACAAAGTCAACTATAGTGAGTCCATGTACGCTCGTCACATCTAGTAAACCCTCCAAGCCCAGTCTGCACAATGTCGCACCAGTCTGTTCGGTATCGACATTCGAGAAAATGTCACGCTGATGCTCCACATTTGGAGCGTTAAAATGGAAACGGTAGCAGTGCAATCATGGATGTATCGTCACAGCTCGTGGATGACTTGTAAATAGATGCGCTATTCTGCAACTTAAATATATTTGGTGCATGTTACACGAGTAAATAAACAGCATTTGATCAAGTCTCGGCGGCTGTCAAGTGCGCAGCCGGTATTGCACGTGGATCCATGGTTTTGGTCAGGGCTTGAGGGCGCATTCAAGATGGCAGTCGCTTGTCAAATCCATCAGTTTGAACAAGTGTCAGTCCCGAATCCTGCAGCCAGGCGCACATTGTGCAGCTGAGGCGAAGGGCGAGCTTTATCATTTCACTGAAGTGTGTTTGGTCCTTGTGCCCTTTCCTTGCTGTTTTTTGTTGTTGTATTCTTGTTAGCTAAATTGCTTAATTTAATTTTTATTTTTTACAATTTTTTGTTTTCACGATGGCTGAATGCTTCTTCCGTCCTGTTTTGTAGGTGTGCTGTGAAAATGAATCAACGGGGATCTGAATATGTGGCCAGAATGCATTCCTGCGGCCCCTCACTGTGTTTGCTGAGGTATCGAGGGGCAGAGTTATGAGGACAGGGCGGGGTTTGAGGGCTATTGAAGGCGGGGTTTTGAGGAAAGGGGGTGGAGCTTGGCAGTAGTCTCATAACTTTTGCTTTCCTGAGACGATGTTGCGATGGAGCTCTGCATTCAGCTCCACATACTGTCCTTTAGTGCAGTCCAGGAAGCAGAGTTTGTCGGAAACGATGTTGGGGTCGAATCCATCCCGTCGCATGTCTGTCTTCTGGAATTTAAAAGTTCCTAAAATAAAATAACACAAACAGTTAAAACAGCAAGCCTATACATAAAAAGGTTATCAGTGCTTCAGAATTAACTTCAGAATTATAATACCATATATATATATATATATATATATATACACTAGATATCGCATACAGGCCCTGAGCATGCGTCAATAGGGCAGTCACATTTGTACAGTGCTCTCAGGACACAAGTCATTCAACCGCACTAATCAAGACAGTGTGACAATGTGAAGACGTGCTGGACTTTAGCGCTGTGTACGGGTGTAGTAACGAGCAAACAAAGAAAACAAAGCATAAAGGCAGAACATTACATAGGTAAGAATTTGCTTTTTTTACGTTTTTGTATGTTACGAACTAGCACTTAACGTGCTAAACAAGTAACGTTATTGATGATAGTACGCCTCTTACTGCATTCACCATAAGGCAAAGAAGCACCAACTTGCACTAAATACTAGGCTTATGCTAGTTTTATTGAA